>NC_069451.1:235000-250613 GCF_026875155.1 Cherax quadricarinatus | reverse complement strand
CTTTTCGCCCTGTACATGTACTGAACGCAGGTATCCACACACTATTGAATTTCCTATAAGCTCTTCCTCTATAGCCATTGACATTCCTTGGTCTATAGCACCTGATCTTCATGACAACATTCATTTCCCTGCTGTTCTCATCCTTACCCTCAACACTCTGATCACTCCCGTTGGTAGTTGGACGGGCAGACTGGGATCTTTATACACATATGATTTTTCCTGGTGGTCATTCTGCTTAGTTCCCTGCATGTGAGATGTTCCTTTTTACCGCCATTATTCTTGTTGTAGCATCGACTGCAATCTCCCAACCCTCGGGTGCGTTGTCTTTCTGTGTGGAGGATTTACCATTAAACGGAACTATTGACCGTTCCTTGTTAAACAGACGAGAGTGAATGCTCGTCTTATAATCCAAGCAACAAAACGCACCTATTGACGTGCTGACTTGCCCACTGTTACTACCACTACTGTGTGGTTAGTCTGGAAAAAGGTACGCACCAGACGCCGCTCCCGTTCTTACTGTTGGCAGCGATATCGTTACAGACCTGTTGACGTTGGTACGGAAATTTGACATCAATTTGCACGTGTATCCCATCATTTCTTTCTACTAAATCCGAGAAGCTGATGCCTCTAGATATAACTTCTCACATTTTAGAACCATATAACATGATCTTCGGGCTCAGCAAATTCACCTCACATTATTCTTATGCCTACTGAGAGCTCCTGGGCCTGATGACATTCTTCGACATTTTCATCTTTCAGTGCTCCTCGTCCTCTTCAGTAGAAAATTGTGGTTGTCGTACCTCTTCGACAGCCAGGAACTTCAGGCAGCGACGCCTCTCACTACGGAATTATCACTCTTACCAGTGCAGTCTGTATGATGTTGGAAGTCCTAGTTTAACAAGCGTTTAGTATGGTACCTCTCCCCTTATCAGTTCAGTTTTCGTACGGTTCGTTTTACCATTGCCTCGTAATCCACACCATACGTAAGTTCACAAAGCTTTTGCTAATAATCAGACGATTATAGCAGTCTATTTTTTTTTTACCCAGAGAAAAATTATGACACTGCCTGCTTAATTATGTAGACAGGCCTTCGAGGCAATTTACCACTTTCCCTTAAAGATTTTTTACTCAGGGAGACTTCCGTATCAGGGCAAAAATTAAACTTTTTCTCCTGACTTTGTCCAGGTCGAAGGCGAACCTTAAAGCTGTGTTCCTAGTTGTACCCTCTTACTGCTTGCCATTAATGACCTCACCTCTGTTCTCCATTCCACTGTTTAGTCCTCTCTCTGTGTAGACGATTTTGCTGATGCTTGTGCAAGCACAAACTGCCGCCTTGCACCGACCTTTCTCTAGTTTGCTATTTATCTTGCTTGCAATTGGGCCACTATTCATGAGTTTCAATCAGGGAGTAAGTAAGTTTATTCAGGTATACACAAATACAGTTACATAGATCATACATAGCACCATATGTGTAGAGAACCTGAGATAATCCAGAAAATCAGAGTGACGGTAGCAAAATTTTGGCCGATACCAATTCTCAATTTTCGGCCGATACCAATACTTTTCCAATATTTTTAACTTTTAAAATTATAATGACTATGTTCGGTATATTAGGAAATGTTTATAGCACAATGGATAATGTATAACACAGGAAAATTAAATATTATATAATTAAATTTCTTTGAGATGATAATGCTATTATTAATTGACCTGTATTAGTTACTGCTTGTCAAAGGTACTTGTCGATAACATGTACTCACCTATTTGTGGTTGCAGGGGTCGATTCACAGCTCATGGCTGGTCGTTACTAGATCCACTCTCTCCCTGCTCAAAGAGCTTTATTTTACCTCTTCTTAAAGCTATGTATGAATCCTTCCTCCACTTCATCCTTTTCCAAATTATTTCATTTCCTTGCAACTCTACGGCTGAAGAAAAATTTCCCAACATCCCTGTGTCTCATCTGAGTTCTCAACTTCCAGTTGTAACGCCTTGTTGCTGTGTCCCATCTCTGAAACTGTCCTGATCTACCTTCTTAATTTATCTCATTATTTTATATGTTGTTCATGACCCCCGTATCTAATCTGTCCTCCAGGGTCGTCAGGTTGATTTCTCTTTACTTCTCCTCATAGGACATTCTCCTTAACTCCGGGACCAGTCTTGTTAAATCCCTTTGCACTTTTTCTAATTTCTTAACATGCTTGTCAAGCTGTTTGTTCTATACTGGTGCTGCGTACTCTAATATTGACCTGACGTACACAGTGTATAGTGTCTTGAATGATTCTTTACTTACATGTCGAAACGCTATTCCTAGGATTGCCAGGCGCCCATATGCTGCAGTAGTTATTTGGATGGTGCGCTTTTCAGGAGATGTGTTCGGTATGATACCCACTCCAAGATCCTTTTCCTTGAGTGAGGTTTCCAGCCTTTGGCACCCTAGCATGTACTCCGTCTGCGGTCTTCTTTGACCTTTCCAAATCTTCATGACTTTGCACTTGGTGGGGTGAAACTCCAGGTTTCAATTGTTGAGCCAGGCTTGCAGGACGTCTAGATCCCTTTTGTATTCCTATCTGATCCTCATCTACTTGAATTCTCCGCACTAGCTTCACATCGTCTGCAAACAGGGACGCCACTGAATCTATCCCTTCCGTCATGTCATTCACATATACCAGAAACAACACCGACCCTAGAACTGACCCTTGTAGAACTCCACTCTGGCAACTCATCACGTACCATCACTCTTTGTTTCCTTCCTGTCAAGTATTCCCTGTTCCTTTGCAGTCCTTTCCTTTTATTCCTACCTACTCCTCTAGCTTTTGTGTTAATCTCTTATACGATACTGTCCAAGAAAATGCAGTCTACTCACCCCCTCTCTCTCTCCTGTCTTAATTCAGTTTGTGACATGATTTCTCCTCCCTGAAACCGTGCTTATCTTGTATAAGCTTATTCCTTTCTCGGTGCTCCACCACTCTTCTCCTGATAATCTTCTCCATTACTTAGCATATTGTACATGTCAGTCACACTGGTCTGTAGTTTAATACTGCCTGTCTGTCACTTTTATTGAAAATTGGGACTACATTTGCTATCTTCCACACATCAGTTAGTTGACTTGTTACGATAAACTTGTTGAAGATTGTTGTTAGTGGCACACACACAGAGTGCCTCTGTTCCTTTTCTCAGGACCCATGAGAGATGCTGTCCGGTTCCACCGCCTTTGAGGTATCTAGTTCACTTTGCAGTCTCTTCATCTCCTCCTCGGTTGTGTGTAGTGAGTCCAACACCTGTTGGTGTATTCTGCAATCCCAGTTTGCTGGAAGACTTTCTGTATCCACTGAAAATACCTCCTTAAAGTTTGTATTGAGCTCCTCACATACTTTTTGATTGTTTCTTGTGATCTTTTCTCCTTCCTTTCTAAGCCTGATTACCTGGCCCTTGACTGTTGTTTTCCTCCTGATGTGGCTGTACAACAGTTTTGAGTCAGATCTGTCTTTCAGTGCTGTATCATCCTAGTGTTGTTGCTGGGCCTCCCTTCTTACTATGCATAGTCGTTTCTGGCTCTTAGGCTCGACTCCATATTGTCCTGGGTCCTTTGTCTTCTTATGCTTTTCCCATGCTCTAGCGCACCTTGTTTCGGACTATACAGCTTGGGGGAACCAAGAGCTCGTTCTGGTCTTCTCATTATTTCTGTTGCCCTTGGTACGAACTTCTCTGCCTCGCTGCACTTTGTGGTCACGAGCTTCATCCTTTTATTTACTGTCTCTCCCTCCATTTATCTTCCCTACTGCACCTCATACAGGAATTGCCTCATGCCTATGTAGTAACCCCTTTTCTAATTTGGTTTCTCTCGTCCTCCTTCTCGTGCTGCTTCACTCTCCACTGTTACCTCTAGAAAGCATTCGAGGTTCAGGACTATGTGATCAATAGATACCGAGGGGCCTTGCATATATATCCCCATGTCTGAACCACTCAAGGCAAATACGAAGTGTAGCCTTGCTGGTTCATTCCCTCCTCTTTCTCTGGTAGTGTCCCTAACATATTGATGCATGAGGTTTCCCAGTACCGCTTTCATCATCTTAACCCTGCACGTTTCTGGTCCCCCATGTGGCTCCAGATTTTCCCAATCAGTCTCCATGTAATTGAAATCACCCACAATTAGCAATTTTGCCCTACTCATATGGGCCCTTCTGGCCACTTCAGCTAGTATATATATATACACACCATTGTTCTGTTGCTCTCATCATTCTCTTGTCTTGGCCTTCTGCTGTTCTGTTTGGTTGTCCGTCACTGTAATCACTGCCTTGAGATCCCTAGTCTGAAATGTTCCTACTATGTAATCCCTTGCTTCCCTTCTGTCCAATCTATCCAACTCCTCAAGATTACACTGGTTTTAGACGAGCAGTGCAACTCCTCCCTTCCCTTGTTCTCTCTATCTTCCTTCAGGATCTGCTATCCTGATGGTAAGATCGTGTCTATTATCATCCCTGTAAGCTTTGTTTACATGAGTGCTAACATGTCTGAGGATGCTTCTTTCGTGCCACTACTCACATATATTTGTTATTCTATCTGTGTTGGTGTACCAAACCTTCGGCTTCTTTTGTAATACTGTGGTTGGTTGGTTTGTTGGGGTAGGGGAGTGGGAGACCTAGCATGGTTGGGGGGCTGCTATGAAGGTGGAGTTTGTGGTGGGGTCTATGGGTTGTTTTGGGTTAGTTTACTTGGTTGCAGTAGGGTTGTAGTAGTTGAGGATTCTTCGGTAGGTGTGTGTGTGTGTGTGTGTGTGTGTGTGTGTGTGTGTGTGTGCGTGTGCGTGTGCGTGTGTTTCCTGGAAGCCTCACATAACCTTGAAATCTGCTTGTCATAGCCTCCCAAACCTTTATAAAACTGTTGGCCAAATGCTGGACCAACGTTTTTTCACCTTCAGTCAGTACCAGTCGTATCTAAACTCGACTATATTGACCAAACATGTTCTTCCCCATTATTTCCACAATTGATTCCATTCATCATCAAAAGTCTCGGTCTCTTCCCGTAGAAAGAGTACACGTTGAAGTGAATTTCCTGTATTTGCAAGATCCAAGAGATGCCCATTGTTTCCCACTACCATGATCTTCACGACCCTCTCTTTATTACTACCAGTACATGTACAAGGTATACAGACCATAGCTGACATAATACTATATAGAAAGTCACTTATCATGCTGAGCATTTCTCGCAAATTAGCTCAGTTTTGTCCCAGGATGCGACCCACACCAGTCGCCTAACACCCAGGTACCCATTTTACTGATGGGGAACATAAATACCCAGTGTAACGAAACACATCCAATGTTTCTACCCTCGCCAGGAATAGAACCCGGACCCTCGCCGTGTGAAGTGAGAGCTCTAGCCACCAGGCCAGGGGGCACCGTCAAAGAAAGTTAACAGATATTAGTAGGGGTAATATGTTTAATAGTTGCCTCTTTTTATTACACCTCCTTTCTCTTGTTATTCTCTCATAGCATCCCTTAATTTCCCTTCCCTTTACGTTCCACCTCGTGGCCACGTTCCTGTGAGTCACTGTAATCAACCAACCAACACTCCTAATTCTGTTACTACATGTGGCGTAGTAATTATCGTAGAGAAAAACGTCAGAAATGCTAATTGTTATTGCTGTTATTATTATTATTATTATTATTATTATTATTATTATTATTATTATTATTATTATTATTATTATTATTTTATTATTATTATTATTAATTACCCACGTTTGTTGATGTTCCAATATTTTTTCACTAGGCATCTCTTTAAGTCCAAAATAAAATTGCATTAATTCATTACTCTCTGGTTAATGTAGAAGAATTATAGTTTTGTAATTAATAATATTATTATTAATAAGAGGTAAAAATTGGGTTTAAGCCATTTTTATTTGTTTTTAATGTTGATTTAAAAGAGTGATTTGGAAGTTCAGAAAATTTTGGAAGGAGACAGCGAGACCAGACGTAGGAGAAAACAAAGTCGGACCACGAACCTCTGGTCTTTTGGCCAATATTCTAACTAGACAGTGTATTCCTGCGGCTCACAAAGTGAGTTTATAACTATTGTGAATGAGCAATGCATCTAGGTAAACCGACGAGCTGAGACAAGGCAGTATATATAACTTGGCCAGGCAACCGCAGTTATGCCAGTCACTATAACTTGGCCAGGCTGGCAAAGTTATGCCAGTCACCATAACTTGGCCAGGCTGGCACAGTTATGCCAGTCACTATAACTTGGCCAGGCAGGCACAGTTATGCCAGTCACTATAACTTGGCCAGGCTGGCACAGTTATGCCAGTCACTATAACTTGGCCAGGCTGGCACAGTTATGCCAGTCACTATAACTTGGCCAGGCAGGCACAGTTATGCCAGTCACTATAACTTGGCCAGGCTGGCACAGTTATGCCAGTCACTATAACTTGGCCAGGCTGGCACAGTTAGGACAGTCACTATAACTTCGCTCAGGATGGCACAGTTATGCCAAGTCACTATAACTTGGCCAGGCTGGCACAGTTATGCCAGTCACTATAACTTGGCCAGGCAGGCGACAGTTATGCCAAGTCACTATAACTTGGCCAGGCTGGCACAGTTATGCCAGTCACTGATAACTTGGCCAGGCTGGCACAGTTATGCAGTCACTATTAACTTGGCCAGGCTGGCACAGTTATGCCATCACTATAACTTGGCCAGGCTGGCACAGTTATGCCAGTCACTATAACTTGGTCCAGTGTTGGCCACAGTTATCCAGTCACTATAACTTGGCCAGGCTGGCACAGTTATCCCAGTCACTATAACTTGGCCAGGCTGGCACAGTTATGCCAGTCACTATAACTTGGCCAGGCTGGCAAGTTATGCCATCACTATAACTTGGCCAGGTAGCACAGTTATGCCAAGTCACTATAACGTGGCCAGGTGGCAGAGTTAGGCCAGTCACTATAACTTGGCCAGGCTGCACAGTTATGTCAGTCACTATAACTTGACCAGGCTGGCACAGTTATGCCAGTCACTATAACTTGGCCAGGCTGGCACAGTTATGCCAGTCACTTTAACTTGGCCAGGCTGGCACAGTTATGCCAGTCACTATAACTTGGCCAGGCTGGCACAGTTATGCCAGTCACTATAACTTGGCTAGGCTGGCACAGTTAGGCCAGTCACTATAACTTGGCCAGGCTGCACAGTTAAGCCTGTCACTATAACTTGACAAGGCTGGCACAGTTATGCCAGTCACTGTAACTTGCCAGGCTGGCACATTTATGCTAGTCACTATAACTTGGCCAGGCTGGCACAGTTATGCCAGTCACTATAACTTGGCCAGGTTGGCACAGTTATGCCAGTCACTATAACTTGGCCAGGCTGGCACAGTTATGCCAGTCACTATAACTTGGCCAGGTTGGCACAGTTATGCCAGTCACTATAACTTGGCCAGGCTGGCACAGTTATGCCAGTCACTATAACTTGGCCAGGCTGGCACAGTTAAGCCAGTCTCTATAACTTGGCCAGGCTGGCACACTTAAGCCAGTCTCTATAACTTGGCCAAGCTGGCACAGTTAGGACAGTCACTGTAAGGTTAATTAAACATTAGGACAAACTGTAGTGTTAATAATAACTGTAACGGAATTTTTACTCAAAATATTTATCTACCTTTCCACTCCTTAGGAGTGAGTGTGCGACTCCAGGATCCTCAAGACCGTCAGCGTCCCTTCCAGGAAGACTGGAGGGAACTGATGACTTAACTAAACCTACCCTCTCTTGAGAGACCGTGACAATAACATTACTTTCCCTTTACTAATCTAAGTCATCAATGTCTGAATGTATAGCTATGAGACTTGTTTCATTATGTCTACATATCGAATTTATGAATGCTAGAGCATTTGGTCAGTGATCATTGTTTTACCGTCCCTGGCCACCATGCCGTGGGCTGAGCCCAGGTATACGATCTGAAAAGCTAGAGACTGATTTGAGTCTTCTTGTAGCCAGGCACCATGTAAATATTCACGATGCAAGCCAGAGCGTCCCCGGACACTAAGGCCAACCTATAACTTTAATAATGATTCTACGCCAAATTAAGGCTGCAGTGTTTGAGAACTGAAAGGCTCATGTAAGATTTGTGGACGAATTTAGAAAAGTATGTAAAAGACGGATGTTGAAAGTGAACGTAGGAAAGAGCAATGTGATGAGGATAAAAGAATTAGGTAATGAAAGACTCGATATCAGATTGGAGGGAGGGAGTATGTAGGAAGTAAATTTATTCAGCTATTTGGAAGTGGCCCAGTCAACAGATGGGTCTATACAAGAAGAGGTGAATCATAGAATTGATGATGGGAAAAGGTGAGTGGAGCATTCAGGAGTCTGTGGAGACAAAGAACGTTATTAGTGGAACAAAAGTAGGAAATGTATGAGAGTATAGTGGTACCAACGCACATATATGTGTGTGAAGCATGGGTGGTGAATGTTGCAACAAGGAGAAGGCTGGAGGAAGTGGAGATATCATGTCTACTGGCAATGTGTGGTGTGAATATAATGCGGAGAATCCTTAGCTTGGAGATTAGAAGGATGATTGGGGGTTTCTAGAAGTATTATCCATAGGGCAGAGGATGGGTTGCTTAGGTGGTTTGGACATTTGAAGAGGATGGAACAAAATATTACGACTTGGAGGGCATATAAATCTGTAGTGGAAAGAAGGAGTAGGGGTCGTCCTAGGAAAGGTTAGTGGGAGAAGGTAAAGGATGTTTTGTGTGCGAGGTGCGTGGACTTCCAGCAATCATGCATGAGCGTGTTAGGAGCGAGTGGAGATGAATGGTTTTTTATGACTTGATGTGCTGTTGGAGTGTGACCAATGTAATGTTTATGAAGGGATTCAGGAAAATCAGTTAGGAGGACTTGAGTCCTGGAGGTGGAGAGACACTTTGCAGGAGAGGTGTTGATATGTGCAAGACAGTAATGGAGTGAATGATGAGTGTTTCTTTCTTTATATATATATATATATATATATATATATATTTTATATATATATATATATATATATATATATATATATATATATAGGTAGAAAGTTGAAAGTGAACATAGAAAAGAGTAAGGTGATGAGAGTATCAAATGATTTAGATAAAGAAAAATTGGATGACAAATTGGGGAGGAGGAGTATGGAAGAAGTGAATGTTTTCAGATACTTGGGAGTTGACGTGTCGGCGGATGGATTTATGAAGGATGAGGTGTATACCTGGAGTATACGTGGAGTATACCTGGAGTATACGTGGAGTATACCTGGAGTATACGTGGAGTATACCTGGAGTATACGTGGAGTATACCTGGAGTATACCTGGAGAATACCTGGAGTATACGTGGAGTATACCTGGAGTATACCTGGAGTATACCTGGAGTATACCTGGAGTATACCTGGAGTATACCTGGAGTATACCTGGAGTATACCTGGAATATAACTTTACAGTTTTGTGGTTACTTAGTAAGATTAATAACTTGGGGGAATATTCTAACTCTGGATTTTTATTTTCCACTATTGTGGATATTAATGCAACTTCTGCTTGGATGATTTATGAACAATATAACTATTGTGTTATAAATTACATTTATAGACGCATTACAAATAATTTATTACATTTGGAGACGGATATTATTCATTATTTTTATATATTTTTAGTTATATTTTCTTTCATATTTTGACACAATTTGGTGTTTGTGTTTCAATATTAACGTATATTATTATTATTATTATTATTATTATTATTATTATTATTATTATTATTATTATTATTATTATTATTATTATTATTATTATTGTTATTATTATTATTATTATTATTTTATTATTATTATTATTATTATTGTTATTATTGTTATTATTATTATTATTATTATTATTATTATTATTATTATTATTATTATTATTATTATTATTATTTTTATTACTATATTATTATTATTATTATTATTATTATTATTATTATTATTATTATTTAATTTTTATTATTATTATTATTATTATTATTATTATTATTATTATTATTATTATTATTATTATTATTATTATTATTCCCATTTCCATTTGTTTCCAGCAACATTCTTCTTAATTATTTTATCTTTGTCCAAACCCGTTATTTTAATATTTTTCTCCAATTCCTCCCCCATGACAACACGTGTTGTGAAGCTATGACAACACGTGTTGTGAAGCTATGACAACACGTGTTGTGAAGCTATGACAACACGTGTTGTGAAGCCATGACAACACGTGTTGTGAAGCTATGACAACACGTGTTGTGAAGTCCCTGGACAACACGTGTTGTTAAGTCATGACAACACGTGTTGTGAAGTCATGACAACACGTGTTGTGAAGTCATGACAACACGTGTTGTGAAGTCATGACAACACGTGTTGTTAAGTCATGACAACACGTGTTGTGAAGTCATGACAACACGTGTTGTGAAGTCATGACAACACGTGTTGTTAAGTCATGACAACACGTGTTGTGAAGTCATGACAACACGTGTTGTGAAGTCATGACAACCGTGTTGTTAAGTCATGACAACACGTGTTGTTAAGTCATGACAACACGTGTTGTGAAGTCATGACAACACGTGTTGTGAAGTCATGACAACACGTGTTGTGAAGTCATGACAACACCGTGTTGTGAAGTCATGACAACACGTGTTGTGAAGTCATGACAACACGTGTTGTGAAGTCATGACAACACGTGTTGTGAAGTCATGACAACACGTGTTGTGAAGCCATGACAGCACTTGTTGTGAAACAACACGTGTGGGGTTTATGTTGCTGTGTGGGGTTTATGTTGCTGTGTGGGGTTTATGTTGCTGTGTGGGGTTTATGGCACGACTGGCTTGTTTAATGCCACCTGGAACTTTATTTATGGTACGACTGGCTTGTTTACTGTCACCTGGAACTTTAGTTAAGGCATCACTCGCTTCTTTAATGCCGCCTGGAACTTTATTTATCGCAGGACTGGCTTGTTTAATGCCACCTGGAACTTTATTTATGGCAGGACTGTCCAGAATCTCTCTCTCTCTAGCTGTTTCCTTGAGCTTTTATGGTCGTACAAGCATCCCTCACAATGAGGTGTGCACCGAGTGTTTTGACCTGACTCCGAGATCTGACGCCGTCAAGAACAAAAGACCTGAGATTTAAACAGAAAGATGTGTCTGACAGCTATTTGCCCAGGCAAGGTGGGTGACAATTTACTGGTTAGTTAGGTCCCCCTCAGATACCTCACAAGCATAGTGAACTACATCAAAGTATTGTAGTTGGGAGACGCCAATATTGTAGTTGCTGGGGGATGCCAATATTGTAGTTGCTGGGGGATGCCAATATTGTGTTGCTGGGGGATGCCAATATTGTAGTTGCTGGGGGATGCCAATATTGTAGTTGCTGGGGGATGCCAATATTGTAGTTGCTGGGGGATGCCAATATTGTAGTTGCTGGGGGATGCCAATATTGTAGTTGCTGAGAGACGCCAATATTGTAATTACTGGGCAAATTTCTACAACACAATTGTCTTCAGTTTTGTTAAGTTATACCATGAATTAAGGTAAGATCCTGGACTTCACATTAGGAAACAGACAAAGAAAATGTGATAGTAATTATGAACAAGGTAGATTATAGTGAAAAAATGAACATATTAGAAGACGGGGGGACTTACGTGCCTCTTAATAAATGTCGCAGTGAGAACTTACGCCAGGTTACAGACAAGGCTAGGTCAATACCATCCTCGGGAGAACTTACGCCAGGTTACAGACAAGGCAAGGTCAATACCATCCTCGGGAGAACTTACGCCAGGTCACAGACAAGGCAAGGTCAATACCATCCTCGGGAGAACTTACGCCAGGTTACAGACAAGGCAAGGTCAATACCATCCTCGGGAGAACTTACGCCAGGTCACAGACAAGGCTAGGTCAATACCATCCTCGGGGGAACTTACGCCAGGTCACAGACAAGGTTAGGTCAATACCATCCTCGGGAGAACTTACACCAGGTCACAGACAAGGTTAGGTCAACACCATCCTCGGGAGAACTTACACCAGGTCACAGACAAGGCTAGGTCAATACCATCCTCGGGGGAACTTACGCCAGGTCACAGACAAGGTTAGGTCAATACCATCCTCGGGGGAACTTACACCAGGTCACAGACAAGGTTAGGTCAACACCATCCTCGGGAGAACTTACACCAGGTCACAGACAAGGCTAGGTCAATACCATCCTCGGGAGAACTTACGCCAGGTTACAGACAAGGCAAGGTCAATACCATCCTCGGGAGAACTTACGCCAGGTTACAGACAAGGCTAGGTCAATACCATCCTCGGGGGAACTTACACCAGGTCACAGACAAGGCTAGGTCAATACCATCCTTGGGAGAACTTACGCCAGGTTACAGACAAGGCAAGGTCAATACCATCCTCGGGAGAACTTACGCCAGGTTACAGACAAGGCTAGGTCAATACCATCCTCGGGGGAACTTACACCAGGTCACAGACAAGGCTAGGTCAATACCATCCTCGGGAGAACTTACGCCAGGTTACAGACAAGGCAAGGTCAATACCATCCTCGGGAGAACTTACGCCAGGTCACAGACAAGGCTAGGTCAATACCATCCTCGGGAGAACTTACGCCAGGTTACAGACAAGGCAAGGTCAATACCATCCTCGGGAGAAACTTACGCCAGGTCACAGACAAGGCTAGGTCAATACCATCCTCGGGAGAACTTACGCCAGGTTACAGACAAGGCAAGGTCAATACCATCCTCGGGAGAACTTACGCCAGGTCACAGACAAGGCTAGGTCAATACCATCCTCGGGAGAACTTACAACAGGTCACAGACAAGGCTAGGTCAACACCATCCTCAGGAGAACTTACACCAGGTCACAGACAAAGCTAGGTCAACACCATCCTCGGGAGAACTTACACCAGGTCACGGACAAGGCTAGGTCAACACCATCCTCGGGAGAACTTACGCAAGGTCACGGACAAGGCTAGGTCAACACCATCCTCGGGAGAACTTACGCCAGGTCACGGACAAGGCTAGGTCAACACCATCCTCGGGGGAACTTACGCCAGGTCATGGACAAGGCTAGGTCAACACCATCCTCGGGAGAACTTACACCAGGTCACAGACAAGGCTAGGTCAATACCATCCTCGGGGGAACTTACACCAGGTCACAGACAAGGCTAGGTCAATACCATCCTCTGGAGAACTTACACCAGGTCACAGACAAGGCTAGGTCAACACCATCCTCGGGAGAACTTACGCCAGGTCACAGACAAGGCTAGGTCAACACCATCCTCGGGAGAACTTACACCAGGTCACAGACAAGGCTAGGTCAACACCATCCTCGGGAGAACTTACACCAGGTCACGGACAAGGCTAGGTCAACACCATCCTCGGGAGAACTTACGCCAGGTCACGGACAAGGCTAGGTCAACACCATCCTCGGGAGAACTTACACCAGGTCACAGACAAGGCTAGGTCAACACCATCCTCGGGAGAACTTACACCAGGTCACAGACAAGGCAAGGTCAATACCATCCTCGGGAGAACTTACACCAGGTCACAGACAAGGCTAGGTCAACACCATCCTCGGGGGAACTCACGCCAGGTCACAGACAAGGCTAGGTCAACACCATCCTCGGGGGAACTTGCTTAAAGAGCCATGACATTTGTGTCAACACTGATATACACCTCTGCCTCTGGTAATGAAGTCCCTCGATATTTATGTAAGCAAGAACACTCTTAACCTGCATAATACAAACTTGGTAAGACACTACCACAATCTGCGACACATTCGTTTACACCTCACCTTCAAAAAACAGCTGCCGTCAAATTTTAAGTTCAATTCAGCTCCTGTTTGACTTACAGATGTCATTCTGGTGTCCAAATACATGTAATTAACTAGACTGAAATGGTCGTAAACGGTAACATATTGTAAATATTAGATTATGATTTTCTTCTTATTAAATGTATGTTATAATTCATATATTTTTTTCTGTTTCATGTAGTTAGAGATGTCCACTATTGATAAGAAAGTTTCCCTAAATAAAGTATAACTGCATTTAAAACTTAAACTATTTCCATTTTCTTTTTCTGTTTTACGTACAGAAAACTGAGTAATGTAGTGAATGATGGTGGGTGTAGCAACAACAACAACAATAACAACAACAACAACAACAACAACAACAACAACAATCTTTATTTCTACAAGTATATGATACAACTTATACATTGATATACTATATAGAAAGATACTTATTATGCAGGGCATTTCGGGCATATAAGGTCAAATTTGTCCCCCCCGATGCGATCCACACCAGTCGGCTAACATACATGTACGTATTTGACTGCCATGTAAACAGGGACAGCAGGTGTTTTAAGACAGCAAGACCAGTGTTTTCACCCGTACCAGAGATTGAACCACAAATACTCAATGTGAGCCGAGTGCGCTACCAACCGAACATCGGGGACACCAACCTCTGCCAGAAACTTTGTGATGTGTAGATATTGGGATGCCTTCCTGGAACTATTTGCTAATAGCAGCTGACAGAGATGGTGATTGGTATAGCCATCCCAAGTTATTCAAAGTATAAATCACGGTACGCATCGCGGCATCTGGAAAAGATGATTAAATGTGGAACCAACCGGCCATTCAGTGTTCAGTAAAGCATCTCAGATGTTCTATAAAGAAACAAATTGACTGACACGGCAAGAAACGTACATTACTGAATAGTAATTGACGTATCAGGAGGAATTAGCAATAAACAGTGTTTTAGACAAACGATTATTACCAAGAGTATTGGCTACAGGGAACCAACTCCATCATGAAGTGTGTGGGGAAGTATCTTCCAGTGTTGTACTGCCAGTGTAGCAGCTGTGTGAAATCATGACCAGTAAAGGCAATATGATAGTTCAAGTCAGACACAGCTGCATAATTTCACCAGCCAGCCAACAGTGTCTGTCCTTAGAGAGATTGTTGAATGTCTCAGGAAACTTAAAAAACACGGAGAAAGCTTATAGATGTGATTACACAGGATGAACCTTCAAGAATGGCGGGAAAACCATCAGTACCTATTAAAAAATCAATATACTCGATAATTTACCAAAAACAATATATTCTTGACGCTGAATATAGCTAGAGAAAGATTGATGGATATTTTAAGGTATAATATATGGCCATCTTTTACGCATGTTGATGAGAAAGACTTTTTTACTAAACCAGTAAAATTTCTTCTGTTGGAAAAGTTTGAGAAGAAAATGAAGTCATTAGATTACGTAATGAAATACAAACTGCAAATATTATAGATTTTATGTTAGAAATTCACCAACTTAGAACAGAAGATAATTATGTAAATATGAAAGTGACAAAGTTTGGGCAGATGTGACACAAGACCAAAATGTGACACAAGACCAAAATGTGACACAAGACCAAAATGTGACACAAGACCAAAATGTGACACAAGACCAAAATGTGACACAAGACCAAAATGTGACACAAGACCAAAATGTGACACAAGACCAAAATGTGACACAAGACCAAAATGTGACACAAGACCAAAATGTGACACAAGACCAAAATGTGACACAAGACCAA
>NC_069451.1:222500-227500 GCF_026875155.1 Cherax quadricarinatus | reverse complement strand
ATAAATCCGGTAGTTACCTGTAATTCTATAAGCTTACCAATCACTTGTAACACTTTCGATTCTACTTCTAAAATTCAGGGAAACGTTAGAGGTTGTAAAATTTAGCTTTGTGTCAGATTTAAGTGTTTGGACGTTATCCCTCACTACCGATTTATCCTTGCACTGTCCTCTATTTGCTATTTCTACTCTAATTCTGGTTAATGGCTTGCAGGGTCCGTGATTGACCAGTAATTACACAGTTTGATGCAGACCAGACTAAATCTTGAATATGCAAACCTAACAGGTGGAATACTTGCGCTGACAGCGGTTTGTTGACAAGTTGCCAGAAGCTGATGACGTAGTGGTCGTACATAGGCTTCTCTCACTATTTTGTAATCCTTCACCCGTGATGTTTAGAAACCTTATATGCTCAGCATCCTGCATTCTCAAGTGATTTCACTTTTCATTATTACAGAATACACTTCACATTCGGTGTTACACTTTATATGTATAATGGCAGACAACTGGTTGTGACGTCACTGCATCAGTAGGCCTACTGCACCTTCCCTTGTGGTATATTTTATTTTTTCTTTCTCCTTTTGCCTATTAACTTTTTTCACTCTTCCAACATTTCGGTGCCCCACATTTGCTTGTTAACCCAAACGCTGGTAATTTTGACCTCACCCGTTTCCACACTCACTTTGATATTTTTATGTTTGTATCTGTGTGGCAACAGTGCTAGAAGATCCACAACGGTTTGGCACTTTTAAAAGAAATACTTGAATTTAGTTTCCCCTCGATTTTTTCAACTAATAACTATAGTTATCACTCGTAGGTTTGTTCACCTGACAGAGTCATTTCTGGTGTCATATACAATTGTAATTAACTAGATGAAATTGGTCGTTAAACGGTAACATATTGTAAATAAGTTAGATTATGATTTTCTTCTTATTAAAGTATGTTATATTCATATATTTTTTTTCTGTTTCATGTAGTTAGAGATGTCCACTTATTGATAAGAAGTTTCCCTAAATAAAGTATTAATGCATTTTATAACTTAAAACTATTTCCATTTTCTTTTTCTGTTTTACGTACAGAAAACTGTGTATTGTAGTGAAGATGGTGGGTGTAGCAACAACAACAAACAATAACAACAACAACAACAACAACAACAACAAACAACAATCCTTTATTTTCTACAGTATATGAGACAACTTATACATTGATATTCTTATAGAAAGATACTTATTATGCGGGGCATTTCGGGCATAAAGGTCAAATTTGTTCCCCCCCGATGGCGATCCAACCAGTCGGCTAACATACATTGTACGTATTTGACTGCACATGTAAAACAGGGACAGCAGGTGTTTTAAGACAGGCAAGACCAGTGTTTTCACCCGTACAGAGATTAAACCAACTAATACTCAATGTGTGCCGAGGGTGCGTCTACCAACCGAACATCGGGGACACCTACCTCTGCCAGAAACTTTGTGATGTGTTAGTTATTGGGATGCCTTCATGGAAACTATTTGACTAATAGCAGCTGACAGAGATGGTGATTGGTATAGCATCCCATGTTATTCAAAGTTTATAAAATCACGGTACGCATCGCGGCAGCTGGAAATGATGATTAAATGTGGAAACCAACCGGCCAGTCAGTGTTCTGTTTAAAGCATTCTCAGATGTATAATAAGATAACAAATTGGGACTGACACGGCAAGAATACGTACATTACTGATAGTAATTGGACAGTATCAGGAGAATTAGGCAATAAACAGTGTTTTAGGACAAAACGATTTATTACAAGAGTATGGTACAGGGAAACCAACTCAATCATGAAGTGTGTGGGAAGATATTCTTCCAGTGTTGTACTGCCTTGTGTAGCAGCTTGTCGTGAAATCATGACCAGTTAAAGGGCAATATGATAGTTCAAGTCAGACACAGCTGCATAATTTCACCTGCCAGCCAACAGTGTCTGTCCTTATGGTGTGAGAGATTGTGAATGTTCAGGAAACTTAAAAATACACGGCAGGAAGAACGCTTTTATAGATTGTGATTACACAGGATGAACTTCAAGATTGGCGGGAAAACATCAGTACCTATTAAAAAATCAATGTACTCCTATAAAATTTACCAAAAACAATATATTCTTGACGCTGGATTATAGCTAAGAGAAAGATTGATGATATTTTATGGTATAATATATGCCATCTTATACGCATGTTGATGAGAAAGACTTTTTACTAAAACCAGTTAATCTTTCTTCTGTTGGAAAAGTTTGAGAAGAAAATGAGTCATTAGGTTACGTATTGAAATACAAACTGCAAATATTATAGATTTTATGTTAGATATTCACCAACTTAGAACGAGAAGATAATTATGTAAAATATGAAAGTGACAAAGTTTGGGCAGATGTGACACAAGACAAAATGTGACACAAGACCAAATGTGACACAAGACCAAAATGTGTCCACAAGACCAATGTGATCACAAGACCAAAATGTGACACAAGACCAAAAGGTGACACAAGACCAAAATGTGACACAAGACCAAAAATGTGACACAAGACCAAAAAATGTGACACATGACAAAATTGTGAACAAGACCAAAATGTGACACAGACCAAATGTGACACAAAACCATAATTGTGACACAAGACCAAAATGTGACACAAGACCAAAATGTGACACAAGACCATAATGTGACACAAGACCCCCCCCCCAAAATGTGATACAAGACCAAATGTGAACAAGGACAAAAATGTGATACAAGACCGAAATGTGACACAAGTCCAAAATGTGACACAAGACCAAAATGTGACACAAGACACAAAATGTGATACAAGACCAAATGTGGACACAAGACCAAACTGTGATACAAGACCAAATCGTGACACAGACCTATATGTGACACAAGACCTAATATGTGGACACAAAGACCCAAATGTGACACAAGACCAAAATGTGACACAAGACCCGCTCATCACAGGTGCCACTGTGATACTTATTTAACGTACCATGACTCGTTGGTTGTCTTCCCTGTCAGGTATTCTCTGATCCATTTTGCTGTGCCCTTCCTGTTATATTGCGCCTGATGGCTTAGCTTCTGCATAATCTCTTGTGAGGAACTGTGTCAAAGGCCCCTTCTTGCGTCAAGAAGATGCAATCAACCCACCCCTCTCCTATCGTGGTCTTACTTTCTGTTTTTTATCTATCTTTCCATCATTTTGCATACTATACACGTCAATCGCCCAGGTCTATAGTTTAGTGCCCTTTTTCTGTCTCCCTTTTTAAAAATGGGAATCTACATTTGCCCGTCTTCCATACATCAGGTAGTTGCCCAGTTTCCAGGGAGGTGTTGAAGATTGTGGTTGTGGCACGCACAACAATATCTGCTCCCTTCTCTAAGGACCACACAGGGAGTTGTTGTCAGGTCACATTCTATTTAGGTATTCGATGTCCCGTAGCAGTTTCTTCACCTCCCTTTTTTTTTTTACCCCCTTTCATCTGTATGTATGTCGTCCAACACTTGTTGGTTGTATTCCTTGCTGGTGTTCCCCATCTGGTCTGTCACCCCAGAGTCCATCCTGTCTCTACTGTATAAATACTTCCTTTATCTCTTGTTGGGGGGAAAAGGCCTTTTTTTTTTTTCCCTCACATACCTCTTTGATCGTTTCTTGTGTGTTCTCCACCTTCTTTCCTCAGCCTTATCACCTGCCTCTTGATGTTGTCGTCCTCTAATGTGGCTATACAGCCGTTTCGGGTCAGATTTGTCTTGCGATGCTACTGGTCGTTTTCATACTTCGCTGGGCCCTCCCTCCTTATCCGTGCCATACTCGTTCTGGCTCTTGCTACTTAATCTCACTTGTTTTCCTGGTCCTATGCCTCCCTGTTTACCTTTTCCATTCTCTGTGGCACTTAGTTTAGCCTCCTACACCTTCGGGTAACCAAGGACTCGTTTTGGTTTTCCAATTATTTCTGGTTCCCTTGGTAACAAAACTTTCGTCTGCCTACTTGCAACTTTGTTGCCACATATTCCATCATCTCGTTTACTGATTTTCCTTCCTTTTTCATGTCCCACTGAACCTCATGCATGATGTTTCTCATACCTGTGTAGTCCCCCTTTTAAAGTATGGAGCCTGTCCCTTCAGTTACCTGTTACCTACTCCACTTGTTATCTCGACTTTATAATCAAACTCAGACCCACGTGATCAGCTAGCTCAAGGGCCTCTCGTAAGTGATGTCCTCATTTGTCTCTGAAACTGCGCAGGGTGAACACAAGATCCTGTCTTGTGCTCATCCTCCCCTCTCTCTTCTGGTTTGTGTCCCTGACATGTTGATGCATGAGGTTTTCAAGTAACCACATCCTTCATTCTTGGCTCTCCATGTTTCGGGACCCCATGTGGGTTCTCCAGGTTTTCCAGTCACGGATCTCCTGTGGTTGAAATCGCCCATTACCAAGTAACTTTTGATCTGCGCGAGTGAGCTCTCTCTTTGCCACCTCAGCCAGTGTGTCCACCATCACCCTGTGGTTTTCTTCGTACTCCTCTCTTGGCTCCTGCAGTTTCTGTGGAGGGTTATACATCATTCCAATGTCTACTTTATGTTCTCCGAACTGAATTGTTTTCCTACAAGTTGTCTTTCTCAAATCACGGTCCCTGCTTCCATTTCCTCAAATCCCCTTCGGTGTTTTATGAGCAGTGCAACCCTCCTCCCCTTCTACTCCTTCTATTCTTTACTCAGGATCTGATATACCGTTGGGAAGATTGTGTCTGTTATTGTCTCAGCGAGTTTTGTTTCTGTGAATGCTATGATGTTCTGGATTTTTCACTGATTCTTTGTTCCATCTCATGTTTATTCGTTATTCCATCCGCTTTGTGTACCAAACTTTCAGTTCTTTTCTATCATTGTGGTCATGCAAGAATATTGGGGTTGGGGGAGCGACGAGCTTGGTGGGGGCCTATATGGGGCTGTGGTGTAGGTGGGGTTGTTTGTGTGATGGTGGGTGGGGTCAGAATGCCC
>NC_069451.1:177500-220000 GCF_026875155.1 Cherax quadricarinatus | reverse complement strand
CTAAACTATATTGTGTTGCGTCTTCCTTTGCCTTCCCCAATCTTCATTGACTTTGCATTTGGCAGGGTTAAATTCAAGGAGGCGTTGCTGGCCCAGGCTTGTAGCCTGTCCAGATCTCTTTGTAGTCCTTGCCTGATCCTCGTCCGATTTCGATTCTTCTCATTAACTTCAATCGTCTGCAAACAAGGGGACACTTCTGAGTCTATCCCTTCGTTATGTGTTCACGTATACCTAAGAACAGCACTGGTCCTATGACTGACCCCTGTGGAACCACCCGCTTGTCACAGGCGCCACTCTGACACCTCGTCGCCGTACCATGATCGTTGTTTCCTCCCTGTCAGATATTCGCTGATCCCATTGCAGTGCCTTTCCTGTTATGTGGGCTGGTCCTCTAGCTTTTGCAGTAACCTCTTGTGAGGAACTGTGTTCGAAAGCCTTCTGCAGGTCCAAAAATTACGCAGTCGACCACCCCTCTCTTTTGTCTTACTTCTGGCACCTTGTCATATAAACTCTAGTAGGTTTGTGACACAGGATTTTCCTTCCCTGATAAACCGTGCTGGTTGTCAATTATACACTTGTTTTCTTTCCAGGTGCCCCACACTCTCCTCCTGTTGATCTTCTCCATGACCTTGCATGCTATACACGTTTGAGTTACAGGTATGTGTTTTAGTGCCTCATGTCTGTTCCCTTTTTAAAAATTGGGGACTACATTTGCCTTTTGCCATACTCAGGGAGTGCCCTGTTTCAATGATGTTGTTGAAGATCTTTGTTAATGGCTCAACACCAATATCTCTGCTCCCTCTTTAAGGACCCATGGAGAGTTGTTGTTGGTCCCACCGCCTTTGAGGTGTCAAGTTCGCATAGCAGCTTCTTCACCTCTTCCTTTGTTATATGTACACTCATCCAGCACTTGTGGTGTGCCCCCCTGTTATTATTTCTTGGAGTCCTACTGGTTTCCACTGTAAATACATCTTTAAATCTTGTGTTTGAGCTCCTGACATCACCTCTCGGTCTTTGTGTGTGTGGTGTCGTGTGTGTGTGTGTATGTGTATGTGTGTATGTGTGTATGTGTGTGTGTGTGTGTGTGTGTTGTGTGTTGTTGTGTGTATGTTGGTGTGTGTGTGGGTGTGTACTCACCTAGTTGTATCACTAGTTGAGGTTGCGAGGGGTTCGAGTCCGTGCTCCTGGCCCCGCCTCTTCACTTGAATCGCTACTAGGTCACTCCCCTGAGCCGTGAGCCTTTATCTTACCTCTGCTTAAAGCTAGGTATGGATCCTGCCTCCACTACATGGCTTCCCAGACTATGTCCACTTACTGACTACTCTGTGGTGAAGAAATACTTCCTAACATCCTGTGATTCTCTGTGTCTTTCAGTTCCAACTGTGTTCCCCTTGTTACTGTGTCCAATCTCTCGGAACATCCTGTCTTTGTCCACCTTGTCAATTCCTCTCTGTATTTTGTATGTCGTTATCATGTCCCCCCTATCTCTCCTGTCCTCCAGTGTCGTCAGGTTGATTTCCCTTAACCTCTCCTCGTAGGACATAACTCTTAGCTCTGGGGACTAGGTCTTGTTGCTACCTTTGCACATTCTCTAGTTTCTTCACGTGCTTGGCTAGGTGTGGGTTCCAAACTTGGTTGCCGCATACTCCAATTGGGCCTAACATCACGGTGTACGTCCTGAATGATTCCTTTATTAAGATGTACGGAATGCTTTGTTCTGAGGTTTGCTAGGGCCCCCCATATGCTTACAGCAGTTTTGTTGGTTGTGTGCGCTGCAGGAGATGTGCCTGGTGTTTACTCACCCCAAGATCTTTTTCTTGAGTGAGGTTGTAGCTTCTCTGACTCCCCTAGGCTGTACTTCCGTCTGCGGCCTTCTTTGCCCTTCCCCAATCTTCATGGGACTTTGCACCTTGGTGGGATTTGAATAGGAGCCAATTGCTTAACCAGGTCTGAAGCCTGTCCAGATCCTTTGTAGTGCTGCTGGTCTTCGATCGATGGTGAATTGCTTCGCATCAACTTTCACGTCATCTGCAATCAGGGACACCTCAGGTCTATTCCTTCCGTCAATGTCGTTCACAATTACAGAAACAGCACTGGTCCTAGGACTGACCCCTGCGAGGACCCCGCTGGGTCACAGGTGCCCACTCTGACACCTCGCCACGTACCATGACTCGCTGCTGTCTTCCATGACAAGTATTCCCTGAATCCATTGTAGTTGCCTTCCCTTGTTATCCCTGCTTGGTCCTCCAGTTTTTTGCACTAATCTCTTGTGTGGAATGTGTCAAACGCCTTCTTGCAGTCCAAGAAAATGCAAATCCACCCACCCCTCTCTCTCTTGTCTTACTGCTGTCACCATGTCATAGAAACTCAGTAGGTTTGTGACCACAGAATTTCCCGTTTCCTTGAAAACATGTTGGCTGCTGTTGATGAGATCATTACTTTCTAGCGTGTTCCACCACTCTTTCCGATAATCTTCTCAATGATTTTGATATATACATGTCAGTGACATGGTTCTGTAGGTTTAATGCTTCATGTCTCGTGTTCTTTTTTAAAGATGGGGGTCTTCATTGCTGTCTTCCATGCTCAGGGCAGATCTCCTGTTTCGATAGATGTATTGAAAGTGTTGTTAGGGGTACACATTAGCGCCTCTGCTCCACTCTCAATACCCATGGGGAGATGTTATTCTCGGCCCCATTTTGCCTTTTGAGGTATTAGCTTCACTCATGAACCTTCTTCACTTCTTCCTCGGTTGTGTGGCACGGTTCCGCATTGGTGGTGTGCCCACCTCTCCGTCTTTCTGGAGGTCCCTTTGTTCTCTCTGTGAACACTTCCTTGAATCTTTGTTGAGTTCGTCACATACTTCACGGTATTTATTGTTGTCTCTCATCCTTCCTTCTTAGCCTGATTTACCTGGGTCAGTTGACTGGTGTTTTCCTTCCTGGATGTGGCTTTGTTACAACAGTTTCGGGTCTGATTTGGCTTTCGTGCTAATGGTCTTTTTCATATTGTCTTTGGCCTCCCTTCTTATCTGTTGCATATTCGTTTCTGGCTCTACGACTGTTCTCCGATTCTCCTGGGTCTTTGCCTTCTTATTTCTTCCATTCCCTGCACACTTGGGTTTTTGCCTCCCTGCAACCTTTTGGGGTTATACCATGGGCCTCATCATGGCTTTTTCATTAATCCTGTTACCCTTGGGAACAAACCTCCGCCTTCAGCTCCTTGCATTTTGTTGCTACATTTTTTCATCATCTTCATTAATGCTTCCTGCCAGTTCTCTGTCCCACTGATCACGTTTCAGGTAGTTCTCATTCCTGTGTAGTCCCCTTTCTTGTAGTTTGGCTTCTTTGTCCTGGCCTTGCCTGCTTCTCCCTCCACTTGTAGGGGGGCTTACTGTGTAATTCGAAGCTTACAAACCACATGGTCCTCTGGCCCAAGGGGTCGTTCATATGTGATGTCCTCGATATCTGTCACTACTCAAGGTTGAATACTAAGTCCAGCCTTGCTGGTTCATTCCTCTCCTCTCTCTCTTGTAGTGTCCCGTACGTGTTGGCACATGGAAGTTTTTCTAGTACCACCTCCTTTCTATCTTAGCCCTCCAGGTATCTTGGCCCCCATGTGGGTCCAAGTTCTCACAAATTCGATCTCCTTTGTGGTTAAAGTTCACAATGATCAGAGCTGTGCTGGCATGCATGAGCTCTTTGGCACTCGAGCCATTTTGTTCAACATCGTCCTATTGCTTCGTCTTAATCTTGCCTTTGCCTCCTGCTGTCTGTGGTGGGTTATACATCATGCTATTACCACCTTGGGACCTCCTGAGGGATGGAAGTGTTCCCCTATGTATTCACTTTCTCTCCGCTGTCTCTCTCTCCTGCTCTCTCAAAATATTCCAGCGATTTTTGATCAGCAACGCCTAATCCTCCATTCCCCCCTGTTCCCCTCTGTCTTTCCTCAGGATTTGGTTATCCCGTTGGAAAGATGGCATCTGTTATCATACCTGTAAGCGTGGTTTCTGTGAGAGCTTTGATGTCGGTGATGCTTCTTTGACTATTTCATGCCACTCCTCCCACTTATTTGTTATTCCATCAGGTTTGTGTACCATTACCTTCAGTTTCCTTTTCAACAACTGTGGTTGGGGGGGCCACATGTGGGGTGGGAGACTCGGTGGCATATGTGGGATTCTATAGCTCGGTGTTGGGATGGAGGCTAGTGGGTATGGATTGTAGTTGTGTGTTGGTGATGGATGGATAGGTTGTATGGTTCTGAAGAGTAGTAGTTGTGTTGTGTGCTGCCCTTGCTGTTTGTTCTGCTCTTGACTGACCTGTTACAAAAAACGCGATTTCTAAAAGCTTAGAGATCTCCAGTGAATACTAGAAAGGACTTCCCTTCTTGAATCCAAGCCTGTTACTGGGTTTTCGTAACAAGTATCAGTTCCTTGTCCATTATCCTTAAAATTCAGTTTGGTTCAATTGTTCTGTAGGATTACAACATGGTAGGTACTAAACTAGAGAAATTTAATTTAATAAATTTATTATGATGGTAAGTCTTCTAGAGGTATTTTATCAAAGGAAATTAAATCACAGCATTCAAAATAAAATCAATCTCTCGAGTCAATATTATTGTGCTGATAAGTACATATCGATTTATAATTCTTAAGTACTTGGTACTTTAACATTTAATAAGATTATACAACTATGTAATGTGTGTGTATGGCGTGTAAGTGCTCTAAGTAGTTAGCTATGTCTCAAGACTCGAATAGACTTAAAAAGTGACTGACAATGTCCTTCAAATAAACTAACTTCTTGGACCGTCTGGGCAACTCGAACAGTCTGCTTGAACAACGAAGAATGCTAAGCCCAATAACAATGCAATATCATAGGCGACTGCGACACTGGAATCAGTAACTGGGAAATAATATAACGACACTAAGTTAGGGGACATCAGCAGATCCTCCACTAAAGTTACAAAACTCCCAAGGAAAAACGAGACTGTGACCAATACAACAGATAACCAGTACAAAATTAGGTCAGAAAGCTATTGCTAAGGACCTGAGATGTTCAGAGTGTCTATGTGGAACTACATCAGTACAACGTCGAACGAAAATCACTAAGTCTTTATCAATGTTCTCGTGAATATGTTTTACAGAAACTAACAAAGAATAATGAGACAGACATCTGTCCAACCACCAAGAGCGAGTCTTAGCAGACTGTCAGACAGACAAGCTGTCCAACCAGCAAGCGAGTCTCTGCGACTGACAACTTCTCAAGAGGTGAGGGACACCCCCCCCTCGATCACGTGATGTCTACGTGGACAACTGTAGTCAGAAGCCGGCAGTTAACGGGCGACAAGCGATTATTATAGTGGGTTTGACAATTTCAAGCCTAACTGAGCACATTTTTTTTACATCTAACATAGCTAAATATCAATATAAAAAATAGTCAAAAATAATATAAAGTCATTACATTTACGATTTAGCTATCATCGCAAAGATAAGCAATAAGAGAAAATTAATGAAATGAGTAATATACATTACATTTATACATAATCATCATGGTATACCCATTAGGGGTTGCAAACACCCCCCCCACACGACCAGAGGGTAGCACCAGGGTTGCATTGTCTTTCACCTTATTTCTGATTTACTCATTTCAATACAATTTTCATTATCAATATTAACGAGTCTCTCCTTGTGCCAAGCACCTCTACAATTTCACAGCGTCCGTCACTAGGATTGCCCCTAGGTACTAGGGCTGTACACAGTATCGTATATTCTTCTTATTCGTGGTTATATACTTCAGTTTAGTGACATGGTTAGCGTAGACGAGCAGGGCATGAGTCGATCATAGTAGAGGAGACTGCATTCCACTCTAAAGTAGTGGTTGTGGGATTGTAGGCATGTTACTGAGCTCTGGATCTGAATACAGCTTAAGGTGTGTAGTCGAGAGGGGGGGTCCTGCGGCAGGACAGTGTTGCGTCACGCGCAGGTACATCACCGCCACCACATACTACTCACAATCAATTTGTTTCCTCCTCACACATTAACTGTGAATATAAATATAATACTTAGACATGACATGAGTATTTATAGTTAATATGGGCTGGAGGATTAAGTTACTTTACTGAATTTGACAAGCAAGTAACAAACAACGTATTTGGGCATAAAATTACGTTTATTTAATTGTATTGATAATTTTAAGGAGAGACAGAGCGTCAGCATTGCATTATAATGACCACTTATGTGTTTTATGCTAATAGAAAAGGGCTGGATGCTTGTAAGGGGCATTTTTAGTATCATGGAGATTCTAAGTCTTTTAGGAATCGCGTTTTTTGTTAAACATGACCTCTGATGGTTCCATCCTTGTCTCTTTTTTTCTAGCTCTTACGCTTTTTTGTCCCTCTCCTCAGCTGCTCTGTCGTTTTCTGATTTTGTTCTGTCTCTGTCTAGGAACACCCTTTGTACTCTCCGAGTATTTTCAATCGTGGTTTTTCTTGGGAGGATCTGTTCCGCACTGTTTCCCGTCCTGTGAATCAGCCTTGTTTGGTTCGGTTTCTCCCCTTCGAGTACCCCCTATTCTCTGAAAAATTTACAATTCTCGTCAATCTCTTCACCTATTTCTGTGATGATTTTCTCAAGCTCCTTTCTTTCTTCCTGCTGCTTTCAGTGTGTGTCACTGTCCTCTTCTCTCCTGAAGCCAAGGATAAACACTGATTTTGCCCTTTCTTCCTCCCATTGCCTCTCCCTGGTGACTCGGATCCTGCCTGTATGTGGTCAGGTTCTCCCTTGATTTTTCCAGATGGCTCTTCGATAGCCTTGTTGTGCTCAGCATTCGACATATCTCCCTCTCCATCTGCAACCAGCTGATATTCCCTTCACTCCTTGGTCCTGATTGGCAAGACTGATGTGACCTTAGCTTTAATTCATAATTCTTCCTTCCTGTTCGTCCTCGCAGCTTCATATGCTGTGTATTCTTGGTCACTGCCCTGGTAACTCGCTTCAGCCTATTTATCTCAAATTCTTGGGACCCAGATCTTGGCTACTGCAGTTTCGACTTGTGCCTCCCAATTCTTTGTTCTCCTTCTCCAACCTCTTTTCCAATTTAACAGAAGAGCTCTTTCTCCAGTTTTTCAGAATGCTCTCCTAATTTTACTCTCCCACTCGTGTTCCATCCTTTTCCAATGCTCCTCCATCCATCTCCTCCCTTCCAGAACCATTTCATCATGATCCTGGGTTCCGGCGAGAGTCCCACTTTTTTTTTTTTTTTTTTTTTTTTTGTTTTTTTTTTTTTTTTTTTTTTTTTTTTTTTTTTTTTTGTGAGAGGAGAGAGAAGGGAAAGGTAGAGGGGGAGAGTGAGTGAAGGGAAGAGAGTAGGAAGGGGGAGGAGAGTTAGAAGGGAAATGGGGACGAGAGAGAGCAATGAGAGAGAGAGAGAGAGAGAGAGGAGAGAGAAGAGAGAGAGAGAAGGAGAGAGTGAGAGGAGAGAGAGGGAGAGAGGAGAGAGGAGAGCTGAGAAGAGAGAGAGAGAGAGAGGAGAGAGAGAGGGGGAAAGGGAGAGAGAGAGAGAAGAGATGTGCAAAGAGGGGATGAGAGAGGGGCGGAGAGGGGAGAAAGGGGAAAGAGGGGGGGAGATGTAAGAGCGAGAGGGGAGAGAGGCTAGGGGGAGAAGGGAGGGGAAGATGGGAGGAGGGTGGGAAAGGGAGAGGGGAGAGTTAATGGGAGGGACCGATGTTAGAGGGGGAGAGATGTTAGAGGGGGGGAGGTGTTAGAGGTAAGAGATGTTAGAGAGTGGAAAGATGGGAGAAGGAAGAGAGAAGAGAGTGATAGGTAGAGAGAGAGATATAGGTAAAGAGTGAGAAGAGGTAGAGATAGGAATTATTTAGGGTAGAAAGAGGGGGGGGAGAGGAGAAAGGTTAGATGGTCAGTTCACAGGACGGTGTGATTTCTGTGTATGTGTGTTTTGGTGTGTTGTACTACAGCTTACATGTGCTTGTTCTGTGTTGTGTATGTGTATGTGTATGTGTGTGTGTGTGTATGTGTGTGTGTGTACGTGGGTGTGTGCGTGTGTGTGTGTGTATGTTTGTGTGTGTGATGTGTGTGTAACGTGTGTGTGTGTGTGGTGTGTGTGTATGTGTGTGTGTAATGTGTGTATGTGTGTATGTGGTGTGTGTTGTGTGTGTGTGTATGTGTATGTGAGTGTGTGTGTGTGTGTGTGTAGTGTGTGTGGTCGTGTGTGTACTTGTGTGTGTGTGTGTGTATGTGTGTCGTGTATGTGTGTGTGTATGTGTTTGATGAGTGTGTGTTGTGTTGTGTGGTGTATGTGTGTCTCACCATTTATGGTTGCAGGGGTCGAGTCCTAGCTCCTGGCCCCGCCTCTTCACCGGTTGCTAATAGGCCTCTCTCTCCCCCGCTCCATGAGCTTTTATCAAAAACTCTGTCTTTAAAACTGTGTATGGTCCTGACTCTACTCCCCGTCGATTTTCTTGTCTATTCCACTGCCTTACAAACTCTATGACTGAAGAATACTTCCTTACTGTCTCTCTGACTCTTTTGTGTCTTCAACTTCCAATTGTGGGCCTCTTGTTTCTGTGTCCCCTCCCTGGAACTCTGTCTTTGTCCACCTTGTTATTCACGCAGTATTTATTTTATATGTTCGGGGTTAAATCATGTCTCCCCTGACCCTCCTGTCCTCCAGTGTTCGTCAGGCTCCGATTTCCCTTACTTCTTTCTTTCATGTACATGTGTGTGTATGTGTGTGTGCGTGTATGTGTATGTGTGTGTGTGCGTGTGTGTGTGTGTGTGTGTGATGTGTGTGTGTTGTGTGTGTTTTGTGTGTGAGTGTGTGTGTGTGTGTGTGTGTGTGTGTGCCCATTCTATTCATTCATACTGCTAATAAATCCGGTAGTTACCTGTAATTCTATAAGCTTACCAATCACTTGTAACACTTTCGATTCTACTTCTAAAATTCAGGGAAACGTTAGAGGTTGTAAAATTTAGCTTTGTGTCAGATTTAAGTGTTTGGACGTTATCCCTCACTACCGATTTATCCTTGCACTGTCCTCTATTTGCTATTTCTACTCTAATTCTGGTTAATGGCTTGCAGGGTCCGTGATTGACCAGTAATTACACAGTTTGATGCAGACCAGACTAAATCTTGAATATGCAAACCTAACAGGTGGAATACTTGCGCTGACAGCGGTTTGTTGACAAGTTGCCAGAAGCTGATGACGTAGTGGTCGTACATAGGCTTCTCTCACTATTTTGTAATCCTTCACCCGTGATGTTTAGAAACCTTATATGCTCAGCATCCTGCATTCTCAAGTGATTTCACTTTTCATTATTACAGAATACACTTCACATTCGGTGTTACACTTTATATGTATAATGGCAGACAACTGGTTGTGACGTCACTGCATCAGTAGGCCTACTGCACCTTCCCTTGTGGTATATTTTATTTTTTCTTTCTCCTTTTGCCTATTAACTTTTTTCACTCTTCCAACATTTCGGTGCCCCACATTTGCTTGTTAACCCAAACGCTGGTAATTTTGACCTCACCCGTTTCCACACTCACTTTGATATTTTTATGTTTGTATCTGTGTGGCAACAGTGCTAGAAGATCCACAACGGTTTGGCACTTTTAAAAGAAATACTTGAATTTAGTTTCCCCTCGATTTTTTCAACTAATAACTATAGTTATCACTCGTAGGTTTGTTCACCTGACTTCACATCGCCCGCAAACAAGGACACTTCGGTCTATCCCTCCGTATGCCATTCACAATACCAAGAACAGCACAAGTCCTAGGACTGACCCCTGTGGAACCCTGCTTGTCACAGGCGCCCACATCTGACACCTCGTCACGTAACATGACTCGTTGTTTGCCTCCCTGTTAGGTATTCTCTGATCCAAGCAGTGCCTTTCCTGTTATGTGTGCCTGATCCTCTAGCTTTTACAGTAACCTCTTGTGAGGAAGTGTGTCAAAGGGCCTTCTTGCAGTCCAAAAAATGCAGTCGATCCACCCCTCCCTCTCTTGTCTTACTTCCTGTCACCTTGTCATAAAACTCTAGTGGGTTTTTGTGACACAGGATTTTCCCTCCCGGAAACCATGCTGGTTGACAATTATACATTTGTTTCTTTCCGGGTGCTCCACCACTCTCCTCCTGATGATCTTCTCCATAAACCTTGCATACTATACACTTTTGTGATACAGGTCTGTAGTTTAGTGCCTCATGTCTGTTTCCCTTTTTAAAAATTGGACTACATTTGCCATCTTCCATACCTCAGGGAGTTGCCCAGTTTCAAATATGTGTTGAAGATCTTTGTTAACGGTACCCCACAATATCTCTGCTCCCTCTTTAAGGACCCACGGAGAGATGTTGTCTGGTCCACCCCCTTTGAGGTATCAAGATCGCATAGCAGCTTCTTCACCTCCTCCTTGGTTATATGTACCTCATCCAGCACTTGCGGGTGCACACCCCCTCTCTGATTTCCTGGAGTCCTACTGGTTTCCACTGTAAATACTTCTTTAAATCTTGTGTGACTCCTGACATACCCCAGGTCGTTTCTTGTGAATTCCCCATCACCCTTCTCAGTCTGTTTAAACCTGGTCCTTGACTGCTTTTTTCCTCCTGATGTGGCTGTACAACAGCTTCGGGTCAGTTTTGACTTTCGATGCTATGTCATTTTCGTATTGCCGCTGAACCTCCCTTCTTATCTGTGCATATTCGTTTCAAAACTCTTCGCTAATCTCTTTATTTTCCTGAGTTCTCTGTCTTCTGTACCTTTTCCATTCTCTAGTACACCTAGTTTTTGCCTCCCTACACCTTAGGGTAAACCAAGTACTCGTTCTGTTCTTCCCATTTTTCTGTTTCCCTTGGGAACAAACCTCTCCTCTGCCTCCTTGCATTTTGTTGCCACATAATCCATCATTTCTTGTACTGGTTTTCCTGTCATTTTCCCTCTCCCACTGAATGTTTTGAAAGAAGTTCCTCAAGCCTGAGTAGTTCCCCCTTTTGTATTTTGATTTTTCCCACCCTATTCCTGCTGCTCTCTCCACTTGGAGCTCAACTATGAAAGTCAAAGCACAGAACCACATGATCACTAGCTCCCAGGGGCCTATCATACATGATATCCTCGATGTCCGAACTACTCAAGGTGAATACAAGGTCCAGTCTTGCGGGTTCATCCTCTCCTCTCTCTCTGGTAGTGTCTTTTCTAACATGTTGATGCATGAGGTTTTCCAGTACCACATCCATCATCTTGGCTCTCCATGTTTTGGGGACCCCCATGGGCTCCAGGTTTTCCCAGTCAATCTCCTTGTGTTTTGAAATCACCCATAACTAGTAACTTTGCTCACCCCGTGTGTGCTCTACTGGCCACCTCGGCTAGTGGTGTCGACCATTGCTCTGTTGCCCCTCATCGTATTCTTCTCTTGGCCTCCTGCAGTTCTGTGGTGGGTTGTACATTACTGCAATTATCACCTTATGCCCTCAGACTAGATTGTTCCTACTAAGTAGTCCCTTTCGCCCGTCCATCCTTTCCCTTTCCCATTTTCTCAACCCCCACTGGTTTTTAATGAGCAGTGCAACTCCTCCTCCCCCTCTCCTCCCCTCTGTCTTTCCTGAGGATTTGATATCCGGGTGGAAGATTGAATCTGTTATTTTTCTGGTGAGTTTTGTTCTGTGAGTGCTATTATGTCTGGGATGTCTCCTTGATTCTTTTGTGCCACTCCTCATACTTATTTGTTATTCCATCTGCATTTGTATACCACACCTTCAACTTCTTTTCTTAGATTTTGGTCTGTGAGGTGTTTTGGGGGTTGGGGAAGGGGGAGACCTGAAAAGGGAACTAGGGGTGGTTGCTGTGGGGTGAAGTTTGTAATGCAGTGGGTGGGGGCATTGGATGTGGCATGGGTTTTTTGGGTTTTAGAGTGTTTGGTTGCACTGGGGTTGACCTGGTTGGGAGGCTTCTATAGGAAGTTGTGAGGGAGGCTGTATTTGATCTTCCTGTGTCTGGGATCTCCTGTCTGTCTTCTCCATCCCCTCTCTTTCCTCCTTTCGCCTTTGTACCATCCCCTTCTGTTTCCACCTTTCTGCTTGTGTTCTGTCGCGGTCGAGATACACCTTCCTGTATGCCGGCATGTCCCTTAATCGTCCTTTCTCCTGCAGGATCCTGTTCTGAGTCGATTTTGCCTTGAAGGTCACTTTCACTGGCCGGGTTTTTTTTTTACAAACCCTCCTATTCCCAAAAAAATTCCAGCTGGTCATGTCGTCTTCTTCATTTTGCTTTCATGATGCTTTCAATTGCTTTTTTTTCCTTGTTTTCTTGCTTCATATGTTTCCCCTTCAACTTCCTGGAGCCCATACACAAAGACTGACCTCACCCTTTCATTCTCCCACTGCATATCCCTGTGTATCCCCTAATTCAATTTGATTTCCTCCATTGCAGCTTTCCTTTTCTTTCCCGTTTCACTAGCTAATGTACTGGTCTCAATGGCCTGTCATTTTCCCTTCTCGGGTTTCCTGGGCTCTGCTGTGGTCTGTTAGGGCCTCCACATATAGCTTAGCTCTTTCATTTACTACAGTCTCCACTGATTGACTTTTTACATGCAGTTTTGCTCCTTCTTTCCCTACAGTCCCTTTATTTGTGGCTGAGGTAGCAGTCTCTGTTGTCAATCCCAAAATGTTCCCTTTTTTCTTTAGGGGTGTTTCAGATTTTTCAGTTCCTCTTTTAAACTCTGTATCCTGGCCTCTGCTGCTTTGACTTGCACCTCCCACTTCCTGCTTCCAGTCTAACCTCTCTTCCATTCTCATGCTAAGTTCTTCTAGTTTCTTTTTCCCCTTTTATGTTTTCCCCTTTTTTTGAGCTCTGCTGCCCAATCTTCCTTTGCAGTTTCCTCCTCCTGTCCCTTGGTTTTCTTGTTGCTCTCTGGCAACCCATTTTTGTTTTATCCTGATTTCCTGAGAGTGGGAAACCTATGAATTCCTGTATGTTAGGTTAGTATTTTGTAGTCAGAGTGTGGGGGGGGGGAAAGGGAGTGGAGGAACTGTGGCTATGTGGGAAGGAGGAGAAGCAAGTGGGTGAGTGGGAAGGGAGAGGGGAAGGAGGGAGAGGTTGGGAGGAGGAGGGGGAAAGAGGGAGGGGAGGGATCAGGTGAAGGAGTGAGATGTCGGGGGGGGAGGGGGGAGTGTATGAGTCTGGCAATTTGTGTGTGTGTGTGTGTGTGTGTGTGTGGGGTGTTGTGTGTGGTGTGTGTGTGTGTGGTGTGTGTGTGTGTATGTTGTGTGTGTGTGTATTGTGTGTTGCATGTTGGGGTGTTTTGTGTGTGTGTGTAGTGTGTGTGTGTGTGTGTTGTGTGTTGTGTGTTTTGTGTATGTGTGTGTGTGTGTGTGTGTGTGTGTGTGTGTGTGTGTGTGTGTTTTGTGTGTGTGTATATGTGTGTGTGTCGTGGTCCTTGACTGGCCGCAACTTCTTTGACCTGACCCCCCCCTCTCCTGGGCTTACCCCACCTACTTACAATGTTTGCCCTTAAAGCTGTGTGTTATGTGTGTATACGTGTGTATTCGTGTGTATTGGGGAGGTATGAGGGGTAGATACTGTAATACATACCAGTAAATTTTGGTTTAAAAAGTGGAAATTGCTACTAGGGTCTAAAGCTTCTATGAGTGTCTGCCCCTTTTTGTGTATATGAGAGAGGGATGGTTAGGGGGGGGGGGGAGATGTGTGGTTAAAAGATCCGTTATACCTCTCTGTTCCAACTGTCTTTCCTAGAAATGCTACTCCTCCACTTATTGCCCTCTGGATTTAGTATCAATTATTGCTGGTTATTATCCTATTCCTTTTCACGTTGGGGAGGACTTCCTAGCTTCCTAAGTATTCTTACTACTAATAACTACTGTAATAGCTTTCAGGATGAGTGACCAGTATCTAACGCGATGCAAAGCCTGCAACATGCAAACCACAAAATATGTGAGTGATACTTGCGCTGGCAAACGGTCGTGACAGTTGCCAGATGTTGATGACGAAGTCGTCGTACGTAGTCCTTAAATCCCTATTTTGGAGATCCTCACCCGTGTTGATTATAGCCACATGTTTTTTCATACATCCCTCGTTCCTCACTCGATTTCCCTTTTCACTTATGGTAGTAAACACTTCACATTAAATGCTGCCAACCTTCCCTTTTTTATATTTTGTTTTTCCTTTTCCCCTTTTGTTATTATTTTTTTCCTCTCACTGTAGGTCCCCAATTTTTTAAATTGTTGCCAAAACGCTGATAATTCTTAAACAGCCGCTTTCCCACTCACTTTTATCTTGATTTTGAATCTGGTGGCAAAGCGCCTATAGACTCACAACGGCTTGGCGTTTTGAAAATATTGAAAATTTCAGTTTCCTCCGATATTTTAACTAATAATTTTTTAAAACTCTATTATTGTTCCTGCGATTCACTACCACTGATTTTGCTGATTTACTGCAGCCCTTAAAAAAACACTGGGGTTTTGGGGGTTTTTGCTCCCCGTCTGCACCCCACGGACCCACACGCATGTGTGTGTATGTGTGTTGTTGGGGTGTTGTTTGTGTGTGGGGGGTGTTTGTTGTGTGGGATGTGTGTGTGTGTTATTGGTTTAGTGTGTGGGTGTTGTGTTGTTTTGTGTTTTGTGGAGCGTGTGTGGTGTGTGTGTGTTGTTGTGTGTGTTGTGTGTGTGTGTATGTGGTTGTTGATGTGTGAGTGGTGTGTGTGGTGGTGTGCATGTGGTGTGTTTTTGTGTGTGTGGTTTGGTGTATGTGTGGTGTTGTGGTGGTGTGTTTGTGGGGGTGTGTATGTTTGTTGGTGTTGTGTGAAGTTGTGTTTGATGTGTGTTTGTTGGGGGTGTTTGTGTATGTGTGTGTAGGGGGTGTGGTATGTGTGTGTGTGTTTTTGTTGGTGTGTTATGTGTGGTGTGTGTGTGTTTTGTGAAATTTTTTGGGTTTTTTCCCCTTTAAATTTACCTTTTGTACTCACCTTTTTGGGTTGCAGGGGTCGAGACTAGCTCCTGGCCCCCCCTCCCTGATCGCTACTGATCCTCTCTTTTCTCTGCTTCCTGGCTTTGTCATACCTCTTTTTAAAAAATATGTATGGTTCCTCCCCCACTATTTCCTTCTAGGCTATTCCACTTGCTGACAACTCTTGACTGAAGAAATATTTCCCAACCCCTGTGCTCGTCCCGGTCTTCAGTTCCAGTTGTGACCCCCTTTTCCCTGTGCCCCTCTCGGGCATCCCACTCTTCCACCCTTTTCATTCCCCCAGTATCTTGTAGTCGTTTCAGTCTCCCCCGACCCTTCTGTCCCCAGTTCGTCAGTCCGATTTCCCCTTTAAACCTTTCCTCGTACGACATTCCCCTGAGCTCTGGGACTAGCCTTGTTGCAAACCTTTGTCCTTTCTCTAACTTCTTGACGTGCTTGACCAGGTGTGGGTTCCAGACTGGTGCTGCATACTCCAGTATGGGCCTAACATACACAGTGTACAGTGTCTTGAACGATTCCTTATTAAGGTAAGGTGTGTGTGTGTATGTGTGAGTGTATGTGTGAGTGTGTGTGTGTGTGTGTGTGTGTGTGTGTGTGTGTGTATGCGTGTGTGTCTGTGTCTGGGGTCAGGTGTTAAGGGCCACAACGTACTTTACTTTGTACAAACTTGGTACTGACGAGGCTGTTGGGGCTGGCACTCGCGGCCTCCCAGCACAAAATGTGTCCTCGTTCTCTGCTCTCTTCTTATCTCCTCTAAAACTTTTAATGACTTTCCTAACACTAGATTATGTGTTATCTAGAAGAGTCAGACTACAGCTGTCGTCCCAAGAAAAGTATTTTATAATAAGTTTAAACACTAGTATTGTACTTGTTAAGTTTTTTTACTATAAATGAATTAAAAGTTTATGCTCCTTACTAAAAGTATTTTATGTTAACTTTAATTATAAGGTTTTAAGTGGAGTTTAGAGAGCAAATTTGATTTAGACATTGAAATTCACGTTTTCTTTACATAATTTAAGATCACTGGTGTGGATAACTAAAGAGTATTGAACACTTGTCAGTGTTCAATAATAACTCACATGAACACAGAAACTCAAGAGATTAGGTGTCCCCGAACCTTGACTGGTAGCGCACTCAGCTCACACGCTGAGGGATGGGGATCCATTCCCTGGTACGGCTGGAAAACGATAGGACGTATTTCCACAAGACTCTGTTGTCCGTGTTCACCATCAGTAAAATGGGTACCTGGGTGATAGTGGACTGGTGTGGGTCGCATCCTGGGACAAAACTGACTTAATTTGCCCAAAATGCTCAGCATAACAAGCGGCTTTCTATATAGTAGTATGTCACTGAAGTCAGCTATGGTCTGTATACCTTGTACATGTAGTAAATAGACATTATTATTATTATATTTTATTATATTATTATTATTTATATATTATTATTATTATTATTATTATTATTATTTATTATTATTACTTATTTTATATTATTATTATTATTATTATTATTATTATTATTATTATTATTATTATTATTATATTATTATTATTATTTTATTTATATTATTATTATTATTATTATTATTATTATTATTATTTATATTATTATTATTATTATTTTTTATTATTATTATTTTTATTATTATTTATTATTATTATTATTATTATTATTTTATTATTATTATTATTATTATATTATTATTATTATTATTATTATTATTATTATTATTATTATTTTTTTATTATTATGATTATTATTATTATTATTATTATTATTATTATTATTATTATTATTATTTTTAAATTATTATTATTATTATTATTATTTTATTATTATTATGATTATTATTATTATTATTATTATTATTATTATTATTATGATTATTATTATTATTATTTTATTATTATTATTATTATATTATTTTATTATTATTATTATTATTATTATTATTATTATTATTATTATTATTATTATTATTTTTTATTATTATTATTGATTATTATTATTATTATTATTATTATTATTATTATTATTATTATATTATTATTATTATTATTATTATTATTATTATTACACTATGTAACACAATTTTTGTTCCTGGCAAGTAAGTGCTATTTTCCAACTCCTTTTATTTAAAAACAATAGCAAAATGCCTATTATTCCTTTAAAACTTTGCTTTTGTGACTTACACGATGAATTTTAGACAAAAAAAGGGCTAAATTTTAGGTCCACTCCTCCCCTGCTCCAAGAGACTTATCGTACCTCCTTTTAAAGCTATGTATAGATCCTGCCTCCACTACTTCGCTCTCAGGATTGTTTCCCTTCCTGGCAACTGTGTGTGTGTGTGTGGGTGTGTGCTCACCTAATTGTGGCTGCAGGTGTCGATTCACAGCTCCTGGCCCCGTGTGTGTATGTGGGAGCAAGGGAGTGAGGGGAGAAGCGTGTACAAAAATGATATTATTAAAGACAAGACGTAGAGGGTGTGAAGTGTGCCTGAGAGGGGAGACAGTGAGGGGAAAGATGAGACGGTGGAGTAGCGGGTGAGGGGAGAGTGTGGGAGAGGAGGTGGAACGCCAGATGAGGGAGACTGAAATGAGACAGTGTAACACCAGACGAGGGGAGACAGAAGGAGAGGGGAGACGGTGGAACACCGGACAAGGGGAGACAGGCAGGGAGAGACAGTGTAATTCCAGACGAGGGGAGACAAGGAGAGAGAGGGGGAGACAGTGCAGCACAAGACTAGGGGAGACTGTGAAACACCAGAAGAGGAGAGAAAAAGTTAGAGAAAGAGGACCGTGAACTACACCACAACTAGAACCACGAGACTAGGAGCAAAAAGAATGAATATGATTGCAAAAGTTGTATAACAGTTCTGGTCTTAACAACACCGTGCAAGTTACTGTCTCTCACCAGCCTCACACACGATACAAGTTACTGTCTCTCACCAGCCTCACACACGGTACAAGTTACTGTCTCTCACCAGCCTCACACACGGTACAAGTTACTGTCTCTCACCAGCCTCACACACGACACAAGTTACTGTCTCTCACCAGCCTCACACACGGTACAAGTTACTGTCTCTCACCAGCCTCACACACGACACAAGTTACTGTCTCTCACTAGCCTCACACACGGTACAAGTTACTGTCTCTCACCAGCCTCACACACGACACAAGTTACTGTCTCTCACCAGCCTCACACACGGTACAAGTTACTGTCTCTCTCACCAGCCTCACACAACGTCACAAGTTACTGTCTCTCCCAGCCTCACACACGACACAAGTTACTGTCTCTCACCAGCTCACACACGACACAAGTTACTGTCTCTCACCAGCTCACACACGGTACAAGTTACTGTCTCTCACCAGCCTCACACACGACACAAGTTACTGTCTCTCACCAGCCTCACACACGGTACAAGTTACTGTCTCTCACCAGCCTCACACACGACACAAGTTACTGTCTCTCACCAGCCTCACACACGACACAAGTTACTGTCTCTCACCAGCCTCACACACGGTACAAGTTACTGTCTCTCACCAGCCTCACACACGGTACAAGTTACTGTCTCTCACCAGCCTCACACACGGTACAAGTTACTGTCTCTCACCAGCCTCACACACGGTACAAGTTACTGTCTCTCACCAGCCTCACACACGGTACAAGTTACTGTCTCTCACTAGCCTCACACACGACACAATGTTACTGTCTCTCACCGCCTCAACACACGGTACAAGTTACTGTCTCTCACCAGCCTCACACACGGTACAAGTTACTGTCTCTCACCAGCCTCACACACGGTACAAGTTACTGTCTCTCACCAGCCTCACACACGACACAAGTTACTGTCTCTCACCAGCCTCACACACGACACAAGTTACTGTCTCTCACCAGCCTCACACACGATACAAGTTACTGTCTCTCACCAGCCTCACACACGATACAAGTTACTGTCTCTCACCAGCCTCACACACGATACAAGTTACTGTCTCTCACCAGCCTCACACACGATACAAGTTACTGTCTCTCACCAGCCTCACACACGATACAAGTTACTGTCTCTCACCAGCCTCACTACACGATACAAGTTACTGTCTCTCACCAGCCTCACACACGATACAAGTTACTGTCTCTCACCAGCCTCACACACGATACAAAGTTACTGTCTCTCACCAGCCTCACACACGATACAAGTTACTGTCTCTCACCAGCTCACACAACGATACAAGTTACTGTCTCTCACCAGCCTCACACACGATACAAGTTACTGTCTCTCACCAGCCTCACACACGATACAAGCTACTGTCTCTCACCAGCCTCACACACGGTACAAGTTACTGTCTCTCACTAGCCTCACACACGATACAAGTTACTGTCTCTCACTAGCCTCACACACGATACAAGTTACTGTCTCTCACTAGCCTCACACACGATACAAGCTACTGTCTCACCAGCCTCACACACGATACAGTACTGTCTCTCACCAGCCTCTCACACACGATACAAGCTACTGTCTCTCACCAGCCTCACACACGGTACAAGTTACTGTCTCTCACTAGCCTCACACACGATACAAGTCTACTGTCTCTCACCTAGCCTCACACACGATACAAGCTACTGTCTCTCACCAGCCTCACACACGGTCACAAGTTACTGTCTCTCACTAGCCTCACACACGATACAAGTACTGTCTCTCACTAGCCTCACACACGATACAAGTTACTGTCTCTCTCCAGCCTCACACACGATACAGCTACTGTCTCGCACTAGCCTCACACACGATACAAGCTACTGATCCTCGCCTAGCCTCACACACGATTACAAGCTACTGTCTCGCACTAGCCACACACACGATACAAGCTACTGTCTCTCACTAGCCTCACACACGATACAAGCTACTGTCTCTCACTAGCCTCACACACGATACAAGCTACTGTCTCGCACTAGCCTCACACACGATACAAGCTACTGTCTCTCACCAGCCTCACACACGGTACAAGTTACTGTCTCTCACTAGCCTCACACACGATACAAGCTACTGTCTCTCACTAGCCTCACACACGATACAAGTTACTGTCTCTCACCAGCCTCACACACGATACAAGCTACTGTCTCTCACTAGCCTCACACACGATACAAGTTACTGTCTCTCACCAGCCTCACACACGATACAAGCTACTGTCTCTCACTAGCCTCACACACGATACAAGTTACTGTCTCTCACTAGCCTCACACACGATACAAGCTACTGTCTCGCACTAGCCTCACACGATACAAGTACTGTCTCGCACTAGCCACACACACGATACAAGCTACTGTCTCTCACTAGCCTCACACACGATACAAGCTACTGTCTCTCACTAGCCTCACACACGATACAAGCTACTGTCTCGCACTAGCTCACAACGATACAAGCTACTGTCTCGCACTAGCCTCACACACGATACAAGCTACTGTCTCTCACTAGCCTCACACACGATACAAGCTACTGTCTCGCACTAGCCACACACACGATACAAGCTACTGTCTCGCACTAGCCTCACACACGATACAAGCTACTGTCTCGCACTAGCCTCACACACGATACAAGCTACTGTCTCGCACTAGCCTCACACACGATACAAGCTACTGTCTCTCACTAGCTCACACACGATACAAGCTACTGTCTCGCACTAGCCACACACCGATACAAGCTACTGTCTCGCACTAGCCTCACACACGATACAAGCTACTGTCTCGCACTAGCCTCACACACGATACAAGCTACTGTCTCGCACTAGCCTCACACACGATACAAGCTACTGTCTCTCACTAGCCTCACACACGATACAAGCTACTGTCTCTCACTAGCCTCACACACGATACAAGCTACTGTCTCGCACTAGCCTCACACACGATACAAGCTACTGTCTCTCACTAGCCTCACACACGATACAAGCTACTGTCTCGCACTAGCCACACACACGATACAAGCTACTGTCTCGCACTAGCCACACACACGATACAAGCTACTGTCTCGCACTAGCCTCACACACGATACAAGCTACTGTCTCGCACTAGCCACACACACGATACAAGCTACTGTCTCTCACTAGCCTCACACACGATACAAGCTACTGTCTCGCACTAGCCACACACACGATACAAGCTACTGTCTCTCACTAGCCACACACACGATACAAGCTACTGTCTCTCACTAGCCTCACACACGATACAAGCTACTGTCTCGCACTAGCCTCACACACGATACAAGCTACTGTCTCGCACTAGCCTCACACACGATACAAGCTACTGTCTCGCACTAGCCTCACTCACGATACAAGCTACTGTCTCGCACTAGCCACACACACGATACCAAGCTACTGTCTCTCACTAGCCTCACACACGATACAAGCTACTGTCTCGCACTAGCCACACACACGATACAAGCTACTGTCTCTCACTAGCCACACACACGATACAAGCTACTGTCTCTCACTAGCCTCACACACGATACAAGCTACTGTCTCGCACTAGCCACACACACGATACAAGCTACTGTCTCGCACTAGCCACACACACGATACAAGTTACTGTCTCTCACTAGCCTCACACACGATACAAGCTACTGTCTCGCACTAGCCTCACACACGATACAAGCTACTGTCTCGCACTAGCCTCACACACGATACAAGCTACTGTCTCTCACTAGCCTCACACACGATACAAGCTACTGTCTCGCACTAGCCACACACACGATACAAGCTACTGTCTCGCACTAGCCTCACACACGATACAAGCTACTGTCTCTCACTAGCCTCACACACGATACAAGCTACTGTCTCGCACTAGCCACACACACGATACAAGCTACTGTCTCGCACTAGCCTCACACACGATACAAGCTACTATCTCTCACTAGGCTAACCTCAGTGGAAAGTCTCAACTTGGTAAATTCTTATGCATTATAAATCTCCTACTATACATTATATCATCTATAATGAATAACCAGAAGACGGACGGGGAAGGGAGGCAGATGTGAGCGCCTCGAGTTTGGAAACCACGGTTGGAACCCCCGTCCATCCTTCTGTTTATTCATTGACAGTCGTTCTTTACCACTTAAATTGAGTTAATCACTTATTAAGTACATTTAACATTAAGCAAAAACATGTATAATACATGTTTTATTCACAACGCAGGACAAAAAAATGTTTGAACAAATAGGGTTATTTGTGTATATATATATTTATATAGTATATTTATATTTATATATAATATATTATATATATATATATATATATTTTATATTTATATATATATATATATTTATTATATTTATACTATATATATATATATATTTAATTATAGTATTTATATATTTATTATATATATATATATTATATTATATTATATATATATTAGTTATTATATTTATATTATTTATATATATATATATATATATATATATATATATATATGTGTGTGTGTGTGTGTGTGTGTGTGTGTGTGTGTGTGTGTGTGTGTGTGTGTGTGTGCGTGTGTGTGTGTGTGTGTGTGTGTGTGTGTGTGTGTGTGTGTGTGTGTGTGTGTGTGTGTGTGTTTGTGTGTGTTCCTTCTCTATATGTCCTTCATACTTCCCTCTCTCGCTTCTCTCTCTCTCTCTCTTTCTCTCTCTAGTATTTAATCCTTACTTTTAATTTTCTTCTGTCTGTATTTCCATCTTCCTCCCGTTTCTCGACTCCGCCTTTCTCCACCACATTTAAATCACAAGACGGGTGAGACTCGAACCCATGGCAGGCAAGTCTTAAAACTCACAGACTAGTTGGAGATTTTTTCTAAAATCTCCAACTTCATCTACTAACTTAATTTCTTGACTCTCTGGCTGGCTCTGTCCTGCTACATTTTGATCTTTATTCCTCAACATCCCTCCTCTTAAGTCTCCATATCCCACAATTATTCCATCTGCTATTTATACAAATCTAAAAAATTTCTCTCATCATTCCCTCTTCTTTTCCTCCCTTCCTTCTTTCCCTTTTATCCCCTGCATCAGTTTCTGATCTTACGTCTCTCCTTCTCTCTTTTTCCCGTAGTTACTGAACCATGGTGGAATGGTTAATGACTTCCTCATTTCCCAAATAACAGTAACTCCAGCACTATGGGAAACGAGCCTTTGAAGCTGTCGTAGATACTGATCCCATACTGGAATGCTTGACGATATCTTCATCACCCTACTGAAGTCTCCCTTTACAGGCTGACACCATTCATTACCTCAGTCAGGTAACACAGCCTGCGTAATGGTATTTAACGTGGGAAATACAGCTAGCTTTTGTTCCCACTGTGTAACTATCATATAGAACAGTGTAGCACGACTGCTGGTGTTCCCACTGTGTAACTGTCATATAAAATAGTGTAGCAACACTGCTGGTGTTCCCACTGTGTAACTGTCATGTAAAATAGTGTAGCAACACTGCTGGTGTTCCCACTGTGTAACTGTCATGTAAAATAGTGTAGCAACACTGTTGGTGTTCCCACTGTGTAACTGTCATGTAAAATAGTGTAGCAACACTGTTGGTGTTCCCACTGTGTAACTGTCATGTAAAATAGTGTATCAACACATTGTTGTTGTTCCCAATGTGTAAACTGTCCTATAAAAAAGTGTAGCAGACACAGCTGGTGTTCCCCACTGTGTAACAATCATATAGAATAGTGAGCAACACACTGCTGGTGGTGTCCCAACTGTGTAACTTATCACTTATAAAATAGTTTTAGTCTACACTGCTGGTGTTCCCACTGTGTAACTCATATAAAATAGAGTAGTGCAAACACACTGCTGGTTTTCCACTAGTTAACTATCTATATAATAGTGGTAGCAACACACTGCTGGTGTTTTACCCCACAGGAAACATCATATAGAACATGTAGACAACAGTGCTGTGACACCCACTGTGTAACTGTCATATAAAATAGTGCAGCAACACTGCTGGTGTCCCACTGTGTGTTAACTGTCATAATATCAATATGTAGCAACACAGTCTGTGGCTTGTCCCGCACTGGTACACTGTCATAAACAAGAGTGTAGCAACACTGCTGGATTCCTCATCTTGTAACTGTCATTACAATAGTGTAGCAACACTGCGGTGTCCCACTGTGTAACTTCATATACCATAGTGTAGCAACACTGCTGGATTTCCCAACTGTGTTAACTATCATCTAAGTAGTGGTTAAGCAACAGTGCTGGTGTTCCCGACTGTGTAACTGTCATATACAATAGAGTAGGCAACCTGGCTGGTGTTCCCACTGGTGTAACTGTCAAATAACAATAGTTGTAGCAACACTTGCTGGTGTATCCCACTGTGTAACTATCATATAAAATAGAGGTCAGCAACACTGCTGTGTTCCCACTAGCGTAAACTGTCAACATCGAATGGTTGAAGCAACACTGCTGGTGTTTCCCAATTGTAACTGTCATATAGAATAGTGTAGTAACCTGCTGGTGTTCCCACTGTGTAACCTGTCACATACATAGTGTAAGCAACACTGCTGGTGATTCCCAAACTGGGAAACTATCATACAGAACATTGTAACACCACTGCCTGGTGTTCCCACTTGTAACTATCATATAAAAATAGTGTAGCAACACTGCTAGGTGTTTTCCGCACTGTGAAACTGACACATATACAATATGTAAGAAACACTGCTGGTGTTCCCACTGGGTAACTTACTATAAATAATAGTGTAGTAGCACACTGGCTGGTGTTCCCACTGTGTAAAACTATCCTATAAACAGTGTAGCACTCCACTGAGCTGAGTTCCCTCACTTGTAACTATCAAATGAGAAATAGTGTAGCAACACTCTGGTGAGTTCCCACTGGGTAACTATCATACAGAATACTGTAGCATTACACTGCTGTGTTCCCACTGGGTAACTTTCAATAGAATACTGTAGTAGGCTACAACTGCAGTGTTCCCACTGTGCAAACTATCATATAGAACAGTGTAGCACCACTGCTGGTGTTCCCACTGTGTAACTATCATATAGAATAGTGTAGCAACACTGCTGGTGTTCCCACTGGGTAACTATCATACAGAATACTGTAGCAGTACACTGCTGGTGTTCCCACTGTGTAACTATCATACAAAGAAATAGTGAGAAGCAAACACCTGCTGGTGTTCCCCACTGGGGTAACTATCATATAAAAAGTGTAGACAACACAACACTGCTGGGTTCCCACTGTGTAACTGTCATATATAATAGTCGTAGCAACACACTAACGTGGTGTTTCCCAACTTGGAACCTATCAATATAGAAAGTGTAGAGCAACACACTGCTGGTGTTGCCCACTGTGTAACTACCATTAAAATAGTGTAGCAACACTGCTGCGTTCCCACTGCGTAACTGTCCATATAAAACAAGTGTAGCAACACAACTGTTCAGAGTGTTCCCACTTGGTGTAATCTTTCATATAAAAGAGTGTAGCGCCACACTGCTGTGATTTCCCACTGCTTAACATCATAAGCGAATAGTGGTAGCAGCACACTGCTGGAGTGTTCCCACTGTGTAACTGTACATATAGAACAGTGTTAGCAACACTCTGGTGTTCCCACTGTGTCACTATCATATATAAAAGTGTAGCAACACTGCTGGTGTTCCCCACTGTGTAAACTGTCATATAGAACAGTGTAGCAACACACTGCTGGTGTTCCCCCTGTGTAACTGTCATATAACAGTGTACAAACTGCTGGGTGTTGTTCCCACTGTGTTAGCTGTCATATAAAAAAGTGTATCAACACACTGTTTGGTGTTCCCACTGTGTAACGTCACATAAATAGTGTATCATCACACTGCTGGTGTTCCCACTGAGCGTAACTGTCATAAATAAAATAGTGTAGCAACACACTGTTGTGCTCCCACTGTGTGACTGTCATATAAAATACACTGTAGCAACACTTGCTGTGTTCCCACTGTGTAACTGTCATATACAATAGTGTATGCAACACAGCTGGTGTTCCCACTTGTGTAAGCTATCATAATAAATAGTGTAGCAACACTGCTGGGTGTTCCCCACTGTGTAGACTGTCATAATGAAATAGTGTAGCACACTGCATGGTAGTATCCCACTGGGTAACTGTCATATACAATAATGTTAGCAACAACTGAGCTGGGGGTTCCCACGGGTAACGCTCTCATATAAAACATGAGTGTAGCACACCACTCGCTGGTGTTCCCCACTGAGTAAACTATCATATAAATAAGAGTAGCACAACACGTGCTGAGTTGTTCCCAACTGTGTAACTGTCCATAGTACAATAGTGTACAACACTTGCTGGTGTTTCCGCGAGTGGGTAACTATCATAATAGAACAGGTGTAGACACCACTGCTGGTGTTCCCACTGGGTATCTATGCATATAGAAAAGTGAGCCAACACTGGCTCGTGTTCCCACTGTGTAACTATCTAATAAAATAGTGTAGCAACACTGTTTGTTTCCCCACTGTGTAACTATCCTATAGAACAGTGTAAGCAACACTGCAGGTGTTCTCCACTGTGTAACTATCATATAGAACAGTGTAGCAACACGCGAATGTTCCCACTGTGAACCTTCATATAGAACAGTGTACGCAACACTGCTGGTGTTTCCCACTGTGTAACTATCATAGTCAGTGAGCGCTAGTGTAGCAACACTGCTGGTGTTCCCACCTGTGTAACTATCATATAAAATAGTGTAGCAACACTGTTGATGTCCCACTGTGTTACTAACGAATAAAGCACAGTGTAGCAAGCACTGGCCTGGTGTTCCCTGACTGTGTAACTATCAAAATAGAAAGTGTAGCAACACTGCTGTGTTCCCACTGTGTTAACTATCATATAGAACAGTGTAGCCTAACACTCTGATGTTTCCACTGTGTAACTCTCATATAGAACAGTGTAGCAACACTGCTTTATGTTCCCACGTGTCACTATGATATGAGAACATGATAGCAAACACCATGCTGTGTTTCCACTGTGTAACTATCATATAGAACAGTGTATGCAAACACTGCGTGTGTTCCACTGTGTAACTATCATATAGAACAGTGTAAGACACACTGCTGGTGTTCCCACTGATTTAACGGCTATCATATAGAACAGTGTAGCAACACTGCTGTGTTTCCAACTGTGTAACAATCATATAGAACATGTAGCAACACTGCTGGTATTCCCACTGTGTAGCCTTCTCATATAGAACAGTTAGCCAACACTGCTGGTGCGTCTTCCCACGCGTGTAACTACTATACTAAACAGATGTAGCAACATTGTTGGTGTTCCCACTGTGTAACTATCATATAGAACCAGTGTAGCAACACTGTCTGGTGTTCACCACTGTGTAATATCATATAGAACATGTAGCAACTCTGCTGGTGTTCCCACTGTGTAACTCTCATATAGTACAGTGTAGCAACACTGGCCTGGTGTTCCACTGTGTACCTATCATAAACAAACAGTGTATCAACACTGCTGGTGTTGCCACGTGTAACTATCATAAGAACAGTGTAGCAACACGCTGGTGTTCGCACTGTGTAACTATCATATAGAACATAGTAGCACACCTCTGTGTTCCCACCTGTGTAACTATCATATAGAAACTGTAGTCCACACTGCTGGTGTTCCACAGTGTAGCAAACAACACGCTGGTGTTCCCACAGTGTAGCAACAGACTGCAGGTGTTTCCGCACAGTGTAGCAACACTGCTGGTGTTCCCACAGTGTAGCAAACTGCCTGGTGTTCCCCACTGGTGTAGCAACACTGTTGGTGTTCCCACAGTGTGGCAACACTGCTGTGTTCCCACAGTGTAGCAACACTGCTGGTGTCCCCACAGTGTAGCAACACTGCATGTGTATCCGCACAGTGCAGCAACACTGTTGGTGTTTCCCACAGTGTAGCAACCATGCTGGTGTTCCCACAGTGTACAACACTGTTTGAGATTCCCACAGTGTAGCAACACTGTCGCTGTGTTTCCCACAGTGTAAGCAACACTGCTGGTGTTCCACAGTCGTAGCAACCACTGTTGGTGTTCCACAGGTGTAGTCAACACTGCGGTGTTCCCCGACAGTGTATCAACACTGTAGGAGTGTCCCTACAGATGTGCAACACAGCTAGGTGTTCCCACTGGTCAGCAACACTGTTGGTGTTTCCCACAGTGTAGCAAACTGAGCTGGTGGTTTTCCCACTGAGTATCAACACTGTTGGTGTTCCCACAGTGGAGCCCACTGTTGGTGTTCCCAAGCAGTGTAGCAACACTGCTGTGTTCCTATTTTAATTATCTACAAAAACACAACATCTTCTTCGTTTTCGTTTTGTCTCCATTCTCTCTCCCATCTCTATCCCTCTTTACTCTCCTTTTCCTCTACACCCTCGTATCTCCATTTCTTATTCTCCTTTATGCTCCGTTTTCTCTACCTCAACCTTCCTTTTCCTCTCCATTTACTTACTTTCTCTCCTCTCCCACAACTCTCATCAACACCATCCCTCCCACCACTCTTCTCTCTTCATACCCTCGTCTCATCTCTCACCCCTCTCATTCTCATCTCTCTCCCCTCTCATTCTCTCTCTCTGCATCCCCTCTCATTCTCTTTCTCTCTCCCCCTCTCATTCTCTTTCTCGTCGTCCCCCTCTCATTATCTCTCTCTCATGCATCTCCCTCTGCATTCTCTCTCTCATCCCCTCTCCATTCTCTCTCTCTCTCCCCTCTCAATTATCTCTCTCACTCCACCCCTCTCATTCTCTCTCATCTCCCCTCTCATTCTCTCTCTCCTCTCTCTCTCTCTTCCCCTCTCATACTCTCGTCTTTCACACCCTCTCATTCTCTCTCTCTCTCTCACCTCTCTCGATCTCTCTATCACTCTCTCTCTCTTCTCTCTCACTCTCTGTTGCATGTTTTAAAAATAGAAAAGGGTGGCCCACGTGGTTCTTGGGAATTTTTCCATTTAACATTTTTGCCCTGTGTTCCCATGTGTACTTTCATATGTACAGTGTTGAAACATGCTGGTGTTCCCACTGTGTAGCAAAAACGGGTGGTGTTCCACAGTGTAGCAACACTGGGGTGTTTCCACGTGTAGCCACTGCTGGGTGTTCACGTGTTCCCCAACCTGATGGTGTTCCAATTGTTGCAACACTGTTGGTTTTCCCCAAAGTGTGGAAACACTGCGGTTTCCCACATGTAGAAACACTGTGGTGTTACCATACTGGTGTTCCACAGTCCGGTTGGTTCCCACAGTGTAACAACACTGTTGGTGTTCCCAGTGTAGAACACTGCTGGTGTCCCAGTGTTCCTGTTGGTGTTCCCAGGTGTAGCAAACTGCGGGTCGGTGTACAACATGTGGGATCCTCGGTGGGCACACTCTGGTGTTCCACTGGTGGGAACTTGCCCCGGGTAGCAAATGCTGGTGGTCCTCTGGTAGCTTCACTGTTGGGGTGACATGAGATGTAGTGTTCCAGCGGTGAACACTGGGGTCTATTATAGGGGGGAAATACAGGTTCTTTACTTTGGGTCTGCTTTTCCCTCCTTACTCGGGGGGCGGGACCCCGGGGTGCATTTTTCGTGGCATATGGGGTGCTAATCGGGTGGGGATTGGGGTTGGTGTACTTCTTAGAGGGAGGAAGGGACGGTGGGAGGGAAAAAAAATGATCCACCATCCCTAATACTCGGAGGGGAGAGGGTGGGAAGGGGAGACGTTATTCCGGGCTGGGTGGTAGGGAGAGAAGAGAAATCTGAGCTTACAATCTAGAGGATGGCGGGAGGTCAAGAGCAGAGGCAAAGATGGAGAGAGAGACAAATGGAGAGAGGAGAGAAAGAATGGAGAGCGGAGAGAAAAGCTAGTAAAAAGGCTCAAAATAAAAAGGATGATAGAAAAACTCCGACGTGAACGCGGCAAAGAGATGTCTGAGAGAAAACAGCATGGAGCAGAGACACGAGGAGTAGGACGAGAAAAAGACTGTACCCAGGGATACAGAGATGGAGAGCAAAGTAAAGGGGGAAGAGGAGCGAGCTGAGAGAGCCGGGGAAAAGACAAAAGGGGTAGCAAGAGAGAGCAGGGGAGACCCCCAAAAAACATGTGAGAGAGCACAATGCTGGGCCCCACAATTCGGGGGGAAAAATAGGCTGGGAGAGAGAAGAGATGGAGACGAGAGAATAACACTGTACGGGGGCGAGAAAAGGAGTGGAGAGAGAGAGAAAGTGGCCAAAAAAAGGGCTGTAGAGCGGGAGGCAAACAAGAGATGGAGAGAGAAGAGGGGAAAAAAGAGATGGAGAGAGAGAGAGAGAAAGAGATGGGGGGAGAGAGAGCAAAGAGATGGAGAGAGGGAGAGAAAAGGGAGGGGAGAGAGAGGGAGGAAAAGAGATGGAGAGGGAGAAAGAGATGGAGAGAGAGGAAGAAAGAGTGGTGGAGGGGGGGAGAGAAAAGAGATGGAGAGAGGGAGGAAAGAGAGGGGAAAAGGAGAGAGGAGAACGAGAGATGGGGGGAGAAAAGAGAAAAGAGAATGGAGAGAGGAGCGAAAGCGATGGAGAGAGGGAGAGAAAGAGATGGGGAGAGAGAGAGAAAAGAGATGGGGGGGAGAGAGAAAAGAGGTGGAGAGAGAGAGAGACAGAGTGGTGCGAGAGGGAGGACGCGATGGAGCGGGAGAGCAAAAGAGATGGTGGAGAGAGAGAGAACAAAATGGAGCGAGGGGAGGGGGAAAAGAGTGGGGCGAGAGAGAAAAAGTGGAGAGGAGGAGAAAAGAGATGGGAGGAGAGAGAGACAAGAGATGGAGAGAGAGAGAGAGAAAGCAGATGAGAGGAGGAGAGGAAAAGGGAGGAAGCAAAATGGGAGAGAGAGAGAGCAAAGAGATGGAGAGGGGGAGAGAAAAGGATGGAAGAGAGAGAAAAGAGATGGAGAGCGAGAGGGGAAAGAGATGGAGAGAGAGAGAGAAAAGGGGTGGTGCGAGAGAGAGGAAAAGAGAGGAGAGAGAGAGAGGAACAGGATGGGGGAGCGAGAGAGGAAAGAGCTGGAGAGGAGAGAGAGGAAAAAGACGGAAAAGGGAGAAGGGGAAAGGGAAAAAGAGATGGGAGAGAGAGGAAAAGGAGGGGAAAGAGGGGGAAAAGAGATGGAGAGAGAGGAAAAAAGGATGGTGAGAGAGAGAAAAGAAAGCAAAAAATGGGAGGGAGGAAAAGGGGGGGGGGAGGAGTGGTTTGGGGGGGGGCCCCAATGGGGAGGAGGCCCAGGTGGGCGAGGGGAAAAAAAAAAGGGGGGGGGGGGGGGGGGGGGGGGGGGGGGGGGCCCCCCCCCCCCCCCCCCCCCCCCCCCCCCCCCCCCCCTCTTTTTTCCCCTTCCCCCCTCTCATTATCTCTCCTCTCTCCCCCCTTATTTCTCTCTCTCCCCTCTCATTATCTTCTCTCTCTCCCCTCTCATTCTTCTGTCTTTTCCCCTTATCTCTCCCCCTTCCCCCTCTCATTCTCTCTCTCTCCCCTTCATTCTTCTCTCTCCCCCCCTCCATTCTCTCTTTCCCCCCATTCTCTCTCTCTCCCCCTTCATTCTCTCTTCTCTCCCCTTTTATCTCTCTCTTTCCCCCTTAAAACCTCTGTCTCTCCCTCTCACTCTCTCTCCCTCTCATTCTCCTCTCTCCCCCTCTCATTCTCTCTCTCTTTCCCCTTTATTATTCTCTCCTCCCCCTCCATTCTCCCCTCTCTCCCCTCTATTATTCTCTCTCTCCCCTCTCATTCTCTCTCTCTCCCCCCTATTCTCTCTCTCTCTCCCCTCTCATTTCTCTCTTTCCCCTCTATTCTCTCTCTCTCTCCCCTCTCATTCTCTCCTCTCTCTCCCCTTCATTCTCTCTCTCCCCCTCTCTTTTCTCTTCTCTCCCCTCTCTCTTTCTCTTTTTCTCCCCCCCTCTCTTTCTCTCTGTCTCTCTCCCCTTCTTTCTCTCTGTTTTCCCCCCTTCATTATCTCTCTCTCTCCCCTCTCATTCTCTTTCTTTTTCCCCTCTCTTCTCTCTCTCTCCCCCCCTCTTTTTTCTCTCCTCTCTCTCTCCCTAAATCTCTCTGTCTTCCCCTCTCTTTCTCTCTCTCTTTTTCCCCCTCTTATATATATATCTCTCTCCCCTTTTCATTCTCTTCTCTCTTTCCTCTAAATTATCTCTCTCTCCCCCCTCTATTCTCTGTTTCCCCTTTTTCCATTCCTTCTCTTCCCCTTCATTCTTCTCTCTTCCCCTTCATTATTATCTCTCTCTCTCCCCTTCTTTAAATTCTCTGTCTCTCCCCCTCATTATTCCTCCTCTCCCCTCTCATTCTCTCTCTCTTCCCCCTCTTATTCTCTCTCTCTCCCCCCTCTATTCTCTCTCTCTCTCCCTCTCTTCCCCCTTCTCTCCCCTTTTTTATCTTCTCTCTCCTCCCCCTTCATTCTGTCTGTCTCTCCCCTCTCTTAAATTATATTCTCTCTCCCCTCTATTCTCCTCTCTCTCCCTTTATTCTCTTTTTCCTCTCCCTTCATTCTCTCCTCTCCCCTCCCCTTCATTCTCCCCTCTCTCTCTTCCCCCCTCTCATTATATCTCTCTCTCTCTCTCTTCATTTTTCTCTCTTTTCCCCCCTCTTTTCTCTTGTCTCTCCCTTCATTATTTTCTCCTCCCCCCCTCTCATTCTTCGTCCTCCCTCTCATTCTTTTCCTCTCCCCCCTCTCTTTCTCTCTTTTTTCTCCCCTTCTTCTCCCCTCTCTCCCCTTCATTCTTCTCTCTCCCCCTTATTCCTCTCTCTCTCCCTTCATTCTCTCTCTCCCCCCCTTTTATTCTCTCTCTTTTTCCCCCCCTTTTTTCCTCTTCTTTCCCTCTCTTTTCCTTCTCTCCCCTCCATTCCCTCTCTCTTCCCTCTTTTCTCTCTCTTTTCCCCCTTCATTCTCTCTCTCTCCCCTCTTATTCTCCTCTCTCTCCCTCTCATTCTCTCTCTCTCCCCCTTATTCTCCTCTCTTCCCCTCTCATTCTCTCTTCTCCCCTTTATTCTCTCTCTCTCTCTCCTCTCATTCTCTCTCTCTCCCCTCTTATTCTCTCTCTCTCTCTCCCTCTTATTCTCTATCTCTCTCCGTCTGAGCCAGTGGGCCGCGAGAGAGGCGATAAATAAAGCAAGCTTCAAGGCTGGATCTCTTAAAGCAACCCTGGCTACAGTCTGAGACGGCCAGCTTATATAAGAACCAGCCAGCTTTATGGCCCACGCCCTCGCCCACGCCCACGCCCACGCCCACGCCCACGCCCACACCCACACGAACGACCAAATACTGTTCGACAATTCCTCATGAAAAGATAATTATGCTGACCTCCTAGAGGTGAGTGCTCCACATGCTGGTGATTTCCCATTGGCTGTTCCTAATTTCTCTGGCATGTATATATATGTGTATGTGTGCATGGGAATGTTTGTAAATATATACACATATACAGTATGTATATACATATACTTTCAATAGTAATTATTTTTTGAATTAGCATGATAATATACACCAAGAAGTGTATATTTCATAGAGAAAATGTACTGATAAGTGCGTATCACTAAAAGCATATAAACTGTGTATATATCTCAGTGTATATACAGCGATAAGAGTATAACTGGCAAATTGTATATGCACCGAGAAGTGTATGACTCGCAGTGTATACGTCAAGAAATGTATATCTCAGTGTAGAAACTCGGACAAGTGTATTTCGTCCATGCGAATGCATCGATAAGTGTGCAGCTTTCCCAGCTTATGCACCACAAGTCCACAGCAGAGTCTGAACCTGCAAACTCGGCATCACAGTACACAGTACTTTATCCACAATGCCAGACTCCAGATAAGTATGGGTTCCTATCCGAAGCTAGACGGTGTTTCCCCATAACCCGGAGCACCAACCTTGTCCAGATTTATTTCACACAACCTTCCACATCCAGTGAACTACGAAAGAGATTTTGAAATGCTTGAAATACTTATCTGGAGTCTGGCATTGTGGATAAAGTACTGTGTACTCTGTTGTCTGTTTGCAATTTGTTAAGTATTATATATATTATATAATATATATTATTATAAATAATTATAATTATTATAATATTATATTATATTATATATATTATATTATATAAGGGGGAGGGGTAAAGGAGGTTTGTGTGCGGGGTTTGGACTTCCGGGCAGCATCCGTGAGGTGTTTGTTGGAGTGATGGATACAAATGGTTTTAATATTGACGTGCCTGTTGGAGTGGAGCAAAGTAACTTTATAAAGGGGTTTTTCAGGGAAACCGGCAGGCCGGACTTGAGTCCTGGAGATGGGAAGTACAGTGCCTGATTGAAGGGGGGTTAATGTTGCAGTTTAAAAATGTATTAAACACCTTCTGCAAGACAGTGATGAGTAAATTGATGGTGAAGTTTTTTTTTGGGGCACCTGCTTGGTGGAATCGGCAGTGTGATAATAAAATAATAATATTTTAATAATATATATATTATTTATTTTTATATATATATATAAAATATATTATATATATATATATAATTTTAAAATATTATTTTTATATATATTATATATTATTATATATATATATATTATATTTAATTTTAATTTATATATATATATATTTAATATATATATACAGAGAGAGAGGAGAGAGGTGGGGTCCACTCTGGTGTAAACTGTGGGACCCAAGCCTCGGAGAAGGGGGATAAAAAAGGCTTCAAGGAAGAATATTTGGATTTCTTCCTGAAGCCGTTTGAATATTCCCCTTCCCCTACCACCCCATCTTTTCATTGTTATTTGCCATAGGGATATTTTATTGCATAATTTTGGTACAGAAGATTTAAGAGACACATTGTTGATATAAAACTGGCACATACAGTACTTGAGATGTGAGAGATACATGTCTAGTACATATTGTTACGTGTTTGTCACTGATTATAATGAGAAAATCTCATCCAGCTCCTCAGAACTGGGGCGCGTGCCCAAAATACAGCAGGCATTACCCCCCTGAACAGCAACGCTGAGCCGCTGGAACAGAAAAACTAGCTGCCTGGAATCCTAGTTACCCTGATGAGTCTTTTGCCCAGCTCCTTAAGGACTTAGATCATTCTTTTCCCTTTAGTCAAGGGTCTCTGAGCCTATGGGAAACAAACATATAATAATGGCAAGTTCTCCATTTTCTAGACTTTTGGGACTCCCTGCCGTCCTTCCTCCCTGGTGTATTGGAGACAGGTAAACAGCCAAGGTAGATGCACATGTGAGTCCCACACCCCCTGCTTACCGTCTGTCCAGGCTTGAAGGATGATACCATCTGGACGCTTTGGCTGCCATCGGATCTGCATAGTTGGGGTGGCCCCTTACTGCTGGGCATCCGGCTGTTGTGAGTCTCCTCTTGATAATGTTATTAAACTCCTCATGTCTTGTTAAACTTTCCTCTTATTTACAGCACACAAGACCATGGTGCCCGAATTCGGTCTGCTGCTTCACTGCCACAAATACACTTGTGCTCGGCGAGAATAGGGGCTGCAAGTTCGAAGGGCAATACCAATGCGATGGTCTGTGGGTCGAGGCGCGTGCCAAGGCTGGATTTTCGAACAGCTAACAGAAAGTCCCCTGCATGAGGAGATCTCACTGCCAAGAGGCGGGCTCTATCCTTCCCTGGGCACACTCTGAAGCATTGTTGAGGCTATTTTTCTCCCCCTGGGTGCAATGATGAGCAGAAAAGCAGGTAGCGCAATCTGTGAGACTTGCGGACACCAATGCCTCCTAGTCGACTGGAAGTGTAGCTTAGTTCCAATGCCCGTCTTCAGAGTAAGGCTAAGTACTTTCGTAAAAATCTGCCTCAGGATGCTGTCATATTCGTGCAGTATAGAGTTATCATATGAAGGTGCACATCTTAGGAAATATGTGACCTGGGCAGACTCAAGCACTTTGTGAGAAGGTATAAGGCATCGTGGGTGTCCAGATGCCTATTAGTTGTTCCATTGTCCTCAACTCTTTCAATTTCTTCCCGAGAATTGGTCAATGGCAAATTTCTTCCCAGAGGTCTCCTAGCAAGACTGTTTGTGGGGGCAATGACTGCTGCTCCTGGATTATATATATATATATATATATATATATTTATATATAATATTATATATATTTTTATATTTTATTATATATATATTTTATTAAATATATATTATATATAAATATATTTATATATATATAATATATATTATATATATATATTTATATATATATTATATTATATATATTATATATATATATATATATATATATATATATATGCATATTATAGTATATCTTTATTTTCTACAAGTACATGTACAAGATAGGCCTAGCTGACATCAGTGACATACTACTATATAGAAAGCCCCTTGTTATGCAGATTAGGTCAGTTTTGTCCCAGGATGCGACGCACACCAGTCGACTAACACCCAGGTACCCATTTTACTCATGGTTGAACATGGACAACAGGAGTAAGGAAACACGCCCAATGTTGCTACCCTTACCGGGAATCGAACCCGGACTCTTAGCGTGTGAAGCGACAGCTCTGCCAACTAAGCCACGAGCCAGCCAAGAAGTGTTTTTCTTTCAATACCTGCTCTCTAAAACTTTTTATGTAATTTTTAAGGATTAAAGTATTCTTGACTGGTGGTGTACAGGTGACATACAGTCTTAATGACCCTCGTGTGGTGACTGGTGGTGTACAGGTGACATGCAGTCTTAATGACCTTCGTGTAGTGACTGGTGGTGCACAGGTGACATGCAGTCTTAATGACCCTCGTGTAGTGACTGGTGGTGTACAGGTGACATGCAGTCTTAATGACCCTCGTGTAGTGACTGGTGTTGTACAGGTGACATGCAGTCTTAATGACCTTAGTGTAGTGACTGGTGGTGCACAGGTGACATGCAGTCTTAATGACCCTCGTGTAGTGACTGGTGGTGCACAGGTGACATGCAGCCTTAATGACCCTCGTGTAGTGACTGGTGGTGCACAGGTGACATGCAGCCTTAATGACCCTCGTGTAGTGACTGGTGGTGCACAGGTGACATGCAGCCTTAATGACCCTCGTGTAGTGACTGGTGGTGCACAGGTGACATGCAGCCTTAATGACCCTCGTGTGGTGACTGGTGGTGCACAGGTGACATGCAGCCTTAATGACCCTCGTGTAGTGACTGGTGGTGCACAGGTGACATGCAGCCTTAATGACCCTCGTGTAGTGACTGGTGGTGTACAGATGACATGCAGTCTTAAGTACAGATGACATGCAGTCTTAATGACCCTCGTGTAGTGACTGGCGTTGTACAGGTGACATGCAGTCTTAGTGACCCCCATTTAATCAGTCTTCCATCCCAGTAACAAACTTAACATAGAGTAAACACCGTCTTCAAGCACACTCAAACAGGCAGTAGGTCCTCTTAAACTGTTGATTTTATAGAGGGGAGCAGCCTGCTGCTTTCTTTCATACAGACCCACTTAACGTCGAAGCTAATGCCAGGCAGGAAATATGACGGTAATTCCAGTATTTATCCGCTGGTGGGTGGAGAGAGAAAGCGTTCACGGTCTGATAAACTCTGAGTTATGGAGGTTTAAAATGCCCACCAGACTGTAGGCTTCCCTCTAACTTTATTACAATGACGCTTTTATTCTCTTCTTTTTTGTTTGTGTCTCTCTGAAGGCCTTTATTGGTGGTTTCAATGAGTTATGGCGGCGGGTATTCGCTTCAAAGTCAAGATGGTGAGTGAATAATGGAAACGCAGGTTTTGAAGCGTAACTTCGTTTATGAGAGATGTAAATCTTCTAAATTCCCCTTTTGATCGATGGTTATTATACTTACACATGTTTATTCTCTCTCTCTCTCTCTCTCTCTCTCTCTCTCTCTCTCTCTCTCTTTCTCTCTCTCTCTCTCTCTCTCTCTCTCTCTCTTCTCTCTCTCTCTCTCTCTCTCTCTCTCTCTCTCTCTCTCTCTCTCTCTCTCTCTCTCATCCATTTATATATGAGTCTGTGTGTGTACTCACCTAATTGTGGTTGCAGTGGTCGAGACTCAGCTCCTGGCCCCGCCTCTTCACTGATCGCTACTAGGTCCTCTCCCTCTCTGCTTCCTGAGCTTTGTCATACCTCTTCTTAAAACTATGTATGGTTCCTGCCTCCACTCCTTCACTTGCTAGGTTATTCCACTTCCTGACGGCTCTATGACTGAAGAAATACTTCCTAACGTCCCTGTGACTCATCTTAGTCTTCAGCTTCCAGTTGTGACCCCTTGTTTCTGTGTCCCCTCTCTGGAACATCTTATCTCTGTCCACTTTGTCTATTCCCCGCAGTACCTTGTATGTCGTTATCATGTCTCCCCTGACCCTTCTGTCCTCCAGTGTCGTCAGTCCGATTTCCCTTAACCTTTCCTCGTACGACATTCCCTTGAGCTCTGGGACTAGCCTTGTTGCAAACCTTTGTCCTTTCTCTAACTTCTTGACGTGCTTGACCAGGTGTGGGTTCCAGACTGGTGCTGCATACTCCAGTATGGGCCTAACATACACAGTGTACAGTGTCTTGAACGATTCCTTATTAAGGTATCGGAACGCTATTCTCAGGTTTGCCAGGCGCCCGTATACTGCAGCAGTTATTCGGTTGATGTGTGCCTCCGGTGACGTACTCGGTGTAATGGTCACCCCAAGGTCTTTCTCCCTGAGTGAGGTCTGTAGTCTTTGTCCACCTAGCCTATACTCTGTCTGCGGTCTTCTTTGCCCCTCTCCAATCTTCATGACTTTGCATTTGGCAGGGTTGAATTCGAGAAGCCAGTTTCTGGATCACGTGTCCAGCCTGCCCAGGTCTCTTTGCAGTCCTGCCTCATCCTCATCCGGTTTAATTCTTCTCATGAACTTCACATCATCTGCGAACAGGGACACTTCAGAGTCTATTCCTTCCATCATGTCGTTCGCATATATCAAAAATAGCACTGGTCCTAGAACTGACCCCTGTGGGACCCCGCTCGTCACAGGCGCCCACTGTGATACCTCTTCCCGTACCATGACTCGTTGTTGCCTCCCTGTCAGGTATTCCCTGATCCATTGCAGTGCCCTCCCTGTTACATGCGCCTGATCCTCCAGCTTCTGCCCTAATCTCTTGTGAGGAACTGTGTCATAGACCTTCCTGCAGTCCAGGAAAATGCAATCAACCCACCCCTCTCTCTCGTGTCTTACTTCTGTTACCTTGTCATAAAACTCAAGAAGGTTTGTGACACAGGATTTGCCTTCCATGAATCCATGCTGGTTTTCATTTATAATCTTGTTCCCTTCCAGGTGTTCCACCAGTCTCCTCCTGATGATCTTCTCCATGACTTTGCATACTATACATGTCAGAGACACAAATCTGTAGTTTAGTGTCTAGTTTCTGTCTCCTTTCTTAAATATGGAGACTACATTTTCCATCTTCCATATCTCAGGTAGTTTCACCCAGTTTCAAGGATGTGTTGAAGATTGTGGTTAGGGGCACACACAGCATCTCTGTTCCTTCTCTAAGGACCCACGGGGAGATGTTGTCCGGTCCCATCGCCTTTGAGGTATCAAGGTCACTTAGCAGCTTCTGCACCTCCTCCTCGGTTGTTCGTATGTCATCCAACACTTGTTGGTATATTCCCTCTTGACGTTCCCTTCTGTGCTGTCTTCCCAGAGCCCTTCCTGTCTCTACTGTAAAAACTTCCTTAAATCTCCTGTTTAGCTCCTCACATACCTCCTGATCATTTCTTGTGAGTTCTCCACCTTCTGTCTTTGACTGTTGTCTTCCTCCTGATGTGGCTATACAACAGTTTCGGGTCAGTCTTGGCTTTCGATGCTATGTTATTTTCATACTGTCGCTGGGCCTCCCTCCTTACCTGTGCATACTCGTTCCTGGCTCTGCGACTGATCTCCCTATTTTCATGTGTTCTCTGCCTTCTGTACTTTTTCCATTCTCTATTGCACTTAGTTTTTACCTCCTTACACCGTTGGGTAAACCAGGGGCTCGTTCTGGTCTTCCCATTGTTTCTGTTGCCCTTGGGAATAAATCTTTCCACTGCCTCCTTGCATTTTGTTGTTACAAATTCCATCATTTCATTTACTGTCTTTCCTGCCAGTTCTCTGTCTCACGGAACCTCCTGCAGGAAGTTCCTCAAACCTATGTTGTCCCCTCTTTTATAGTCTGGCTTTTCCCATTCAACTCCTGTTACTTTCTCCACTTGCAACTCTACTATGTATGTGTGTGTGTGTGTGTGTGTGTGTGTGTGTGTGTGTGTGTGTGTGTGTGTGTGTGTGTGTGTGTGTGTGTGTGTGTGTGTGTGTGTGTGTGTGTGTTTGTGTGTTTCTGTGTGTGCGTGTGCGTCTGTGTGTAAAACAAGCCACAGAGGGTTGGAAATGCTCAACTCCGGAATCCTCCCGAGACGTGCGGTATTTTAAGTTGACAAACAAGCACATTCAACAGATAATATCATTGATTTGTATATATATTATCCACTAGTGCAGCGTAATCTCTTAAGTCACGTGACTTGTTGACGACACTTAGGTGAAGCTTAAGACTGACTATTACATCTCCCATTATTCTGTTTCCTGCTGTTTGTAAAATGGGAGGCCATCTGCTACCCTTCCCCATATGGGGATGGGTGAGTAGTTAACTAACCAGTGCATCATTTAGTGAGAGAAGATGGCTGGTGTAGCCACACCAACTTACTCCGAGAAAACTTTCCCTCAGTTCTTCTGTTGCTAATCTTGCAACATTGCATAGCTCCTGATGACGCACGAAGACGTGTGAAGGTACTTGAGCTGAAGATTTCCATCCCCTGGGGCTTGTCTTGCATTGTTGAGATCGCCTGTTTGCGATTGTATTACACATGCACACACACACACACACACACACACACACACACACACGCATACATCAGGGAGAGTAACCTAGTAGCGACCAGTGAAGAGGCAGGGCCAGGAGCTTGGACTCGACCCCTGCAACCTCAACTAGGTGAGTACAACTAGGTGAGTACACACACACACACACACACACACACACACACACACATACATACGTATGAACAAGTAAGTAAGAACACGAATATAACAGAGAGATATTTTGCAGTTATCTAACATTACAGCTTCCAGTAGTGGGTATCTTTTTATCATTGCTAAATTAGTCTTCCAGTTGCTACCAACTTCAAAAATAAGCACACCAGAAATAAGGTTGCAACACACACATATGTGTTGTCGAAACTCTTAGGTTGCAGAGCAACACACATTACACAATTGTAACACACGTATGTGTGGGAAATACTCGCAACACCGCTGGAGCGCTGGAAATACTTAGGGGTGGCAATTGTTGTGTGCCCAGTTGGATCCAGGAGCTCAATTAGCGGCCGGTTTTAACGCCCATGTAAATACCCAGTCCTCAGCTGGAGGCTGGTTTAGCGTTCCAACAACTCGCTAACAATCTACCGGGAACCTGGGTTATTTACCAGTCCTAACTGGAAGGCCAATCCTGTCCTTCCCGGAACCCCAGCCCCAGTTCGTATCCTATATATACTGGATAGTCTTGGAATCCCTGTTTCTTCTCACTTCTCAGTGGAAAAGTATCACTTTCTCTGCCGTAAAGAGGAGCCATTAAACCTAAGTACTTTATTACTCTCAAAGATATTTCAATGTAACATCAGTAAACTTAGAACTTAATAACTGATGCCTGGAATCAATTTCAAAATCCACAAAGGAACGTCAGTGTTTGGTGTGTGGGAGACCATTGAATTTCCTTCACCTGACCTATTCCTCGCCTATTAACCTGGCCTATTCACCTATTCTGGTTGTCTTCCCAAAATGTGAGTTATATTTTAATGGATCAGGTGAAGAAGGGGTCAGATTAACAAGAAATTAGTTAGATCTTGTTGCTAATAACATTACCAAGTTAGCTGTAAATAAGCAAGACCGATAATGAAAAGCATGGATACAGATTAGATTATTTTACGTTAGGTTAGATTAGTTTACGTTAGATCTAGCTTTAATCAAAAGTTGCATCTCCTATATATATATATATATATATATATATATATATATATATATATATATATATTATATATATATATATATATATATATATATATATATATATATAATATATATATTATATATATATATATATATATATATTACGTGCAAATATATTGTAAGACTAACAGGTGGATCACAACACTAATTGGCTCTGGATATTCGTTATAACAAGTGGCTCATGGAACAAGGCAATTCGTAAGCAAAAAAAAAAGTCACTGCTCTGGTAACCCGATTACGAACAGTGCTAAATAAAAGCCACAATATCTCGGGTGCAACAATTTTCAACAATATCATGAAGAATAAAAACATAATCCCAATAATGGAACAATTCAACCCCCCAAAAATACTCACACTTAGGAGAGGAACCGTAAGACGACGTTTCAGACCATACTGAAAGACGTTTCGGTCCCTCCTGGACTGTTATCAAATCATTCGTACGTCTATAATACTCCAGGAGTGATCGAAAGGTCGTTTAGCTTGTGGATCAGTTGTGAA
>NC_069451.1:130000-172500 GCF_026875155.1 Cherax quadricarinatus | reverse complement strand
CTGTTGTTTCTGCTGCTGTTGTTTTTGCTGATGTTTCTGCTGCTGCTGCTGCTGCTGCGTATTTTCCTGTCGTTGTTATTATTGCTCTTATTACTGTTGTTGCAACAGCTACTACTGTTGTTGCAACAGATACTACTGTTGTTGCTGCTGCTGTTGCTGCTATTGGTGCTACATCTTTTGTTATCGTTCCGTTTTATTTGCCGCAATTGTTTATCTTACTGCTGTTGTTGCTGTTGTTGATACTGCTGCTGCTGTTGTTGGTAAGTAAGACACACAAGCTGTTGTTGGTAATTAAGACACATAGGCTGCTGTTGGTAAGACACATAGGCTGTTGTTGGTAAGTAAGACACATATGCTGCGGTTGTTGCTGTCTTTGATTCCGTTTTATCCTCTTAAATTGCTGCTGTTGCCGTCGCTACTGTTAATTTCGTTGCTGCTGTTGCTTCTGCTGCTGTTGCTACTGCTACTATTGTTGTTGCTACTGTTGTTACTGCTACTATTGTTGTTGCTACTATTGCTACTGCTACTGTTGCTACTGCTACTGTTGCTACTGCTACTGCTCCTGAGTGTCAACACCCCACGTCACAATTCCAATTGCCTTCGAGAGAGAGGCAGAAATAATTCAATATTTGCATGATAAACACATTCCACGCCTCGCTTTTTCCTCGCGATTACAATTTTTTTCGCCGGGATTACATTCAAAATCGAATTGAATTCTGCCTCATACACACACACACACACACACACACACACACACACACACACACACACACACACACACACAACACACACACACACACACACACAAATATATATGTATATCTGCGTGAACACACTCGTGCAACACCTAGGTGTTGCAGGAGTGTGTTGCTCATTAGCGAGAAACTGTCTTGCATGGCATTGATGTGATAGTGTGGGAAACGTTTCTAGCAGGATCGCCACGCAGAAATGCGATGTTTCTGCCAAATGAGTAACCCTTTCTCTGTGTGTAAATAACACTTAAGAGTCTCTCTGTCCTTAGTCGTTCATGACAGGTGTTCTTATTATGTGAGGGTGAAACGTCGTGAGTAATAGAGGTGTCTATTGTAATGGTATTTACTTATCATTACAGAGCTTCAAGTCTCGTAAGTAAAGACACAAGACTCTCGACATAATGATACTACTACTACTACTACTACGACTACTACTACTACTACTACTACTACTACTACTAATAATAATAATAATAATAATAATAATAATAATATAATAAAATGAATAATAATATTAGTAAAATAATAATAAAATGAATAATAATATTAGTAAAATAATAATAATAATAGTAATAATAATAATAATAATAATAATAATAATAATAATAATAATAATAATAATAATGATAATATTCATAATAATAATATTCATTATATTTCGACTGACATAACTTACATCATCATTTCCAAGGTTAAACTGTGACGGAATCCACATGATCTGGATACAGAAACAATTCTTTCAATTGGGACAGATTCTCAAGCCTTACTGGGTTGATGGCTTGAAGAACAGTCCTTGATGTGGCTTATGGCTTGGCAAACAGATTGCCGACTGGCTTCCCCGGAGCTCATCACTCTGGAATAGTCATTATTCTCACATTAAAAACAATTCAGTGAAGCACTTGCTGAACTCAGCCCGGAGAGCTATGTTGATGAGGGCATTAATCTCAAGTAACTGCTGCTGAGGCGACTTTTTCTTCCCTCTGATGAATTAGATGAGTCTAAATGGCATACTGCCGGCAGTAGTGGAAGGCAAGACACACGTTGCAGGATAGGCTTTGGTTAGGGGGTGGCAACGTTTCGCTCTGTGTAGCGCATGATGATTTGACAGTGATTCAGGGTGGGCCGAAATGTCTAGTATGTGCGATGTGCGGGTGAATTTGTTCCAGCCGCGGTACTGTGACTGCTTATTCTTTCTCGACACAGTTTTATAGAGAGAGAAAAGTTGCCAGAATTAAAGTCTAAGATCTAAGCGTCGTACTGAACAGGTGTGGTAGTCAAGTTTGGGCTCCCAGGGGTAAATAATAATGGGGATCTTTGATTGAACTTTAAACAGAAAGATATTTGGTAATAGCTAATACATATTCAAACAAAAAAAAAAGATAAATAAATATATAAGATATGATATTGGGCTAAATGAGAATAGTTTATTGGACTATATATTGGCGTATAAAAGGCTAATGGGTAGACTTCAGGATGTACATGTTTACAAAGGGCAACATATATACCATTTAATTTTTAGTTGTAGCTAAAGTGAGAGTAAAAGGTAGATGGGATACAAAGAGAATGGTATCAAAAAGTAAGAGAGAGGGGAAGGTTTATAAACTAAAGGAGGAGGCAGTTAGAGAAAGATGTAAGAAACTTTTGGAAGAAAGATGGGCAAGTGATAGTAAGGGCCATGAGGTTGAAGAAGTATGGGATAGATTTAAAAATGTAGTGTTAGAGTGTTGAGCTGATGTATGAGGGTGGGTACTGAGGGGAAGAAGAGCGACTGGTGGAATCATAAGGTGAAGGGAGTAGTAAGAGAGAAAAGTTAGCATATGAGAGGTTTTTACACAGTAGAAGAGATATAAGGAGGGAGGAGTGTATGGAGAGAAAAAGAGAGGTTAAGAGAGTGGTGAAGGATTGTAAAAGGACAGCAAATGAGAGACTGGGTGAGATGTTGTCAACAAACTTTGTTGAGAATAAGAAAAAGTTTTGGAGTGACAATAATTTGAGAAAGCCTAGGGAGAGAATGAACTTGACAGTTAAAAATAGGAGAGGAGAGTTGTTAGATGGAGGGATGCTAAGGGTCGGATGATGGGGCCCCATCGTCAGATCAGTACCTAGGTTCAGCCAGTGAGAAGGTGGGTCTGGCAGTTGTGGAGGTGGAGTAGTCACCACTCACCTTTTCACTCTTGTCATTTCCATTCTAGAGCTGGTTGAACATGGATGTCCATTCTGCGTCCAGAATGGACAATATATATATATTTTATATATATATAAATATATATATATAATATATATATATATAAATATATATTATATATATATTATATATATGACTTATTGCATATATAATAATATATATATATAATTCAACTGGCCGATACCACCACGGCAGGTGTATATATATATATATATATATATAATATATAAATATATATAATATATATATATATATATATATATATATATAAATATATATTAATATATTACCTTATCACAGACCTATATAAAGGTGACTGCATTACCAAAAAAAAGGATCATATTTATATAATTTATACTGCGTTTGTGTCTCCGTTCCACCCAAACTCCCTTCCCTCTCTCTCTTCTCTCTCCCTTAATTCCTCCAGAGGAAAGTTTGCAGCAGAGTAAATTTTCTAAACGGAACACGAAGTGAACGATAAGGTTTAGGTAATTTGTATTAGCAGACGACTGTGAGAGAGCCAAAGCACAAGTCCTCTCTCTCTTTTTCAACAAACTCCAGCTGTGTCTTGTAAAATGCATTTCTTTGTTTGTACCTTGTCTCAAACTCCTAAGAAACTTAATTTACTAACTGGGGAGTGGAGGGGAGGGAGTGTCCTGTCTTTTTACTGTTGTGATTAAAATTGGGCTAATAAGATTTTGGTGCCTCACAATTTTTCGAAATTTTTTTTTTCATTTGCATCCCTGTTGTCACAGTTTCAATGCAGATTTGGTATTTTGGAATTGGGGAATGAGGCATGAGGGTTTTATCTGTAGTTTCAAAGGGGGTTTTTGAAAAATTTTTTCAAAAGGGGTTTGGGGGGTCGGTTTCCATTGTTTTTTCCCTCTGTTGTTTTTCCTTTTTTCCCCTTTTACTTCTCTTTCGGGTTTTTGGGGAGTAAAAACTATTACTCACATTTGTACAGGGGCGGTCCCCTTGCCCCTGCCCCCTGTGTTGGGTCTTTTTTTTCCAAACCAAACCCCTTATTCTTTTTGACAAAGGAACCCTACAAACCTACCTACTGACTCAAAACAGCCCCTAGGGACCAAACCCCTACACTGCACAAAATCCCCCCCATACGACCTAACTGACAAACAAGTAGCCCCCCCGCCTACTAATGCACAAAAATGTCCCCCAAACGGGACCGTACCTATTGCATGCACAAAATGTACCCTTTACTGGACCGTCCCTATGACATGCACAACACATGTAGCCCTCGGACCGTACCTCTGAAATGCAAAAACAATGTAGCCCTGGAGCTACCTACTGACATGACAACAATGTACCCACTGGACCGTACCTCTGACATGAAAAACACATGTAGCCCTACTGGCCCGTACCTATGACTTACAACACTGTACCTACGGGACCCCCTGTGCTGCACAAAATTGCCCTGCGGACGTACCTAGAGAAAATGTCCCTCTAAAGTCCACTAATAAACAAACAGTCCCTAGGAGACCTACAAATTTAAAAGCCTTGAATTAACAGTGTTACAGAATTGCCCGAGAAGCCCCTATTAGAATTTATGGAAAAAATTCGTTAAATAATTAATAAATTTAAATAACAAATTAAACAAGGATGAACAAGGGTTTTAAACAAAAACCCGGATTTAAATTAAAATAATTAAAATTTTTATAATTTTTAATAATAATAATAATAATAATAAAAAAAAAATTAATAATAATAATAATAATAATAATAATTAATAATAAAAAAAATAAAAAAAAAAAAATAAAAAAAAAAATAAAAAAAAAAAAAAAAAAAATAAAATAAAAAATAATAATAATAATAAAAATAATAATAAAAATAATAATAATAATAATATAATAATAAAAATTTGGGTAAATTCATGTTCCATGTTTATTAAAAGAAAATTTTTTTTTCCCTCATTTAACGTTTAAAAAAAACATTCTTCAATACACATATAAAATCAAAAAATCGATAAAAATATTCAAAATTAAAATAAAAATTCGTGAACACGGGTTCAAAAAATTTTGTATAAACAGAAAAAAGGCTTTTTACAAGTTCTGTGTCGGTGTTTTGAGGTGAAGGAGAATGTTTGTTAACATTTTAAATTTATTTTGAAGGAATGAAGGGATAATAGGATTCTAAATTTTTTTTGAAAAAGGAAGGTGATAGATAGGGTTCAAATTGTTTTTGAAGGGGGTGAAGGGGTAGATTGGATTCTAAATTGTTTTTTAAGGAATGGGAAAGGTGAAGATAGGATTTTAAATGTTTTTTTAAGAAGTGAAGGGGGTTGAAGAAAAGGGAAAAGGAGGGAGATAGGATTAAATTGTTTTTTAAGGGGAAATGAAGGTGATAGATAGGATTCAAATTGTTTTTGAAGGAAGTGAAGGTGATAGATAGGTTCTAATTGTTTTTTTAAGGAAGTGAAAGGGGAAGATAGGATTCTAAATTTTTTTTGAAGAAAGTGAAGGTGAAGATAGGATTCTAAAATTTTTTTTTGAAGGAAATGAAGGGGATAGATAGGATTCTAAATTGTTTTTTAAGGAAGTGAAGGTGTAGATAGGATTCTAAATTTTTTTTGAAGAAGTGAAGGGTAGATTGGGTTCTAAAATTTTTTTTGAAGGAAGTGAAGGGATAGATAGTTCAAATTTTTTTGAAGAAAATGAAGGGGAAGTAGGGTTCTAAATTTTTTTTGAAGGAATTTTTGGTTTTTAATGGATTTTAAAATTGTTTTTTTGAAGAAATAATAAATGGATTTAAATTGTTTTTTAAGGGAAATGAAGGGGATAGTGAAATTTTAAATTATTTGAAGGAAGTGAAGGTGATAGAAGGTTCTAAATTTTTTTTGAAGGAAGGAAGGTGATAGAAAGGATTTAAATTGTTTTTGAAGGAAGTGAAGGTGTAGATAGATTCTAAATTGTTTTGAAGGAAGGAAAGGGGATAGTAGGATTCTAAATTTTTTTGAAGGAAGTGAAGGGGGATAGATAGGGTTTAAATTGTTTTTAAGGAATGAAAGGGGATAGATAGAATTTTAAATTTTTTTGAAGGAATTGAAGGTGAAGATAGGATTCTAAAAGTTTTTTTAAGGAAGTAAGGGATAATGGATTTTAAAAAGTTTTGAAGGAAGGGAAAGGGGATAGATAGGATTTTTAAAATTTTTTTGAAGGGTGAAGGGGATAGATAGGTTCTAAATTGTTTTTAAGGAAGTGAAGGTGATAGATGGATTTAAATTGTTTTTTAAGGAAGTGGGTGATAGATAGGTTTTTAAATTTTTTTTGAAGGAGTGAAGGGAAAAGATAGGATTCTAAAAATTTTTTTTGAAGGGAATGAAGGTGAAGTAGGATTCTAAATTTTTTTGAAAAGGGAATAAGGTGATAGTTTGGATTCAAATTGTTTTTTTAAAAAGTGAAGGTGATAGGATTCTAATTGGGGGGGGGGGGAAATGAAAGGGTGATAGGTTTTAAATTGTTTTTTAAGGGAAAAATGAAGGGTGAAGGATTTTAAATTGTTTTTGAAGGAAGTGAAGGGGAAGATAGATTCTAAATTCTTTTGAAAAAAAGTGGGTGGAAATAGGATTCTAAAGTTTTTGAAGAAAAAGAAGGGAAGAAAGGCAAAGTTTTTAAGGGAATAATAAAAGGTTTTTTAATTTTTTAAAAAGTGAATGTGTTGACTAAAAGTTTTTAAGGGTGAAGGGAAATAGGTTTTAAAATGTTTTTTAAAAGGGAAGGGAAATAGTCTAAATTTTTTTTAAGAAATAAATTAGAAAGGTTTTTAAATTTTTTTGGGAATAAGGTGATAGTAAATTTAAAATTTTTTAAAATAAAGGTATAAAGGATTCTTTGTTTTTAAGGAATAAGGTTGAAAAAAATTTTTTTAAAAGTGAAGGGTAGATGGTTTAAAATTTTTTAAAAAAAAAGTTTTCTAAAATTTTTTTGGGAATGGGTATTAGGGGCAAATTTTTTTGGGAATAATTAGTAGGTTCTAAAATTTTTTTAAAATGAAAAGGGTGAAGGATTTTAAATTTTTTTAAGGAAGAAAGGGTAAATGGTTCTTTTTTTTGAAGGGTAATTAAAAGGTTTAAATTTTTTAAGGAAATAAGGTGGGTAGGTTCTTTTTTTTGGGGTGAAGGGATAAAAGGGTTTAAATTTTTTTTAAAAAAGGAAGGTGATGATGGATTTTAAATTTTTTTTTGAAGAAGTGAATGAATTTGATTTAAAAGTTTTTTAAAAAAATGAAGGTTTGTTTAAACTAAAATTTTTTTTAAGGAAGTGAATTTAATTTAAAGATTTTTGGGGGTTAAGATTTCTAAAAATTTTTTTTGGAATGAATGTTAGGGTTTCTAAATTTTTTTAAAATATATAAAAATTTAAAATTTTTTTAAATAATATAGATAATTTAAAATTTTTTTTTAAGGAATAATATAATAATTTAAATTATTTTTAAAAAGAAATAAGGGGAAAGGATTTAAATTGTTTTTGGGAAGGAAGGTGTAGATGGTTCTAAATTTTTTTAAAAGTTAAAGGGGAAATAATTTAAATTGTTTTTAAGGAAAAGGGGAGTGGTTCTTAAAAGTTTTTTGGGAGGAAAAGAAACTTTGCTTTTGAAGGAAGGAAAGGGGAAAATTTTGGTTTAAAAATTTTTAAAAGTAAGGTGTGAAGAAAAAGTTGCACGTATGTTTTTTCAAAGATTAGAAGGCATTAGTCTAAAGCACAGATGTACTCAAAAGAAAGAGAAAAATTAGTCTCTCTCTCTTTTCCACTGGATATATACACTTAGAGGTATATATCTATCAGCGTATATACGCTGATAGCTTACTTTAATCCTTATATTAGGTATTAAAGTATTCTTGTCTGATAGTAAACAGGTTCGGTGCAACCATAATGACCATCGTGTAGTAGATGGGGTTTAAACCCCATTAACCAACCAGCCTCTCTCCCATTAATTTTTGTTCGGAAATTGCGGTATCTATGACCATTCTGGGCCTCCAGACCCAATTTCTAGCCTCAGCTTTCGTACCATTAACCCCATTATGAACAACATGAAGATGGTCTGGCATCTTACAGCTTAATAGAGCAGGGTTTACAGCCTGGCTCCTGCCTTGCTGTGATAGCCTTCCTGGTCCACCTAACACAGCTGTTAACACTTTCTCAAGCAGAGATTAGCTGTACGGTTGCTGCTACTGTGGGTGATGATGATAATGATAATGATAATGATGATGATGATGATGATGGTGATGATGATGATGATGATGATGATGATGATGATGATGATGATGATGATGATGCTGTTGCTGTTATGGCTATTGCTCTTGTTACCGCTAAGTCTCTGACACCCTCTTCACTGTAGACAGCAGTTCTTCTGATTAAAGATCCTCTCTAATACTCTTTACTGTGATGACCTATTTCCCGTCTAAGATTCTGACCTATGTTCTCTTTTCAACACCATATATATATATATATATATATATATATATATATATATATATATATATATATATATATATATATATATATAATATATATATATATATATACATATATGAGAGAGTATGGAGGAGGTGAATGTATTCAGATATTTGGGAGTGGACGTGTCAGCGGATGGGTCTATGAAAGATGAGGTGAATCATAGAATTGATGAGGGGAAAAGGGTGAGTGGTGCACTTAGGAGTCTGTGGAGACAAAGAACTTTGTCCTTCGAGGCAAAGAGGGGAATGTATGAGAGTATAGTTTTACCAACGCTCTTATATGGGTGTGAAGCATGGGTGATGAATGTTGCAGCGAGGAGAAGGCTAGAGGCAGTGGAGATGTCATGTCTGAGAGCAATGTGTGGTGTGAATATAATGCAGAGAATTCGTAGTTTGGAAGTTAGGAGGAGGTGCGGGATTACCAAAACTGTTGTCCAGAGGCTGAGGAAGGGTTGTTGAGGTGGTTCGGACATGTGGAGAGAATGGAGCGAAACAGAATAACTTCAAGAGTGTATCAGTCTGTAGTGGAAGGAAGGCGGGGTAGGGGTCGGCCTAGGAAAGGTTGGAGGGAGGGGGTAAAGGAGGTTTTGTGTGCGAGGGGCTTGGACTTCCAGCAGGCATGCGTGAGCGTGTTTGATAGGAGTGAATGGAGACAAATGGTTTTTAATACTTGACGTGCTGTTGGAGTGTGAGCAAAGTAACATTTATGAAGGGGTTCAGGGAAACCGGCAGGCCGGACTTGAGTCCTGGAGATGGGAAGTACAGTGCCTGCACTCTGAAGGAGGGGTGTTAATGTTGCAGTTTAAAAACTGTAGTGTAAAGCACCCTTCTGGCAAGACAGTGATGGAGTGAATGATGGTGAAAGTTTTTCTTTTTCGGGCCACCCTGCCTTGGTGGGAATCGGCCAGTGTGATAATAATAAAAAATATATATATATGTCGTGCCGAATAGGCAGAACTTGCGATCTTGCTTAAAACAGCAACGCTCATCTTGCCCCATATGACAAGTGAAAATTGTGTATGTAATAATTCGCCAAAATCATTCGAAACCTAACGAAAAAAATATATTTCACTGTGTTTGTTTAGTATTAATTACTGTAACAAATTCTTAAAATATAATTTGAAAGGACCTTAATTTTAAAAGAGTTCTTGCTAATTGACCAGTTTTACTATTCGGCACGACATATATATCATATATATATATATAATATATATTATATATAATATATATATATATATATATATATGTATAATATATATATAAATATATAATATATATAAATTTAATATATTATTATATGTATATATATATATATATATATATATATATATATATTATATATATATATATATATATATATTATATATATATATACATATATGAAATAAGATCACAGTAAACAGGTGATTTTCAGAATATGCAAAGCAACCACTCTGCAAAGGAATAGGAAATTTTCCAAGCGCTTTCGTGACTATCTAACATTATCAAGGAAACTATGAAAGTAAAGCATCCAAGTTAAGCTATATAAGGGTCTGGCACACCTCACTATCAGATCCCACAACGGTTAAACACCTGACGCGCGCGACCCAACTGGACAGGTCCTTTGCAAAAACTCACCAACAAAGGACCTGTCAGTTGGGTCGGCGCGCGTCAGGTGTTTAACGTTGTGGTGAACTGATAGTGAGGTTGTTTTGGCCAGAACCCCTTATATAGCTCCTTGGAATGCTTCACTTTCACAGTTCCTTGATAATGTGAGGAGATCACGTAAGCGCTTGGAATTTCTCTATTCTTTCAGGGGTTGTTTTGCATATTCTGAAATCACCTGTTTTACTGTGATCTTATTGGCATATATATATATATATATATATATATATATATTTATATATATATATATATATATTATATTATATATATATATATATTATATATATATATATATATATATAGATATTATATTTATAATATATTATATATATATATATATTATTGTACATATTATTATATAATATATAATATATATATATATATATATAATATATACATATATACATATAAATATATAATTATACATATATATATACTATATATATATTTAAATATTATTTATATATTATATCTATACATATATACATATATATATTTATATATATATATATATATATATATATATATATATATATATATATATATTTATATATTATTATATATATAATATATATATGCATATATATAACAGATAGATAAATAGATATATATATTACTTTTCTGAAATTTTTCGCCCTAATATGTTCACTAATTCCAGCCAAACTGATAGCTCACAGACAAGTGTCACTTGAAATAACGAAGGAGCTTGGCGTTGAGTGCAGTAAGTGCAGCGAGTACAGTGAGAGAAGTGAGAGCAGTGAGAGCAGTGAGAGCAGATGAGAGCAGTGAGAGCAAGTGAGAGTAGTGAGAGCAGTTGAGAGCAGTGAGAGCAGTAGAGCAGTGAGGTAGTGAGAGCAGTTGCGAGCAGTTTGAGAGCAGTTGAGAAGTAGTGAGAGCAGTGAGAGCAGTGTTGAGAGTAGTGAGAGCAGTGAGAGCAGTGAGAGCAGCAGTGAGAGCAGTGAGAGCAGTGAAGAGTAGATGAGAGCAGTGAGAGTATGGAGCAGTGAGAGCAGTGAGAGCAGTAAGAGCAGTGAGAGTAGTGAGAGCAGGTGAGAGAGTGATAGCAGTGAGAGTAGTGAGAGCAGTTGAGAGGCAAGTGAGAGCAGTAAGAGCAGTGGTGGTAGTGAGAGCAGTGAGAGCAGTGAGAGCAGTAAGAGCCGTGAGAGTAGTGAGTGCTGTGAGGCAGTGAGAGTAGTGGTGTAGTGAGAGCAGTGAGAGCAAGTGAGAGTAGTAGAGAGCAGTGAGAGCAGTGAGAGTAGTGAGAAGCAGTGAGAGCAGTGAGGTAGTAGTGAGAGCAGTGAGAGGATGTGAGAGCAGTGAGAGCAGTGAGAGCAGTGAGGAGCAGTGGAGTAGTGAGAGCAGTGAGGCAGTTAGGCAGTGAGGTAGTGAGAGTTAGTGAGGAGCAGTGAGAGCAGGTGAGAGCAGTGAGAGTAGTGAAGACAGTGAGAGCAGTGAGAGCAGTGAGAGCAGACGAGTGAGAGCAGTATAAGTGCAGTGGAAGCAGTGAGAGCAGCAGTGAAGAGTAGTGAGAGCAGTGAGAGCAGTGAGAGTAGTGAGAGACGTGAGAGCAGTGAGAGCAGTCGAGAGTAGTGGGAGCAGTGAATGAGCAGTGAGAGCAGTGAGAGCAGTGAGAGCCAAAATGAGAGCAGTGAGAGTAGCTGAGAGCAGTGAGAGCAGTGAGAGCAGTGAGAGTAGTGAGAGCAATGTGAGCAGTGAGAGTAGTGAAAGCAGTAAGAGCAGTGAGAGCAATGTGGCAGTGAGAGTAGCGATGAGCAGTGAGAAGTAGTGAGAGCAGAGTGAGAGCCGTGAGAGAGTGAGAGCAGTGAGAGCAGTGAGGAGCAGTGAGAGTAGTTGAGAGTAGTGAGAGCAGTGGAGCAGTGAGAGTGGAGGGCATGTGAGAGCAGTGAGAGCAGCAGTGAGAGTAGTGAGAGCGTGAGGCAGTGAGAGCAGTGAGAGCGTGCGAGCATTGAGAGCAGTGAGAGTAGCGAGAGCAGTCGAGAGGCATTGAGAGCAGTGAGAGTAGTGGAGCAATGAGAGCAAGCAAGCAGTGGAGGAGTAGTGAAAGCAGTAAGAGCGTGAGAGCAATGAGAGCAGTGAGAGTAGCGATGTGAGCAGTGAGAGTAGTGAGAGCAGTGAGAGCAGTTGAGAGTAGTGAGAGCAGTGATTCGAGAGCAGTTGATTGGAGGAAGCAGTGAGAGTAGTGAGAGTAGAGAGAGCAGTGCGAGCAGTGAGAGCAGTGAGAGCAGTGGAAGAGTAGGTTTGAGAGCAGTGAGAGCAGTGAGAGCAGTGAGAGCGTGAGAGTAGTGAGAGCCAGTGGAGAGCAGTACGAAGCAGTGAGAGTAGCGAGACGCAGTGAGAGCGTTAAGAGCAGTGAGAGCAGTGTGAGCAGTGAGAGTAGTGAGCAGCAGTGAGAGCGATGAGAGCAGTGGAGCAGTGAGAGCAGTGAGAGTAGTGAGAGCAGTGTAGAGTAGTGAGGAGCAGTGAGAGCAGTGAGAGCAGTAAGAGCAGTGAGAGTAGTGGAGGCAGTGAGAGCAGTGATAGCAGTGAGAGTAGTGAGAGCAGTGAGGCAGTGAGAGCAGTAAGAAGCAGTGAGAGTAGTGAGAGCAGAGGAGCAGTGGAGAGCAGTAAAGCAGTGAGAGTTAGTGAGAGCAGTGAGAGCAGTGAGAGCAGTGAGAGCTAGTGAGAGCAAGTGAGAGCAGTGAGGTAGTGAGAGCAGTGAGATAGGTGAGAGTAGTGAGAGCAGAGAGAGCAGTGAGAGTAGTGAGAGCAGTGAGAGGAGGTGAGGCAGTGAGAGCAGTGAGAGCAGTTGAGAGCAGTGAGAGTAGGTGATGAGAGCAGTGAGAGCGTTTAGAGCAGTGAGAGTTAGTGAGAAGTAGTGAGAGCAGTTGAGAGCAGTGAAGCAGTGAGAGAGTGAGAGCAGTGCGAGCAGTGAGAGCAGTGGCAGAGCAGTGAAGAGCAGTAGAGCAGTGAGAGCAGTGAGAGCAGTGAGAGTAGTGAGAGCAGTGAGAGCAAGTGAGAGTAGTGGAGCAGTGAGAGCAGTGAGAGCCGTGAGAGCAGTGGAGCTATGGAGCCAGTGAGAGTAGCGAGGCAGTGAGAGCAGTGAGAGCAGAGAGAGTAGTTGAGGAGCAATGAGAGCAGTGGAGTAGTGAAAGCAGTGAGAGCAGTGAGAGGCATGAGAGCAGTGAGTAGTAGCGAGAGCAGAAGTGAGAGTAGTGAGAGCAGTGAGGAGCAGTGAGAGTAGTGAGAGCAGTTGAGAGCAGTGAGAGCAGTGAGAGTAGTGGAGTAGTGAGAGCAGTGAGAGCCAGTGAGAGCAGTGGAGAGCAGTGAGAGTAGTGAGAGCAGTGAGAGCAGTGAGAGCAGTGAGAGAGTGAGGCAGTGAGAGCAGTGAGAGCAGTAAGAAGCAGTGAGAGTTGTGAGAGCAGTTGAGGAGCAGTGAGAGCAAGAAAGCGCGTGAGAGTAGTGAGGAGCAGTTGAGAGCAGTGGAGAGCAGGATGAGAGTAGTGAGAGCAGTGAGACAGTGAGAGTAGTAGAGCCAGTGAGGCAGTGAAGAGTAGTGAGACAGAGTGAGAGCAGTGAGAGCAGTAAGAGCAGTGAGAGTAGGCAGTAGTGAGAGCAGTGAGGCAGTGAGAGCAGTAAGAGCAGTGAGAGTAGTGAGAGCAGTGAGGAGCAGTTGAGAGCAGTTTGAGTGTATAGTGAGAGCAGTGAGAGCAGTGAGAGTATTGAGAGCAGTGAGGAGCAGTGAGATTTAGTGAGAGCAGTGATGAGCCGTGAGGAGTTAGTGAGAGCAGTGAGAAGGAGTTGAGAGCAGTGCGAGCAGTGAGGAGCAGTGAGGAGCAGTGAAGAAGTAGTGAGAGCATTGAGAGCTGTTTAGAGCAGTGAGAGTAGTGAGAGTAGTAGAGCAGTGAAGAGCAGTGAGAGCAGGAGAGTGTGAGAGCAGTGAGAGCAGTGAGAGCAGTGAGAGCAGTGAGAGCAGTAAGAGCAGTGAGAGCAGTGGAGAGCAGTGAGAGTGAGTGAGAGCAGTGAGAGCAGTGAGAGTAGTGAGAAGCAGTGCTGTGAGAGCAGTTGAGAGCAGGAGAGCAGTGAGAGCAATGAGAGCAGTGAGAGTAGCGAGAGGCAGTGAGAGCAGTGAGAAAGCAGTGAGAGTAGTGAGAGCAATGAAGAGCAGTGAAGAGTAGTGTGAAAGCAGTGAGAGCAAGCAGTGGAGAGCAATATGAGCGTGAGAGTAGCGAGAGCAGTGAGAGTAGTGAGAGCAGTGAGAGCAGTGTGCGAGTAGTGAGGAGCGTGAGAGCAGTAGAGTGGTGAGAGTAGTGAGATTAGTGAGGGCAGTGAGAGCAGTGAGAGCAGTGAGAGCAGTGAGAGTAGTGAGAGCAGTGAGAGCAGTGAGAGCAGTGAGAGCAGTGAGAGCAGTGAGAGTAGCGAGAGCAGTGAGAGCAAGTGGAGAGCAGTAGAGTTAGGTGAGAGTAGTGAGAGCAGTGAGAGCAGTGAGAGCAGTGAGAGTAGCGAGAGCAGTGAGAGCAGTGAGAGCAGTGAGAGCAGTGAGAGCAGTGAGAGTAGTGAGAGCAGTGAGAGCAGTGAGGTAGTGAGAGCGTGAGAGCAGTGAGAGCAGTAAAAGGAGCAGTGAGAGCAGTGAGAGTAGTGAGAGTAGTGGAGCAGTAAGAGCAGTGAGAGCAATTGAGATCAGTAAGAGGCAGTGAGAGCAGTGAGAGCGAGGCAGTGAGAGTAGTTGAGAGCAGTAAGAAGCAGTGGAGCAGTGAGAGCAGGGAGAGCAGTGAGAGCAGTAAAGAGCAGCTTAAGAGTAGCGAGAGCAGTGAGTGCAGTGAGAGCAGTTAGCGCAGTTAGAGGCAGTTGAAGTAGTGAGGCTGTGAGGCAGTGAGAGTAGTGAGAGTAGCGAGAGCAGTGAGAGCAGTGAGAGCAGTGGAAGAGTAGTGAGAGTAGGAGAGCAGTCTGAGAGCAGTTAGAGCGTGAGATGAGAGTAGTGAGCGCAGTGATCAGCAGTGAGAGCGTGAGAGCAGTGAGAGCAGTGAGAGCAGTGAGAGCAGTGAGAGCGTTGAGAGCAGTAAAAGAGCAGTGGAGTCAGGTGAGAGTAGGAGTGAAGAGCAGTGAGGAGCAGTTGAGAGCAGTGAGAGCAGATAAGAGGCAGTTGTTAGAGTAGCGAGAGCAGTGAGAGTAGTAAGAGCAGGGAGAGCAGTTGAGAGCAGTGAGATCAGTAAGAGCAGTAAGAAGCAGTGAGAGTAGCGAGAGCAGTGAGGAGTAGTAAGAGCAGTTGAGAGCAGTGAGAGCAGGTGAGAGCAATAACGAGCACGTAAGAGCCAGTGAGGAGTAGTAAGAGCAGTCGAGAGCAGTGGTGAAGCGTGAGAGCAGTGAGAGGCAGTGGGAGCAGTAAGAGCAGTGAGAGTAGTGAGAGCAGTGAGAGCAGTGGAGTAGTAAGAGCAGTGAGAAGCAGTGAGGAGCAGTGAGAGCAGTGAGGGGAGACAGTGAGAGCGGTGAAGAAAGCGAGAGAGTGAGAGCAGGGAGAGCAGTGAGGAGTAGTGAGAGCTCAGTGAGAGCAGTGAAGCAGTGGAGAGCATGTAAGGAGCAGTAAGAGCAGAGAGAGACAGTGAGGCAGTTGGAGCAGGAGAGCAGTAAGAGCAGTGAGGGGAGCAGGTGAGAGTAGCGAGAGCAGTGAGAGCAGTGAGAGCACTGAGAGTAGCGAGAGCAGTGTGAGCAGTGAGAGCCAGTTGAGAGCAGTGAGAGCAGTGAGAGTAGTGAGAGCAGTGAGAGCAGTGAGAGCAGTATAGTGCAGTCGAGAGCAGTGAGGGTAGTGAGAGCAGTTAGAGCAGTTGAGAGCAGTGAGAGTAGCGAGAGCAGTTGAGGCAGTGAGAGCAAGTGAGAGTAGCGAGAGAGTGGAGAGCAGTGAGAGCAGTTGAGAGTTAGCCGAGGCAGTGAGAGCATGTGAGAGCAGTGAGAGTACGTGAGAGCAGTGAGAGCAGTGAGAAGCAGTAGAGAGCAGTGAGAGTAGTGAGAGCAGTGAGAGCAGTAGAGAGAGAGAAGTAGACGAGAGCAGTGAGAGCTGTGAGAGTAGTGAGTTGAGAGCCGGAGAACAGTGAGAGCAATGAGAGCAGTGAGACAGTGAGAGTAGTGAGAGCAGTGAGAGCAGTGAGGAGCAGTTGCCAGTGAGAGCAGTGAGAAGCAAGTGAGAGACAGTGAGATGCTGTGAGAGTAGCGAGAGCAGTGAGAGCAGTGGAGAGTAGTGAGAGTAGCGAGAGCAGTAGAGAGCAGTGAGAGCAGTGAGGTAGAGAGAGCAGTGAGGAGCAGTGAGAGCTGAGAGAGTAGACGAGAGCAGTGAGAGCAGCGAGAGTAGTGGGAAGAGCAGTGAGAACAGAGAGAGCAATGAGAGCAGTGAGAGCAGTCGAGAGCAGTGAGAGTAGTGAGAGCAGTGAGAGACAGTGAGAGCAGTGAGAGCAGTGAGAGCAGTGAGAAATGCAGTGAGAGCAGTGAGAGCAGTTGAGAGCAGTAAGAGCAGTTGAGCAGTGAGGCAGTGAGAGCATTGAGAGCAGATGAGGGCAGTTAAGAGCAGTGAGAGCATAGAGTAGCGAGAGCAAGTGCGAGCAGTGAGAGCATGAGAGGTAGCGAGAGGAAGCAGTGTAGAGCAGTGAGGAGTAGCGAGAGCAAGTATGAGAGCAGTGAGAGCAGTGAAGTGAGAGCAGTGTGAGCAGTGAGAGCAGTTGAGAGCATGAGGAGCAGTGAGAAGCAGTGAGAGTGCGAGAGCAGTGAGGAGCAGTTAGAGCAGTGAGAGCAGTGAGCGCAGTGAGAGCAGTTGAGAGCAGTTGTGAGCAGTGAGAGCCAGTGAGAGCAGTGAAGAGCATGTGAGTGCAGTGAGAGCATGAGAGCAGTGAGAAGCAGTGAGAAGTAGCGAGAGCAGTAGAGAGCAAGTGAGAGCAGTGAGAGTTGTGAGAGCTGTGAGAGCAGTGAGGCAAGTGAGATTAGTGAGAGCGTGGAGGCAGTGAGAGCAGTGCGAAGCAGTGAGGAGTAGCGAGTAGCAGTGAGAGCAGTGAGAGCAGTGAGTGCAGTGAGAGCAGTGTGAGAGTGCGGAGCAGTGAGAGCAGTGGAGCAGTGAGAGCAGTGAGAGCAGAGAGAGTAGCGGAGAGCAGTGAGAGCAGTGAGATAGCAGTGAGATCTGTGAGAAGCAGTGAGAGTAGCGAGAGCAGTGAGAGTATTTGAGAGCGTGAGAGCAGTGGAGCAGTGATAATAGTTGAATTTACAGTCACAAACCTTGGAGAACAATCACGTGGTGATTGTTGTGAGTGTGATAACACAAAAAACTGGTCTGTGCAAAAACGTTGTCTCAGTAAAAGTTTGTTCTTCAAATGTGTCTTAATACCTATCTACCAGTAAGATTTATCTGCCTCAGCTCAGGTGTGATAAAGGGTCATGGACCAGGGGGAGTTACCCAGTAGCCCCAGTTTAAGAGGTGAGGCCAGGAGCTGTGACTCGGGACTCGGCCTGAAACACAATTTGGTGAGTACCTCAGCCGTCCCACCGTCACCACTAGGTGAACAGGAACAACACATGGGAAAAAAACTTGCTAAACGTCTCAACCTACCCCAGGATTCCACCGGGTCGTCAGTTGTAAACCGGATTAGTCCCACTAAGCTGCTCAAAAAATTTTAGAGTATAGCACAAAAAAGGACATCACATCTATGTGTATATATATACATTGGCGATAATCCTGATGTCACTCTTCTGTAGAGTTTTAAAAGGACATCGGGTTTTTGCTAATGAAGGGCTCTTGATCCAAGTAATTTCAGTCTCCTTCCTTTCCTTGCATCAAAACTAATTGTGAGAATAAGAAAAATACTTTGAACTTAGCGTTCCTCTGTCTGCAGTGTTAAGTCTTGCTTCAAAAAAATGAATTGAGTTTGTGTTAGAAGAATCGTCTGTAAAAAGTGCTGAGGGAGGAGTAAGAGATTGGTTGAGAATTTCTGGGAATATGCAGATGATATGTGTTTGTCTGTCAGAACTTGTGTACCAGCACTCAGCCTGAGTGGAGTATGTCTGTCTGTTAGACCTGTAACAGCACTCAGCCTGAGTGGAGTATGTCTCTCTGTTAAACCTGTAACAGCACTCAGCCTGAGTGGAGTATGTCTATGTCTGTCAGACCTTGTGTACCAGCACTCAGCCTGAGTGGAGTATGTCTGTCTGTTAGACCCGTACAGCACTCAGCCCGAGTGGAGGGACGTCGTGACTGTCTGACCTGTACCAGCACTCAGCCTGAGTGGAATATGTCTGTGTCTGTTAGACCTGTAACAGCACTCAGCCTGAGTGGAGTATGTCTGTGTCTGTTAGACCTGTACCAGCACTCAGCCTGAGTGGGTATGTCAGTGACTGTCAGACCTGCACAGCACTCAGCCTGAGTGAGGTATGTCAGTGGACTTTTCAGCCCTTTCCAGATCAGCCTGAGTGGGGTAGTCAGTGCCCTTTTGGGACCTGCACCGCCCCCCTAAATTTGAGTATGTCAGTGCTGTCAGACGGACCAGCACCACCCCGATTTGGGGTTTATGTCAGTGCCTGTCGACCTGTTCCACCCACCCCACCCCGGTGAGGTATGTCAGGGGCTTTTCGGGACCCCCCACCACCCACTCCCCCTGAGTGAGGTTTTGTCTTGGGGACTGTCAGACCACCACCACCCATTTTTCAGGGCCCCTGAGTGGAGGTATGTCAGGGGACTGTCAGACCGCCCAGCACTCGGGCCTGAGTGGGGTTTGTCAGTGACTGTCAGACCTGCACCAGACCGCCTGAGGGGAAGTTTTTTCAGTAAACGGGTCGACCTGCCCCGGGCATTCAGCCTGAGTGAGGTATGTCGGACTGCAGACCTGCCCAGCACTCACCCGAGTAAAGTTTGTCAGTGCTGTCAGACCTGCCCACCCACCCCGCCTGAGTGGGTTTTATGTCAGTGACTGAAGGGAACCTGACCGCACTCAGCCCGGTGGGGTATGTCAGTGACTGTCAGACCGGGACCAGCCTCAGCCTGAGTGAGGTTTGTCATTTGACTTTTCAAAACCTGCCCCCGCATTTCCAGCCTGAGTGGGTATGTCAGTGACTGTCAGCCTGTACCAGCAATCGGCCTGGGGTAAAGGTATGCCAGGGGACTGTAAAGCCTGCACCAGCACTAAGCCGGGAGTGGGGTTTTGTTGTGACTTTTCGGACCTGTCCCAAGCACTAAAGCCGAGTGGGGTTTAAGCCGTGACTGTAAAGGCCCTGCCCCAGCACTAACCCCTAGTGGGTAGGGTCAGTGACTGTCTCCTTTGAAACACCACTAAAGCCGGGTGTGGGTATGTCTGGCGGGAGCCCTGCCCAGCACTCAGCCTGAGGGGAGTAGGGCAGTACTTTTTAAGACCTGTACCGCACTCAGCCTGAGTGGGTATGTAGTGCGGTTAGCCTGCCCCAAAGCACTCAGCCGGGTGGGGTATTTTGGTGACTGTCTGCCTGCCCCAAGCACTCCCCTGAGTGGGGTTTATGCCCAGGGACTGTCAGACCTGTCCAGCATCGCCTGAGTGAGGTAGGGGAGTGACTGTAAAGCCCTGTCCAGAAATCACCCTGAGTGGGGTTTGTCTGTGATTTTCGGGGACCTGCACCGCACTCACCCTGAGTAAGGTTTGCCAGTGACTGTCAGCCTGTCCCCAGCACTCACCCTGAGTGGGTATGTCAGTGACTTTTACCCTGACCAGCACTCGCCTGGGTGGGTTTTGTCAGTGACTTCGGGACCTTTTCCCAAGCACTCAGTGAGTGGAGTATGTCGTGGGTTAGCCTTTGACCGCCCCGGGGGGCCTGAGTGGGATTTTCGGGTGCCTTCAGCCCTTTTCCCAGCCTCAGCCTGAGTGGGGTATGTCTTTTCTTTTAGCCTGCCCCAGCCCTCAGTGGTGGGGTATTTCGTGATTTTCTGACCTGAACCAGAAACTCAGCCTGAGTGAGTATGTCAGGGGAACTGTCGGGACTGCCCCAGCACTCCCCGAGTGAGGTATGTCAGTGACGTGGGCCTTTTGCCCGAAACTCAGCCTGAGTGAGGTTTGTCAGTAAACTGTCAAAAATTGCACCACCCTCACCCTGGTAAAGGTATGTCTTTGACTGCGGGACCTGCACCAGCACTCAGCCGGGAGTGAGGTAGGGCAGGGACTGTCGACCTGCACCACCACTCCCCTTTGGGTGAAGTTTGTCAGTGATGTCAGACCTGCACCGCATCACCCTGGTGAGGTTTTTGTCAGGGGAAATGCCCGACCTGCCCCCGCCCTCACCCCGAGTGGGTTTGTCGTGATGTCGACCCTGCCCCAGCACTCAGCCTGAGTGAGGTATTTCAGTGACTGCCCAGACCTGCCAGCCAGCCCGCCGGGTGAGGTATGTAAAGTGCGTCGACCTGCCCCAGCACTCAGCCTGAGTGGGTTTTTCAGTGACTTAGACCTGCCCCCGCACTCGCCTGAGTAGGTATGTCATTGACTGTCGGGACCTTTTCCAGACTCACCCTGATTGGGGGTATGTCGGGGATGTCGGGCCCTGCACCAGAAACTAAAGACGGGAGTGGGGTAATGTCAGTGATGTCAGACCTGTCCCCAGCACTCAGCTGATTGGGGTTTTTCAGTGACTGTAGACCGGGTCCGCACTCAGCCTGAGTGAGGTATGTCAGGGGATTTGCCCGGGCCGGTACCAGACTCACCCTGAGTGGGTTTGTCGTGCTTTTAGCCCTGACCAGCACTCACCCTGAGTGGGGATATGTCGGGGACTTTTAAAGGCCCTGTACCAGCACTCGGGCCTGGGTGGGGGTATGTCGTGCTTTTAAAATTTACCAAGACTCAGCCTGAGGGGAGTATGTCAGTGACTGTAAAGACCTGCAGCACTCAGCTGGTGAGGTTGTCAGTGACTTTTCAAAAACTGTACCAGCATTTCACCCTGAGTGAGGTAGGGTCAGTGACTGTCAGACCGGGGCACCGCACTCAGCCTGAGTGGGGGGTATGTCAGTAAAATGTCGACCTGACCACCTCAGTTTTTGGGGGGTTTTATGTCTTTTCCGTCACCCCCTGCCCCCAAAACCCCCCCAGCCCTGGGAGGTATGCCCTTGCCCCCCTGCCCAGGCCCCCCTCCCCCCAACCCCCAATCCCCCCCCTGATTGCAGGTATGTCAGTGAATGTCCCCTGCCCCCAAAAAGCCCCCTCACCCCCCCGGGAGGAGCAGGCCCCCCCTTTCCCCCCACACTCCCAGTGGGTTTTAACTGTCGGGCCCTGCACCGGGCCATTCACCTATGGGGGATTCAGGTGGACTGTCAGGACCGCACCGGGCACCCCCCCCCCTGATAAAAGAAAATACGCCCCCCACAGCCCCCCCCAGTGAGGAATGTCAGTGACTGTCGCCTGCCCCAGCATCAGCCTGATTGAGTATGTCGAAAAATGCAAAACCTGCACCAGCACTAACCCTGAGTAGGTTTGTTCCGGGGCCTGTAAAGACCGCCCCAGCATCACCCCTGAGTGAAGTTGTCTTTTGACTGTCAGCCTGCACCAAAAACCAGCCTTTGAGTGAGGTATGCCCAGTGACTGTCAAAACCTGCCCAAGCATCGGGGGGGGGGGGGCCTTTGATTGGGTTTGTAAATTTGACTGTCAGCCCCTGTACCACCCACTCAGCCGGGTTGAGGTTGTCAGTGACTGTCAGCCCTGCCCACCCAATCAGCTGAGTGGGGGTTGTCGTGACTTTTCAGACCTCCCACCAGCACTCACCCTGAGTGAGGTAGGGTCAGTGCTGTCGGGACCTGTACCAGCACTCAGCCCGAGTGGGGTATGTCAGTGCTGTCACCCCTGCACCAGCACTAGCCTGGTGAGGTATGTCAGTGACTGTCAAAAAATGCACCAGAAATAAACCCGGGTGTGAGGTATGCCCATAAACTGTGGGCCCGCACCAGCACCAGCCTGAGTGAGGTATGTCAGTGACGTCAGCCCTTTGTACCGCATAAAGCCTGGGGTGGGTATGTCAGTAACTTTTAAAAAACCTCCCCCCAGCACTCACCCTTGAGTGGGTATGTCAGTGATGTCGGGGACCTGCACCAGCATTTCGGGCCTGGTGAGGATGTCAGTGACTGTAAAGCCCCTGCACCAGTCTCACCTGGTGAGGTATTTTCAGGGGAATGTCAAAACCTGTCCAGCACTCAGCCTGAGTGGGTTGTCGTGACGGGTTCAGACCTCCCACCAGCACTAGCCTGAGTGAGGAAATGTCATGTACGTAGCCCTGTCCAGCCCCTCCCCTGAGTGAGGTATGTCAGAAACTTTTCAAACCTGCACCGCACCCCACCCTGAGTGAGGTATTTTCAGTGACTGTCAGACCTGAAACCAGCACTCGCCTGAGTAGGTTTGTCGTGACTGTCGACCTTTTCCCAGCCTCGCCTGAGTGAGGTATGTCAGGGGATGTCGGCCCGGCACCAGCACCCCACCCTGAGTGGGGATGTCAGTGCTGGAGCCCGTCCCAAGCACTCACCCTGAGTGAGGTATGTCAGTGACTGTCAGACCTGCACCAGCACCAGCCTGGTGGGGTAGGTCGGGTGACTGTCAGACCTTTTCCAAAGAATCAGCCTGAGTAAATTATGTCAGTGACTGCAGACCTGCACCAGCACCAGCCTGGTGAGGTATGTAAAGTGACTGTCAGCCCTGTACCCACTCAGCCCTGAGTGGGTTTATGTCAGTAAAGTAAAGCCCTGCACCAGCACTCGCCTGAGTGGGTATGCCCGTGACTTTCAGACCTGAACCGCACCAGCCTGAGTGAGGAAATGTCAGTGCCCGTCAGCCTGCCCCAAAGCATTTCCGCCTGAGTAAAAGGTATGTCAGTGACTGTAAAGGGGCCTGTACCAGCACTCACCCTGAGTGGGGTTTATGTCAGTGACTTTTTCAGACCGGCCCCAGAATCGGGCCTGAGTGGGGGGTATGTCAGTGACTGTAAGCCCTTTGCCCCAGCCTCAGCCTGAGTAAGGGTTTGTAAATTTGGACTGTAGACCTGCACCAGCACTAAAACCTGGTGGGAAAGTCAGTGACTGTCAGACCTGCACCAGAAATCGCCTGGGAGTACAAAAAATTTGTGTTTACTTTTACTTTTTTTTTCCCTTGTCAAAGTTAGTTCATATCCCATTGATCTATTTCTCTCTATCTCTCTCCCCTTTTCTCTTCTCTCTCTCTTATATATATATTTATATATATATATATTTAAAATTTAAAATATATATATATTTTATAAAATATACATTTATAAAAATTATATATATATATTTTATATATATATTTTATATTTATATTTATATTTTTTTTATTATATTATATCTATCTCTCTCTCTCTCTCTCTCCTCTCTCTCTCTCTTATATATATATATATTTTAAAATATATATATTTATTATATATAAAATATATTTATTTTAAAATAATATTTTATATTTTAAAATTTCTTTTATTTCTCTTTTTATATCTCTCTATATTTCCTATATTATCTTATATAAAACTCTCAAAATTTATCTTTATTATATCTCTCTTTATCTTCTTCTCTCTCTCCTCTCCCCTCTCTCTCTCAAATATATATATATATATAAAATATATATTTTATTTATTTTTATATATATTTATATATATATATATATATATATATAGAATGACTTAAAGAGTGTATCAGTCTGTAGTGGAAGGAAGGCGGGGTAGGGGTCGGCCTAGGAAGGGTTGGAGGGAGGGGGTAAAGGAGGTTTTGTGTGCGAGGGGTTTGGGACTTCCAGCGGGCATGCGTGAGCGTGTTTGATAGGAGTGAATGGATACAAATGGTTTTTAAATTTACTTGACGTGCTGTTGGAGTGTGAGCAAAGAACATTTATGAAGGGATTCAGGGAAACCCGGCAGGCCGGACTTGAGTCCTGGAGATGGGAAGTACAGTGCCTGCACTCTGAAGGAGGGGTTTTAAATGTTGCAGTTTAAAAACTGTAGTGTAAAGCACCCTTCTGGCAAGACAGTGATGGAGTGAATGATGGTGAAAGTTTTTCTTTTTCGGGCCACCCTGCCTTGGTGGGAATCGGCCCGTGTGATAATAAAAAAAAATATATATATATATATATATCTATATATATCTCTCTATATATATATCTCTATATATATCTCTCTATATATCTCTCTATATATCTCTCTATATATATCTCTATATATATCTCTATATATCTCTTTTTATATCTCTCTATATCTCTCTCTATATATCTCTCTCTATCTCTCTCTCTCTATCAGTTCCGATTACATTTACTTCCATACAAATCATTTCATTTTTATGGCCTCCAGCCTAGACTGGTCACTGAGTTCACTATAACGTAGTGACACCCTCCTACTCCTCCTGTATTTAATCACGTATATACCGCACTGGTGGACCACTCTATTACAAAAAAAAAAAAACAGAAGCTTGATGGTAGGACGCTTACTTCAAAAACCAGAGGAACCTAGGCTCGATTTCTAGGTAGGGCGAAACATGTGGGTTAATCTCAAGTCGGCTTATACCGTATTCATTCTAGGTAAACAGTGCAGCACGTATAAGAAGACCTCTGCATATGTTTCACCTCGCCTGTGGGTCGAACCTGGGCTTTTGTCTTGTGGGTGTTTATTGGAAGGTTAAGCTACTGACGAAGCAATTATGTAGTGTGAAAGGCCTCGAGCGTCACGTAACTCCCCCCCCCCTTTCCCTGTGGTTTTCGCTTAATATATTTAATGTATAATGTGATATCATTGTGTTTATGGAGCTCGTGGATTGGTTGGTAGCGTCCTCGGCTCACACACTGAGGGGTTCGGGATTTATCCCAGGCTCGGGTGAAAACTGTGCCCCCGTTCACCTGCCAGTACGTAGGTTTCCTGGGTGTTAGTCGACTGGTGTGGGTGGGATCCTGAGGGACACAAGATTAATTAACACAAGTTGCCAGGAATGCTCTACATTACCAGGGAAATTAACTATAGAGTATGTCACTGTGTCAAATACATCATAAATATTGTATCATCTACCTGTAGAAATGAAGATTATTATTATTATTATTTATTTTTATTTTTTTATTATCATCATCATCATCATCATTATAAGAACAACATAAGAAAGAAGGACACTGCAACAGGCCTACTGACCCATGCGGGCAGGTCCATGTCCCCCCCCCGGAAAACCCCAAAGACCCACCCCCCCGGATTAGCCCAATGACCCACCCAGTCCGGTCACCTCCACTCAAGGATTGAGCACTGCACCAGACCCAGCTGCACAAGTAGTCAGGTCCAACTCACAAACCCCCCCACACCCACTCATGTTTTTATCTAACCTATTTTTAAAACTACACAACGTTTTAGCCTCAATAACAGTACTCGGGAGTTTGTTCCACTCATCACAACTCTATTACCAAACCAGTGCTTTCCTATATCCTTCCTGAATCTGAATTTTTCCCAAATTGAAAAATATTGCTGCGAGTCCTGTCTTGGCTGGAAATTTCCAGCACGCTGTTTACATCCCCTTTGTTTATTCCTGTTTTCCATTTATCGCCCCGATCATATCATCCCTAATTCTACGCCTTTCGAGAGAGTGCAGGTTCAGGACCCCCAGTCTATCCTCATAGGAAAAATTTCTGATACATGGGATATCTTTGTCATCCTCCTCTGTACGTTTTCCAGAGCTTTTATATCCATTCTGTAATAGGTGACCAGAACTGAGCAGCATAGTCTAAATGAGGCCTAACCAAGGATATATAGAGCTGAAGAACAACCTGAGGATTTCTATTATTTATACTTCTAGATATAAAGAAAAAAAATTCTGTTAGCTTTTTTGGCGAACATAATGCACTGTTGTCTTGGTTTTAGATTACTGCTAACCAGAACTCGTAAATCCTTTTCGCAGTCCAGTAGTATTAAGATCTACATTATTTAGTTTATATGTGGCATGGTTATTTACCTGTCCAACATTTAGAACTTTGCATTTGTAATATTAAACTGCATCTGCCACTTCTCCGATCATTCCATCAGTCTATTCAAATCATCCTGGAGTGCTCTAGGTCCTCATTAAATGAACTGGACGGCCTATTTTGGTGTCATCAGCAAATTTGCTTATGTCTCTATTTATTCCCTCATCTATGTCGTTTATGTAAATTGTGAACAACAACGCCCCCAACACTGACCCCTGAGGAACACCCTTGTGACGTGCCCCCATTCTGATTTCCCCCCATTTATGCAAACTCTCTGCTGCCTATTTGTCAGCCATGCCTCTACCCAGGAAAAAATTTCTCCAAATTCCTGTGCCTTAAGTTTCCTCAATAGCCTCTGATGTGGAACTATCGAAAGCCTTACTCAAGTCCATATACACAATATCTTATTCATTACCAGATCTACCTCCTCAAACACCTTAGTGAAAAAGTTAGTAAATTCGTAAGACAGGAACGCCCCTTTGTAAAACCGTGTTGAGATTCATTAATCAATCTGGGGCCTGTCAAGATGGCTACGAATTGCTTCGGCAATTATTGATTCTATAAATTTTTCCCCACTATGGAGGTAAGGCTTTTGGTCTATATTTCAAAGCCAAGGACCTGTCACCTGCCTTGTAAATAGTATTACATTTGCAATTTTCCATTTAAATCAGGCACTATCCCAGTTTGTAGTGATGAACATTAAAATGGTATAAAATACCGACAGGTTTGCAACAGTTAGGTATCTTAAATTTCGAAACTTTTTCGCCTACACAGTGGGCTTCTTCAGTCGAGTACAGAAAAGTTAAATAGAGCAGAAAATACTTGAAGACAAATTTTAATCAGTCCATTCCCCCTTTAAAAAAGTTTTGAGGTGGTCAGCCCCTCAGTCTGGAGAAGAGCATTGTCCATAGAATAAAAACAATATGGAGATGAAGTGACAGAGGGACTGAACCACCTCAAAATTTTAAAGGGTGATGGACTGATTACATCGTCTTCAAGTATCTTCTGCTTCTATCAACTTTTCTGTACTCGACTGAAGAAGCCTACTGTGTAGGCGAAACGTTTCAAAAATAAAGATATCTAACTTTTTGCTTATGTGTCTTACCTAACAACCTGTCGGTATTTATACCATTTTAATGTTCAATCTGTCAGACATTTGCAACAAAAGGGGTATCTTGGTACAGACCTACAATCAACTTCGCAACCTCTACTTAGTGAGAAGGGCTGGATTTGAGAGGGACCTGACCTCCCAACACCTGAGTTCTTACCTCTTCTAGTGACCTACGTCTCAACCTCTTGGGCGCTATAAAAGGCTCCATCCTGTCACTTCATCTCCATATTGTTTCATACTATGGAACAATGCTCTTCTCCAGACTGAGGGACTGGCCACCTCAAAACTTTAAGGGGGATGGACTGATTACATCGTCTTTCAAGTATCTTCTGCTTCTATCAACTTTTTTTGTACTCGACTGAAGAAACCTATGTGTAGGCGAACGTTTCGAAATAAAGATACCTAACTGTTGCATATGTGTCTTACCTAACAACAGTTTTTTAGTGATATGTTAAAAAGATTAGCCAAAAGGGATGCTAAGTTCCTTTACATTCCTTTAACACCTTGCAAACGTTCATCAGGACCTGGGGATTTGTTAGGTTTCAGTTTCTCTATTTGTCTGAGGACCATGTCACTAGTTACCGCAATCGTACATAGTTTTATCCCGTTCTACAAAATCTATATTTCAGGAATATCGCTAGTATTTTCCTGGTGAAACTGAGAGGAAGTAGGTATTGAGAATTTCATACATATCCTTATCACTGGCAGTGATCTGACCAGAGTTACTCTTAAGTGGGCCAATCTTGTCCCTAATCTTACTTCTGTATACCTGAAAGAACCCTTTTGGGTTAGTCTTGAATCCCTTGCGACCTTAGCTCATAATCCCTTTTTGCTTTCCTTATTCTTTCTTCATTTCTCTTTAATTGAATTTTATTGATTTCTTAACCCGCCCATCCCCTCTTTTGATATGCCTATATATGCCTCTCTTTTGACCAATGAGATGTTTAATTCATTGTTCATCCATTTTGGGGTCATTTTTGTTAGATCTAATTTCCCTACTCAGAACAAAAGTTGTCTGGGCAGCTAGAACTATGCTCTGAAAAACGTCATATTGGCAACCAAGATCCCTACGACCCATAGTCAGGACATCCCCAAATTTAACCCCCCCAGGTAATTTTTCAGTCCCACGAAGTCGGCCAAGCGAAAATCTGGGACAGATTTGATTGCAGTTTATCTGGGTAATTCCATGATATATTGAAAAATAAGTGATTTGTGATCACTTTCCCCAGGCTCATTATTAACCTCAAGAATATTAATTAGTGAATCTTTGTTGGCAAGAACCAAATCAAGCAGATTGTTTCCTCTAGTTGGTTCTGTCACAACCTGTTCTAAAAAGCAATCCTGAGCCGTATCAAGAAAGTCACTAGACTCAAGATTTCCTGTCATTGTTCCCAAACAATTTTGTCTAAAGTTAAAATCTCCATTAACACAACATTTTCAATCTAATGCCTTATGAATTTTGTCCCTAACAGCTTACTTCACTTACTGTCAGTCCCTCGAGAAACTGTAGCCAAACAGATTCTGTATTCGATGTTTCTAATCTTATATCATGTTTTAAGACAACCCAAATTTAATTTTTTTCTGACATATATCGCCACACCACCAACCCTTTCCTGTTGACCCTATCAGTGTGGAATAGTTTAAACCCTGTATGTTGCATTCAGAAGGCATTTCTCTATCTTTCAGGTTGAACCAGGTCTCTGTTATACCAATAATATCTAATTACCTCACTTGCAAGTTAATCTTAGCTCATCTATCTTATTTCTTAGACTCCTACTATTTGTATAGTAAACCTTAAGGGAGCTAGTCACTCGTTGCCCCCCTATTTCTCTGTTGATCAATTGATTTGCCATTATTAGCAAGTTTATTTTTAATATTGTCTTTTAAACATGTCTGTGTGAACGTAAGCTTGGTTATGTCTGTGTGAACGTAAGCTTGGTTTATGTCTGTGTGAACGTAAGCTTGGTTATTTTCTGTGTGAACGTAAGCTTGGTTATGTCTGTGTGAACGTAAGCTTTGGGTTTTGTCTGTGTGAACGTAAGCTTGGTTATGTCTGTGTGAACGTAAGCTTGGTTATGTCTGTGTGAACGTAAGCTTGGTTATGTCTGTGTGAACGTAAGCTTGTTTTATGTCTGGTACCCGTCCTTGTATATGTCAGTTTTATTGAATTTGAGTAACTGGGTCTGCTGGGGGTCAGGCTGTATCTTCTGACCCCAACTTTCTTCCTTCATTAACATACCACTGCCACTTGGAAAATATGTCACTTGTCAGACTTTTTGGGTTGTATTAGATAATTTACACTTTGTAAGATCATTGTACTTACGTGGGATCTGTGCCTAAAACACACTCACTGTTAGCCTCGCTAATAAGTAAGTTTATTCAAGTATACACCCAAAAACAGTTACATAGATTATCATACATCGCAGCATTAATCCACGTTAATCCACGTTATGTTACAAACTATAATCATATAAAGGATTATCTCAGGTTTAGCCGGAAATAGCATTTATTTTTTTTTAAATTGCGGGAGAAACGAGAACCAGAAATAATAAAAAACCAGCCCCGGGGATAAATTCGCTAAGCAGTCGTTGGGAGAGTGAGCCCAAGTGGTCACTAGCGTCATCTATTGGAGTTTAGAGCTAGCCCACGCTCTCTCCCCACAAAGTTATACCTCGGACACACACACACCCACACTCCTATATTTGTACCTGGAGCTGTGTTGGGCCCCTGACCTCTCCTCCTTCTCTTTTCTCCAGTGAAACAGTTCCTTGCTTGTACGTCGGTTAGGATTAAATGAAAAATCGTAAGGCTAGGATTTTATACGCGGAATGGTCCTCCCGTGGGAGGCACGGGCGTAGCTTGGTGCACAATGATAACTGTTGAAGACATGGGCGTACATGGGAGACCTTGAAGACATGGGAGTTCACTGGGACGTAGTAAGTATATGGAAAGACATGGGAGTACATGGAAAGACATGGGAGTACATGAGGAAAGACAGACAGCAGAGAACTTGAAAATCCCGAGGCCGTCTATGTATAGATATCATATACAACACAGAAAAGACAAAGAATTAGACACAAATGCAACATCTGGGTATCTTTACTACAGACGTCCGTCTACAATAATGATACCCAAACTCTCCACTAACACCGAGGCTGAGGACTGTGTACCTCATCCTTGTATACAGTTCTAACCGTCCGCCCTTTATGTCCTTGAATTTGTATCGATAAAACCACTGGATATCCAGATGCTGCTCAAGTATCTCTGATTCTTCGCCGAGATAATCTACTGAGATAAAATGTCTACTCGTATCTAGATAAGAACTATCGTGTTTTATCTAGGTGTATGAATCAAAGATTAAGAAGAAACAGAAGAAGACGAAGAAGAAGGCAAAGAAGAAGAAAAAGACTAGGATAAGCGTCATTATTCAGTGTATATACAATAGAGAACAAAGACATACTTTATAAATCTCTGCTTTAGGTATAAAGTATTTTTGACTGATTGTGTACAGGTGAGATGATAGTTTAATGACCCTCGTGTAGTAGATAGATTTTACACCCAATTAAACACACCAGTCACCCTATCACAGACGTAATTGACTGGGTAAGTGGCCGGACCTCTTAGTGTGTTAGATGGATTATTAATAAGCACTTCGTATGCAACGCTGTGCGTGGAATCGCTCAGGAGAGTGCTGAGCCCTGTGACAGTGTGTGTGTGTGTGTGTGTGTGTGTGTGTGTGTGTGTGTGTGTGTGTGTGTGTGTGTGTGTGTGTGTGTGTGTGTGTGTGTGTGTGTGTGTGTGTGTGTGAAGATCTTTATCTATATACAGTGATTGGTGACCTTATCAAGACTGAGGGACTGATCATTCACTGTCTAACTTAATGGACCGATCATTCTCAGTCAAGACTGAGGGACTGACTACCTGCTATTCACCTCTCCTTTTTTTTCCATATTTCCATATATAATCTCTGCATCGGAATGAAGTCAGTGGTGGGCGAAACGTCGTCATTAAGACACTCAGGTGTTCCATACATATCTTATCCATCATCTGTCGGTATCGCAAAATATTAGTGCTATGATACTAATAACAGGAGAGGAGTTCTCAGTGTATATACACTGAGAGTGTATATACACTGAGAAGGGTATATCTCTCAGTGTATATACACTGAGAGGTGTATATCTCTCACTGAGAGCTATTTAAAAATTCCTGTCTGGTGGTATACAGGTGACATGCAGCCTTAATGGCCCTCGTGTAGTAGATAACCTTTAAGCCCTACACACAGACCAATGATATCTTTCAAAGGCGCAGTCAGAGTGCCACTCAGATTTCTACCCTGAGTGGCACGAGGCACTCTTAGAGAACTAATGGAGAGTAAACTTGTTAATTATGAATCAACTGATCTATGAGGGTGCGTGTGTTGATGCTCGGGAAGGATTTCTGGGTCCAAGAAACTGGTGTTACCCCTCCCTTCCCTGGACCGATCCCTGGACCGATCCCTGGACCGATCCCTGGACCGATACCTGGACCGATCCCTGGACCGATCCCTGGACCGATCCCTGGACCGATCCCTGGACCGATCCCTGGACCGATCCCTGGACCGATCCCTGGACCGATCCCTGGACCGATCCCTGGACCGATCCCTGGACCGATCCCTGGACCGATCCCTGGACCGATTCCTGGACCGATTTCTGGACCGATCCCTGGACCGACCCCTGGACCGATCCCTGGACCGATCCCTGGACCGATCCCTGGACCGATCTCTGGACCGATCCCTGGACCGATTTCTGGACCGATCCCTGGACTGATGCTTGGACCGATCCCTGGACCGATCTCTGGGCCGATCCCTGGACAGATCCTCAGACCAATCCCAGGACAGTCCTTGACCGATTCCCGGACGATCCTTTTTACCGTCCCTTTGGGCAATCCCCACCCCATCCTGGGACTGATCCTTGGGCCGATAAAGATTTTGGTCCGGGTGTTAAACTCAAAGGTTTCCTGGGTTTACACTAGAGTGTTTCCTGGTTTCCCCCCCTTAAACCAAGTGGCCTGGGGACATACAAGTGGTCCTGCCTACCCCAAACCGGGGTTCCTGGCGTCACACTCAAATTTCCTGGGGCCACACTAACAAGGGGTCGGGGGGTTAAAATAACGAGGTGCCGGGGTTTAAAATCAAGATTTCTGGGCCAAAAACGGTGTTCCCGTCTACCTAACGAGTGTGCCTGGGTCTACACCCCGGGGTCCTGGTGCCCCAACGGGTGGCCCCGGGGAAAACCCAGGGCCCCGGGGAACCATGGGGTCTGGGTCTAATCCGAGGGCCCCTGGGGCTACCTCAACAGGGCCCCTGGCGTTCAACCAACGATTTCCTGGGTTAACTCAACGAGGTGCCTGGTGTCTAACCCTCAACAAGGGGTGCCCCGGGTTAACTCAAGACTGGTCCTGGCGTCTTACACTCAAATGGGTCTGGTATCTACACCAACGGGACTTGGGCCGGTTTACACTAAAAATTTTTTCCCCTGGGTTTAACCAACGGGTTTCCCCGGCTCTACACCCCTTGTACCCCTGGGGTCAACAACATGTGCCGGGGGTCTCATAAAGATTTTGGGGGTCTACCTCCGATGTCCCGGGGGTCACATCCGGGTTTCCCCTGGGGTCTACCCAAAAGGTGGCCCTGGGTCCATAAAACGGGGTTTCCCGGGGGACATCCGGTGGTCCTGGGGCTACACTCAACATGGTTTTGGGGCTACACTCAACAGTTTCCTTTTCTTAATAACGATGGTTTGTCCTCTTTTTTCCCTTTAAGGGTGGCCTTGCTAACTAAAAGAGGTGTTGGGTCTACACTCAACGGGGTGCCCTGGGGTTACCACCAAAAGTGTGTCCTGGGGTCTACACTCAACGATGTGCCCTGGGTCTACACTCAACAGTGTGCCCTGGGTTACACTCAACAGTGTGTCCTGGGTTACATCAACAGTTTGTCCGGGGCTCACTCAAGGGTGTGCCCTGGGGTCTACACCAACAAGTGTGTCTGGGTTTTCATAACAGTGTGCCCTGGGTCCACTCAAAAGTGTGTCCTGGGGCACACTCAACGATTGGTCCTGGGTCTCACTCAAGAGTTGTTCCTGGGTCACACTAAACGAGTGTGTCCGGGGGTAAAACCTCCCCTGTTCCGGGGGTCTAACTCAAAATTTGTGTCTGGGTTAACTCAACAAGTGTGCCCTGGGGTCTACACTAACAGTGTGTCCTGGGGTCTACATCAACGGGTGTCCTGGGGTTCACTCAACAATGTGTCCTGGGTCAATCACGAGTGTGCCCGGTTTTCATAACAAGTGTGTCCCGTCTACACTCAAAGTGTGCCCCTGGGTTAATTCAAAAAAGTGTGTCCTGGGGTCTACACCAACAGGGTTTGCCTGGGGCTACACTAAAACAGTGGCCCGGGGGGTCTACCTCAACAAGTGGCCGGGCTCTACCCCAACAGTGTGTCCTGGCGTTCACTCAACGATGTGTCCTGGGTCTAAACCAACAGTGTGCCCGGGTCTCACCAAAGGTTCCTGGGGTTACACTAAACGGTGGCCCTGGGTCACACTCAACGGGTGGGGTCCTGGGGTCTACCTAACATGTCCCCTGGGTTTACACTCAAATTTGGTCCTGGCACACCAACGGTGTTCCTGGGTTAAACTCAACAGTTGTCTGGGTCTACACTCAAAAGGGTGCCCCTGGGTTTACACTCAACGGTGTGTCCTGGGTCACACTAAACAGTGTGTCCTGGGTTTCATCAACAGTGTGTTGGGTCTACACTCAACGGTGTTTTGGGGTTACACTCAACAGGTGTCCTGGGTCTACACTCAACGGGGGCCCGGGGTCACACTCAACATGTGTCCGTGTCTACACTAAACCCCGGGTGTGTCCTGGGTCTACACTCAACAGGGGCCCCTGGGTCTACACTAAACGGTGTGTCCGGGGGTCCCACTCAAAGTGTGTCCGGGGGTTCACACTCAACAAGTGGTCCTGGGGTCAAAACACTCCAAAGGTTTTCCCTGGGGTCTACACTCAAAAAGTGTGTCCTGGGGTCTACACTAACATGTGCCCTGGGGTCTACATAAAAACAATGTGTCCGGGGGTCTCACTCAACGAGTTGCTGGGGTTACACTCAACGGTGTGTCCGGGGGTCAAAACCAACAAGTGTGCCCTGGGGTTACACTAACGGGTGTGTCCTGGGTCTACCCAAAAGTGTGTCCTGGGTCACACTCAACGGTGTGTCCGGGGTCTACACTCAACAAGGTGCCCCTGGCGTTTTTAAATCAACGAGTGTGCCCTGGGGTTACCCCCGGTGTGTCGGGGGGTTAACTCAACAAGTGTGCCCCTGGGTCTACACTCAACAGTGTTCCTGGGTCTCACTAAACGAGTGTGTCCGGGGGTTTACACTCAAAAGGGTGTCCTGGGGTTAAACATCAACGGTGGCCCGGGGGTCTACACTCAACGATGTGCCCTGGGGCTAAAATAACAGTTGTCCTGGGGTTACCTCAACAAGGTGCCCTGGGGTCTACATCAACAGTGGGCGGGTCTACAACTAAACGGTGTGCCTGGGGTCTCACTAAACAAGTGTGTCCGGGTCTCCCCTCAACAAGTTTTCCCTGGGCTACACTCAACAATGTGTCCGGGGTCTACATCAACGGTGGGTCTTGGGTCTACACTAACGAGTGTGTCCTGGGTCTAACTCAACAAGGGTGCCTGGTTTCACTCAACGGTGTGTCCGGGGGTCTACACTCAACGAGTGTGTCGGGGGTCTACCCCAAACAAGTGTGTCCGGGGCTACACTCAAGGTTTGCCCGGGTTACACCTCAAGTGTTCCGGGGGTCTCACTCAACGAGGGCCGGGGTCTCACTCAACAAGTTGTCCTGGGTCTACACTAACGAGTGTGCCCTGGGGCTACACTCAAAAGTGTTCCTGGGTTAACTAAAAAATTGGGGCCTGGGGCCCCCTCAACAGTTGCCCGGGGGGTCTACACTCAACGATGGCGGGGGTCTACCTCCGAGTTGCCCTGGGGCTACACTCAACGGTGTGTCCGGGGGTCTACACAAAACGAGTGTGTCCTGGGTCTAATCAACGGTGTGTCTGGGGTCTCCCACTCAACATTTGGGCCCTGGGTTTACACCAACAGTGTGTCCTGGGTCTCACCAACGAGTGTGTCCTGGTGTTACATCACATGTGTCCTGGGTCACACTAAAAAGGGTGTCCGGGCCTACACTCAACAATTGTCCTGGTTTACACTCAACGGGGTTGCCGGTCTACACCAACAAGGTGTCCTGGGGTCTACACCAACATTGTTCTGGGGTCTCACTAAACATGTTCTGGGGTCACATCAACGAGTGTGTCCTGGGGTCACATAACGAGTGTGCCCTGGGTTTCCCCACTCGGGTGTGTCCCTGGGGTCTCATCAACAAGTGTGTCCTGGGGTCTACATAAACGTGTTCCGGGGGTCTAATCAACATGGTCCTGGGTCTAATAAAAGAGGGTGCCGGGGTCACCTCAAAGTGTGCCCTGGGTTACATAAAACAGGTGTCTGGGGTCTACACCAACAGTGTGTCCGGGGGTCTACACTCAACGGTGTGTCCTGGGTTACCTAAACAAGTGGTCCGGGGGTCTAAACTCAACGGTGTTTTCCCTGGGGTTAACTCAAAAGGTGTCCTGGGGTCTACACTCAAAAAGTGTGTCCTGGGGTTTTCAATCAACAGTGGTCCCTGGGGTCTCACCACAAGTGGTCCTGGGGCTACCCAAAACGAGTGTGTCCTTGGGTCTACACTCAACAGTGTGCCCCGGGGGTTTCCACTAACAAGTTTTGTCGGGGGTCACACTAAAACGAGGTGCCCTGGGGTCTACACCAAAGTGTGTCCTGGGGCCATCAAAAGTGTGCCCTGGGTCACACTCAACGAGTGTGTCCTGGGGTCCACTCAACGAGTGTGTCCTGGGTTTAACATCAACAGTGTGTCCTGGGGTCTACACTCAACGAGGTGCCCTGGGTTACATAAAAGTTGTCCTGGGGTCACATCACGATGTGTCCGGGGGTTTTTACACCAACAAGGGCCCTGGGGTCTCACTAAACAAGTGTGTCCGGGGGTCTACACCAACAAGTTTTCCCTGGGGTCTACATCAACAAGTTTCCCCCGGGGGCTACACTCAACAAGTGGCCCCGGGGTCACACTAAACGAGTGTGTCCTGGGGTCTACACTCAACGGTGTGTCCTGGGTTAACCAACAAGTGTTCCTGGGGTTCCCTCAACAAGTGTGTCCTGGGGTTCACCAACGGTGTGTCCGGGGTCTACACTCAACAGGTGTCCTGGGGGTCTACATCAACAAAGTGTGTCCGGGGTTACATCAAAAAATGTGCCCCTGGGGTCTACACCAAAAGTGTGTCCTGGGCTACATCAAACAGTGTGTCCTGGGTTACACTCAAAAAGGTGTCCCCTGGTCAAACCCTAACAAGTGTGTCCGGGGTCTACATCAAAAGTGTGTCCGGGGGTTTACCTCAAGGTGTTTTGGGGGGTTAACTCAAAAAGTTTTCCCTGGGGTCTACACTCAACAAGTGGCCTGGGGTCTACACTCAACAGTGTGCGGGGGGTCTCACTCAAAAAGGTGTCCTGGCTACACTCAACAATGTGTCCTGGGGTCTACCCCCAACAGGGTCCTGGGTCTCCTCAACAAGTGTGTCCGGGGGTCTTCACCAACAGTGTGCCCGGGGTTAACTCAACAGTGTGTCCTGGGGTCTACACTCAACAAGTGTGTTGGGGTTAAACTCAACATGTTTTCCGGGGGTTCTACATCAACATGTGTCCCTGGGGTTACACCAAAACAATGTTCCTGGGGTTTACACTCAACAAGGTGCCCGGGGGTCTACCTCAACAAGGTGTCCTGGGTCTCACTCAACAAGTGTGCCCCGGGGCTACACTCAAAAAGTGTCCGGGGTCTACACTCAACAAGTGTGTCCTGGGGTCTACACTCAACAAGTGTGTCCTGGGGTCTACACTCAACAAGTGTGTCCTGGGGTTACACTCAACAAGTGGCCCTGGGGTTCACTCAACAAGTGGCCCCGGGGTCTCACTCAACAATGGCCCTGGGGTCTACACTCAAAGTTGTCCTGGGGCTTACACCCAGTGGTCCTGGGGCTACATCAAAAAAGGTGTCCGGGGTCTAAAATCAACAATGTGTCCTGGGCTACACTAACAAGTGTGTCCTGGGGTTCATCAACAAGTGTGTCCGGGTCTACACTAAACGAGTTGTCCGGGGGTCTCACTAACAGGTGCCCGGGGGTTTACACTCAACAAGTGTTTTTGGGGTCTACCTAAAACAAGTGTTCCGGGGTTACACCAAAATGTGCCCTGGGGTCTACCTCACGGTGTGTCCTGGGGTTACACTAAAAACTGTGTGCCCTGGGGTCTACACTCAACAGTGTGGGGTCCTGGGGTCTACACTCAAAAGGTGTCCTGGGGTCTAACCAAAACAAGTGTGTCCGGGGGTCTACACTCAAAAAGGTGTCCTGGGTTACACCAAAAGTGTGCCCTGGGGTTCACTCAACAAGGTGTCCGGGGTTACACTCAACGGGTTGTTGGGGCTCCCTCAACAAGTGGTCCTGGGGTCTACACTCAAAAAGTGTTCCTGGGGTCTAATCAACAAGTTGTCCGGGGGTCTACACTCAACGTGTGCCGGGGGTCTCACTCAACAGTGGCCCTTTGGTTACACTCAAGAGGTGTCCTGGGGTCTACCTCAACAGTGGTCTGGGGTCTACACTCAACGAGTGTGTCCGGGGGGTCTACATCAAACGAGTGTGTCCGGGGGTTACATCAACGAGTGTGTTGGGGCTACCTCAAGAGGTGTCCTGGGGTCTACACCAAACGAGTGGCCCGGGGGGGTTCCTAAACGAGTGTGTCCTGGGGTCAAAATCACGAGTGTGCCCTGGGTCTACACCCCCGCTCAACACCCACTCCCAACTAATGTCCAAAGAGTGCCCTTTAAATTTGGCGGAAAATTAAAAATTCTTTTGAGTGTGGGTTAACGATTTTCTTTCTAAATAGATGTCTATGGTGGGGCCTTGATCCATGGGGGCTCTTGTCCTGGGAATTAGAGTACTCTTCTCCTCAAAAAAAAAACCCTTTTAATTACGGGTTTTAGTGAACTCAAGGATAGTCCCTTCCAAAAAATAAAAATAAGTTTAAAAATAATAATATGTAATAATGAAATCAATCTTTTTTTTTTTTAAAAAAAATTTTTATTTTATTATTTTATTATTTATTTTTTATTAAATTTTTTTTATTAAATTTTTTTTTTTTTATTTTTTTATTTTATTATTTTTATTATTTTAAATTTATTATTTTTAAAAATTTTTTTTTTTTTATTATTATTTTTATTATTTTTTATTTTTATTTTTATTTTTAATTAAAATTTTTTTTTTAAAATTATTATTATTTATTTTATTTATAAAAATTTTTATTTTTTTTTAAATTAATTTTTTTTTTTTAAAATTTTTTTTAAATTTTTTTTTTTTTTTTTAAAAAAAATTTCTTTTTTTTTTAAAATTTTATTTTTAAAATTTTTTAAAAAAAAAAAAAAAATTTTTAAAAAAAAAAATTTTTTTAAAAATTAAAAAATTTTTAAAATTTTTAATTAAAAAAAAAAATTAAAAAAAAAAAAAAAAAAAAAAAAAAAACAAAAAAAAAAAAAAATTTTTAAAAAAATTATTTTTTTAAAAAAAAAATTTTGCCACACCCCCGCTGCTAATTTCAATTTCCTCCTTTTGGTCAATGCTGCACAGCATTTCCCCGTCTGTTCAGCGCCCCCCCGCAGTTACAACTGCCTTTTTTTTCCCCCTGTTAAAAACGGGTCTCCCCCCCTTTAAAACCCCTCTTCCCCTTTTTCTTTTTAATGCCCCGGGCATTCCCCCTTCGTCTAACATGACGGCCCGCATTCCCCCTTCATGTTCATGGTTTCTACAGCATTCCTCCCCCGTCTTTAAAGGAGCCCCAAAATAAAACCCCTTTATTCCACAAAAGAACACCGGTTAAAAAACTACAACATCCCGCCCAAAAAACCCAAGGTTTTATAAAAAAAAATTGGATCCCGGAATTTCCCTATTAATTTGTGGATTTTTTGAAAAAAGGGGGATTTTAAAACCCTTTTTTTTGGGGGCAAATTTTTCCCAAAATTTTGGGAGGAAGCTGTAGGAAAATAAATTTTAAAAAAATTTTTTTATATATATATTATTTAAAAAATAATTTATATATATTTAAATATATATATATTATATAATTTTTTATTTTTATTTTTTTAAAAAAAATTTTAATTTAAATTTAAATAAAAAAAAAAAAAAAAAATAAAATTTTAAAATTTAAAAATATTTAAAATTTTTAAAAAAATTAAATTAAATTTAAATTTTTAAAATTTAAAAAAAAATTTTAAAAAAAAATTTTGGTTTTGGGGGAAAGCCCGGGGGGTCCCTTTCCCCTGGGAAAAGGCCTGTTTTTTCGTGGTGGTTCGGGGCCAAACATGCAAAAATTTTTTTGGCATTTACTTCCAGGCAATTTCCGTGCCAAAACCAACCCCCGGGTTTTTTTTTTTTCCGGGCAGACCCTTTTTCCCGGGGGGGGAAAAAAAAATTTTAAACCTTGGGTTGAGGAAATAAAACCCAGAAAGGGGGTTTTCCTTCTTCCCGATAAACAAATGAAAAACAAACCTTATTTTTTTACAATGAATTTGCGTGTCTTTTCGCCTGAACAATCCGTTCGGACTTTCACTTATTTATTAGGCAATCACAAATTAAATTAATCACACCCCTCTTTTTTTTTAAATTTTCTTGGGTAAAACCATTGTTTATAGACTTGTAGTCGAAAAGTAACAAATCTTTCACGAGAAAGCATGTTAAAGTCAATAAATATAATAATATAATATATATTATATATTATAAATATATATATAGTATAAATTAGTATATCTTATATATATATTATATATAGATAAATAAAATATATAAATATATATATCCGTGCACACAATAGATGTCTAGCTCCAGGAGAGCTCCAAATGAGAACAACCAACAGCCTCCCCCAGCAGACAGGCTGACAGCTACCGTGACTTCACCTCTACAGAGGACCTCAAATCTGCAATCAAATTAACATCCCACCAGGACTCTGACACACATCCCCAAAGCAGCTCGCCCTCAAGCTGCTAGCAAATTCACTGACCTTCTGAAGAAAGTCAACGATGCTCCTTCAAACAACAGATCCTGGCACAACTTGCTGCTTTTTGGCAATGCCTGTTTGGCTGTCCCACCAAGGAGGGACAAGTCACTAGCAACACATGTTATTAGGGCAATAAATGCATTCCCAAGGGATGACAACCTCGTCCGTCTCCCCCCTAGGGCGACAAACACCCGCCGGGCAAATGCCAACAACAGGACACCCGACACCTCAAAAATCAGAGCCCAAATTAGCAAAAAATAGAAGAGGGTAATACTATTGGAGCTTTGAGACTTATAACCAGTGAGGATACCATCGCTCCCAAGGACGTCAGCACGGCGCAAGCTCTGAAGGACAAACATCCACCCAGGGCTCCCAGTACCAACATTGACATTGCAGCAGGCGAAGAACATCTAACCTTACAGGATGCTGATGTGTATAAAGCTGCTATGTCATTTCCACAGGGTTCAGCAGGAGGTTTCACCGGTTTAAGGCCTCAACACTTAAAACAAATACACATCCAGCACTTGGTGAGGTTTCAGAGAGGCTGCTGTCTGAACTCACCAAATTTTCCAACCTGTGCCTGGCTGGCGGTATCCCAGAGGCCATCAGACCCTTTTTCTTTGGTGCCTCATTGTGTGCCCTCCGGAAAAAAGGATGGCGAATCAGGCCCATTGCAGTGGGTAACACCCTTCGGCGCCTAGTCGCCAAGGCTGCAGTAAGAAGGGTGAGTCAAGAGGCTGCTGCAATGCTGAAACCAACTCAGCTCGGTTTCGGCGTTCAACAGGGCTGATGAAGCAGTCTGCCCCACGCAGCACGAGTATATATCAAAAACATGTCCTATGAAAAAGCCTTGGTCAAATTGGACTTTGCCAAATGCTTTCAACTCAGTCAGAAGGGATGCTGCTCTCCAAGCAGTTTATAGAAACTTCCCTTCCCTTTATCCCTTCATAGAATCGTGTTATAGTGTGACTTCCAAACTATGTTTGGGGACCATGAAATTGACTCGTGTGAGGGCGTGCAACAGGGACCCTCTCGCCCCCTTTCTATTTTGTTTGGTCATCAAGGAAGTCACGGAGGCACTCTCCAGCGAGCTCAATATCTGGTTCCTGGACGACGGTACCCTAGCTGGCACAACAGAATCTCTCCTGGAGGACATCAGTAAAATTAAAGACATGGAGAAAGCCTGGGCCTTTCTTTAAAAACCCCACCAAATGTGAAATAGTTTCTACCAATCAACAGTTGATACAGAATATAGTACCGTTTTAACCAGGAGCACGAGCCATTGATCCAGCCAATAGCACTCTCCTCGGTGCTCCTCTTGGGTCCAATGCCATCGATCTGGTCCTAGGAAAAAATGTCTCAGACCTCCGGACGATGGAAAGCAGGATGAAAAGACATTGACACACACGATGCCTTCTACCTACTCACAGGTGCCTGTCAACCCCAAAACTTACCTATTTCGAAGATGCTCCCCAGCCTTCAGCAGTCCAAAACTCAAGGAATATGACTCTCTCCCTGAAGGCCATGCTAGAGAGTGTATTGAATCTTTCCCCTTGACGATGGACAGTGGTTGCAAGCCTCACTTCCGGTCAGGCTTGGAGGCTAGGAGTACGCAGATCCTCCCAATTGCTCTACCAGCTTTCCTATCCTCTTCCATTGCATCAAACGAGTTGATAAGACAAATTCTTCCTGACACCCTCAGTGACTCAGCAGGAATAGAAGACCTAGCTATGTCAGTGCCATCACCGAATGGGAGAGACTTGCTGCTCCACACCAAACCCTAGTGCAGCACTGGCTCACAAACAGTCAAGCTGGGATAGCCCAATTGCTGAAAAGGTGCTTGCCAACATGCTCAGGGCTACAACATCAGATAGGGAGATTGCCCGTCTCCAGGCTGTGAGTGCACCTCACTCCGGGACTTCCTCCCAAACAGTTCCCATATCGGCAATGGGAACGCGACTCGACCCTAAGACCCTCCGTATTGCAGTGGCTCTGCGCCTTGCTGCCCCAATTCACACAGAAATATGTGTATTTGCGGCGAAGTGCAAGCTGACCAATACGGTCTACATGGTCTTAAGTGTTCCAAAACCAAGGGCTGGCATGCAAGACACAATGAGGTCAACGACATCATTAAGAGAACCCTTGCTACAGCTGGATGCCCT
>NC_069451.1:117500-127500 GCF_026875155.1 Cherax quadricarinatus | reverse complement strand
TATTTGTGGTGGGGAGAAGAAATGGCCTCATCCACTCTACTGCATGCCATTGGACAATGGTTTTATTTGTTTCCTGTAAGACTGAATACGCATAGTTCGCAAACTTTAGCCTTATTGGATAATAACAAGAAGTATTTACGACACTGTCACTCTTGTCTGTGGTTTGCTGGGAGTTTAAGAGGCTCTTCAGTAGGCCTACTGGTGGTGAATAAGATGCATGGGCAGCACTATGGTATATTTATAGGCTTGTTCATTTGCTTTGTGGACATTGGGTATCGGTGATATAATGTGATAAGAAGGGCCTTCTCTCTCTCATGTCAGTGCTGCGCTGTTTACTAACACTCTTAGTTTTAAAGGCTATGAGGTGTTATCCTACCTCAGCTCATTTACACCCTGACTGTTATCCTACCTCAGCTCATTTACACCCTGACTGTTATCCTACCTCAGCTCATTTACACCCTGACTGTTATCCTACAGGGCCGTAAACGGTACATCACTTGTACAAACTCCGCCCCTCCTCCGGGAGTCACTGCCGGGTCACCACAGAGAGAAAGACCAACGGACAGACCCTCCTGGCGAGCTACATGGTTGTTGTTATCTTCACCCTCAGCTCAGTTACACCCTGACTGTTGTTTATCCACCTCAAGCTCATTTACACCTGACTGTTGTTATCCTCCTCAGCTCAAGTTACCTCCCTGATTGTTGTTATCCTACCTACCTCAGCTCATTTACTCCCTGACTGTTTGTTATCCTCCCTCCAGCACCAGTTACACCCTGACTGTTGTTTATCCTACCTCAGCTACATTTACCCCCCTGACTGATTGTTATCCCTACCTCACTCATTTACACCCTGACTGTGTTTATCCTACCTCAGCTCAGTTACACCCGACTGTTTGTTATCCTACCTCAGCTCCGTTACACCCTGACTGTTGATCTCCTACCTCAGCTCATTTACACCCTGGATGTTTATCCTATACTCAGCTCATTTACACCCTGACTTGTTATATCCTACCTCAGCTCATTTACACCCTGACTGTTGTTATCCTATATCACTCATTTACACCCTGACTGTTGTTATCCTACCTCAGCACAAGTTACACCCTGACTGTCCGCTACCTACCTCAATCTCATTTACACCCTGACTGTTGTTTTCCGCTTATCTCATCTCATTTACACCCCTGACTGCGTTATCCACCTCAGCTCATTTACACCCTACTGTTTGTTATCCTACCTCAGCTCATTTACACCCTGACTGTTTTGTTTTATGCCTACCTCCAGCTCAATTTACAACCCGACTGTTGTTTATCCTACCTCAGCTCATTTATATACCCTGACTGTTGTTATCCTATTACCTCACTCATTACACCCTGACCGGTTGTTATCCTACCTCAGCTCATTACACCTGACGGTTGTTATCCTACCTCAGCTCATTACACCCTGACTGTTGTTATCCACTTAACCCTACAGCTCATTACCTAAAATTAGGGGTACCTAACCTCAGCTCCATTTACACCCTGATTTTTGTTATCCTACCTAAGCTCATTTACACCCTGATTGTTGTTATCCTACCTCAGCTCATTTACACCCTGACGTTGTTATCCTACCTCAGCTCATTTACACCCCTGACTGTTGTTATCCTACCTTCAGCTCATTTACACCCTGACTGTTGTTTTATCCTACCTCAGCTCAGGTTAACCTGACTGTTGTATCCTTACCATCAGCTCATTACACCCTGACTGTTGTTATCCTACCTCAGCTCATTTACACCCTGACTGTTATCCCTACCCACTCAATTACTCCCAGGACTTGTTATCCTAGCTCAGGCTCATTTACACCCTGACTGATGCTATCCACCTCAGCTCATTTAACACCCTGACTGTTGCTATCCTACCTCAGCTCATTTACACCCTACTGTTGCTATCCTACCTAAGCTCATTTCCAACCCTGACTGATGCTATCCTACCTACCTCAGCTCATTTACACCAGACTGTTGTTATCCTATCTCAGCTCATTTACACCCTGACTGTTGTTATCCTACCTCACTCATTTACTCCCTGACGTTGTTATCCTATCTCAGCTCATTACACCTGACTGTTTGTTTATCGCCTACCTCAGCTCATTTACACCCTGACTTGTTGTTATCCTACCTCAGCTCATTACACCCTGCTGTAGTTATCCGATCTCAGCTCATTTACACCCTGACTGTTGATATCCTCCTCAGCTCATTTTTATATACCCTGACTGTTTGCTATCCAACCTCAGCACATTTACACTCCTGACTGTTGTTATCCTATCTCACTCATTATACACCCAGACTGTTGTTATCCTACCTCAGCTCATTTATACCCTGACTGATGTTATCCTATCTCATCACATTTACACCCTGACTGTTGTTATCCTACTCAGGCTCAGTTACCACCACTGTTGTTATCCTACTCAGCTCATACACCCTGACTCTTGTTATCCTACATCATTCTATTACACCCTGACTGGTTTGTTATCCTATCACAGGCTCCATTTACACCCTTACTGGTTGTTATCCTACCTCAGCTCATTTACACCCTGACTGTTGTTACTCTACATCAGTCATTTACACCCTGACTGTTGTTATACCTACCTCACTCTTTTACACCCTGACTGTTTTGTTTATCCACTCACTCATTACACCCTGACTGTTGTTACCTACCTCATCTCAGTTACACCCTACTGTTGTTATCCTAGCCACAGCTCATTTACACCTCTGACTGTTTGTATATCCTACCTCAGCTTCTATTACACCCTGACTGTTGTTATCCTATTCCAGCTCATTTACACCCTGACTGTTGTTTATCCTACCTCACTCATTATAACCCTGACTGTTGCTATCCTACCTCAGCACATTTACACTCTGACTGTTGTTATCCGATCTCATCTCATTTTACACCCTGACTGTTTGTTATCCTACCTCAGCTCTTTATACCCAGACTGATGTTATCCAATCTCAGCTCATTACACCCTGACTGTTTTAATCCCTACCTCAGCTCATTTACACCCCTGACCTGTTGTTATCCTACCTACACTCATTTACACCCTGACTAGTTGTTATCCTATACCTCAGCTCATTACCACCCTGGACTGTTGTTATCCTACCTCAGCTCAGTTACACCTGACTGTTGTTATCCTACCCTCAGCTCAATACACCCTGACTGTTGTTATCCTACTCAGTCATTTACAACCCGACTGTTGTTATCCTACCTACAGCTCAGTTTACACCCTTGACTGTTTTATCCTACCTCAGCTCAGTTACAACCCTGACTGTTGTTATCCTACCTCAGCTCATTTTACACTCCAGCTGTTGTTATCCTACCCAGCACATTTACACCCTGACTGTTATCCAACCTCCAGCTCATTTACAACCCTGACTGTTGTATCCTATCTCAGCTCAATTTACACCCTGACTGGTTTGTTATCCTACACCAGCTCATTACACGGGGCCCTGATGTCGCTATCCTACCACAGAGCACATTTACACCCTGACTGTTGTTATCCTATCTCAGCTCATTTAACCCTGACTGTCGTTATCCTACCTCATCTCATTTACACCCTGACTGATGTTATCCTACCTCAGCTCATTTACCACCCTGACTGTTTTTACCTACCTCAGCTTCATTTACACTGATTGTTTGTTTTTCCTACCTCAGCTCATTACACCCTGACTGTTGTTATCCTACCTCAGCACATATACAAACCCTGACTGTTGTTAGTCCTACCTCAGCTCAATTACACCCTGACTGTTGTTTATCAACCTCATGCTCATTTTACACCCTGATTGTTGTTATCCAAAAAATATAAAAATAAAAAACCTAACCTAAATTTATCCTAAACCTAACCAACCTAACCTAATAATAAAATCCTAAGGACTAAAATCCCTAAAAAAAGAAAAATAAAAACAAAATCCCTAAATCCTAGAAAAAAACCTAAAAATCCTAAGAGAAAAAAAAAAAAAAAAATCCTAAAATCCTAAAACCTAACTATAAAAAAAAATAATAAAAAAAATCCTAAATCCTAAAAAAATCCAAAAAAAAATCCCTAAAAAACCTAAATCCTAAAATCCTAAATCCCTAATATCTAAAATGGGGGGGAGGGGAGGGGTATAGGGGAATATGTTGCTGGTTTTTGTTTGTTGTTTTACTGTTGACGGTGATTTTTTGGGTGGGTGTGTTTTAGTTGGGTGTTGGGTGTGTTTTTGTTTTTTTTTGGGTTTTGGTTGTGGGTGTTGTGTGGTGTGATTTTTCTGTTGTTGGTTTATGTTTAAAGTGAGTAACAGGGGAGGTGTGTTGGTGGATGATTGTTGGTGTAGTTTTTGTTGGTTTTATTTTTTTTTATTGTGTTTGTGGGGGGGGGGAATTGTGGGTTAATGGGGGGTGGGTTTGTGGGTGTGATGTAGAGTGTGAGTGTTTTTATATCAAATATTAAATTAATAAATAAAAAATAACCTAAAAACCTAAAATCCTAATAAAAAAAAAATCCTAAAAACTACCTTAAAATACTAAAAAAAAAAAAAAAAAAAAAACCTTAAAAAAAAAAAATAAAAAAAAAAAAAACTATAAAAAAAATAACCTAAAAAAAAAATCCTAAAAAAAAATCCTACCTAAATTAAAACCTAAAAAAAAAAAAAATAAATCATAGACCTAAAAAAAAAAACTAAAAAGAACCTAAAATCCTTAAAAAAAAAAAAAAAAAAACCTAAAAAAATAAACCATCAGGGGGGCTCAAGGTACGACCCGTAATTTGTTATCCTAGGGCCTCAGCTCATTTATACCCTGACTGTTGTTATCCTACCTCAAGCTCATTACACCCTGACTGTTGTTATCCTACCTCAGCACATTTACACACCTGACTGTGTTATCCTAACCTCCAGCTCATTACACCTGATTGTTGTATATCCTACCTCGCGCATTTACACAATGACTGTTGTTATCTACTCAGCTCCATTTACACCCTGACTGTGGTTATCCCTACCTCAGCCATTGTACACCCATGACTGTTAGTATCCTACCTCAGCTCATTTATACCCTGACTGTTGTTATCCTAACTCAGCTCATTTACACCTGACTGTTGTTATCCTACCTCAGCTCATTTACAAACCCTGACTGTTGTTATCCTACCTCCAGCACAGTTACACCCATGTCTGTGTTATCCTACCTCAGTCTCATTTACACCCAGACTGTTTTACCTACCTCAGCTCATTTACACCCTGACTGTTTATAACCCTACCTCAGCTCATTTACATAACCCTGACTGTTGTTATCCTTACCTCAGCTCATTTTACACCCTGACTGGTTGCTATCCCTACCCTTCAGCTCATTTACATCCCTGACTGTTGTTATCCATCTCAGCTCATTTAACACCATACTGTTGATTTCCTAGCCTAAGCCATGTACCACCCTGACAGTTGTTATCCTATCTCAGCTCATTACACCCCTTACGTTGTTATCCTATCCCCTCAGCTCATTATCACCCTGACTGTTGATATCCTACTCAGCTCATTTACACACCTGACTGTTGTTATCCTATCTCAGCTCATTTACACCCTGACATGTTGTTATCCTACCTTCAGCTCATTTATAAACCCTGACTGTTGCTTATCTACCTCAGCTCATTTATCACTCTGACTTTGTTATCCTACTCTCACTCATTTATCACCCTTGACTGTTTGTTATCCTACCTCAGCTCAGTAACACCTGCTGTTGTTATCCTACCTCAGCTCATTTATAACCTGACTGATGTATCCTATCTCAGCTCATTTAACACCCTGACTGTTGTTATCCTACCTCACTCATTTACAACCCTGTCTGTTTGATATCCTGAATCTCAGCTCATTTACACCTGAACTGTTGTTAATCCTACACAGTCATTTACACCCTTACTCTTGGTTATCCTTCATCAGCTCATTTACACCTGACTGTTGTTATCCTACTCAGATCATTTATACCCTCGACTGATGTTTATCCTATCTCACTCTTTTACAACCCTGAAACTGTTGTTATCTACCTCAGCTCATTTACACCCTGACTGTTGTTATTCCTACCACATGCTCCAATACACCCTGACTCTGTATCCTACATCAGCTCATTTACAACCCTGACTTTGTTATCCTTACACAGCTCATTTACACCCTGACTGTTGTTATCCCAACTCACTCATTTACACCCTGACTGTTGTTATCCTACAACAGCTCATTTACCACCCTGACTGTTGTATCCTCAGTGCCTCAGCTCATTACACCTTGATTGGTTTTGTGGTTATCCGTGACCTCAGCTCAGTTACACCCTGACTGTGTGATCCTACCTCAGCTCAGTTACACCCTGACTGTTGTTATCCTACTCAGCTCATTTACACCCTGACTGTTGTTATCCTACCTCACTCATTACAACCCTGACTGTTTGTTATCCTACATCAGCTCATTTATCACCCTGACTGTTGTTATCCTACCTCAGCTCATTTACCACCCTGACTGTGTTATCCTACCTCAGCTCAGTTACACCCTACGTGTTGTTATCCACCTCAGCTCATTTACACCTGACTGTTTGTTATCCCTACCTCAAGCACATTTACACCCTGACCGTTGTTATCCTACCTCATCTCATTTACACCCGACTGTTGTATCCTACCTCAGCTCATTAACACCTGACTGTTTGATTCACTACCTCAGCTCAGTTACACCCTGACTGTTGTTATCCTACCCCAGCACATTAACAACCCTGACTGTGTTATCCTACACAGCTCAGTTTACACCCTACTCTCTGTTATCCTTACCTCAGACCAGTTAAACCCTGACTGTTGTTATCCTACCTCAGCTCATTTACACCCTACTGTTTTTATCCTACCTCAGCCTCATTTACACCCTGACTGTTGTTATCCTCCTCAGCTCATTAACACCCTGCTGTGTTATCCTCCCTCAGCTCCTTTACAACCCTGACTGTTGTTATCCTTCATCAGCTCATTTACACCCTGACTGTTTAATCCTACCTCACTCCATTTACACCCCGACTGTTGTTATCCTACCTCAGCTCTTTAACACCCTGACTGTTGTTGATCCTACATCCTCATTTACACCTGACTGTTTGATATCCTACCGCAGCTCAGTTACACCCGACTGTTGTAATCCTACTCAGCTCCATTTACACCCTACTGTTGTTACCTACATCACTCATTTACAAACACCCTGACTGTTGTTATCCTACCTAAGCTCAGTTACACCCTTGACTGTATTTGTTACCTACAAGCTCATTTACACCCGACTGTTGTTATCCCAACCTCAGCTCAGTTACACCCTGACTGTTGTTATCCTAACCTCAGCTATACAACAGGTTATCTAGCGAGCCTCCCAGCAGCGACCCACAGCACTCGAGCTAACTCCTGAGCACCTATTTACTGTGTACCTTACTACTCTTCCACCTATTACTTTTGCAACTAACCAACATCTTCCACTTTCTCCAGTGTAAAAGTCTCCATCCTTATTCCTTTTGTTTACACAGAAAAAGTCTGCTAGCTCAGACTAAGGATTTTCTCCAGTAAATATAACCCAGTACTGCATATATACCCAGTACTGCATATATACCCAGGTACTGCATATATACCCCAGTAGTACTTGCATATATACCCAGGTACTGCATATATTACCCAGTACTGCATAAAACCCAGTACTGCATATATACCCATGGTACTGCATATATACCCAGGTACTAGCATATATACCCCAGGTACTGCATAATATACCCATGTACTGCATATATACCAGACTGCATATAAACCCGGTACAGCATATAACCCAGGTAGCTGCATATATACCAAGTACTGCATATATACCCAGGTACTGCATATATACCTTACAGGCACTGCCATATATTACCAAGGTACTGCATATATACCCCGTACTGCATATAAACCCCGTACTAGCAATATACCCCAGGTACTGCATATATACCCAGGTACTGCATAAATACCCAGGTACTGCATATATACCCAGGTACTGCTATATGACCCATGCACTGCATATATACCCAGGTACTGCATTATACCCAGGTACTGCATATATACCCAAGGTACTGCATATATACCCAGGGTACTGCAATAAGTCTTATTTTACCCAACGAGTTAGATTTGTATACTATCATGGAGTGATACCAATATGAGCCTGCTATGCAGTGGAGACCACTGAGATCAGTCCTGCAGTGTACACCACTGTGAGCTCGTCCTGCAGTGACACCACTGTGAGCCAGCCATGCAGTAGGTACCACGGTGAAGCACGACCTGCAGTGGACACCACAGTGACCGCCATGCAGTGATAACCACTGTGAGCCTTCCTGCAGTGACACCACTGTGAGCCGTCCTGCATTGTACACCAATTATTAGCCGCCATTCAGTAGACACCACTGTTGAGCCGTCCCCTGCAATGACACCACAGTGGAGCCGTGCCATGCAGTGACCACCACTGTGAGCCCCATGCATGACACCACTGTGATCCTGCCATGCAGTGGTACACTGGTGAGCGTCCTGCAGTGTCACCACTGTGAGCCGTCATGCAGTGACACCACTGTGAGCCGCCTGCAGTGACACACAGATGAGCCGTCCCTGTTCCCAGCAGAACACATCTCTGGGCTGTGTTCTCGGCTGCTGTCCCAGCAGGAACACATCTCTGGGCTGTGTTCTCGGCTGCTGTCCCAGCAGGAACACATCTCTGGGCTGTGTTCTCGGCTGCTGTCCCAGCAGGAACACATCTCTGGGCTGTGTTCTCGGCTGCTGTCCCAGCAGGAACACATCTCTGGGCTGGTTTCTCGATGCTGTCCAGCAGGAACACATCTCTGGCTGGTGTTCTCGGCTGCTGTCCCAGCAGGAACACATCTCTGGGCTGTGTTCTCGGCTGCTGTCCCAGCAGGAACACATCTCTGAGCTGTGTTCTCGGCTGCTGTCCCAGCAGGAACACATCTCTGGCTGTGTTCTCGGCTGCTGTCCCACCAGCAGGAATACATCTCTGAGCTGTGTTCTCGGCTGCTGTCCCAGCAGGAACACATCTCTGGGCTGTGTTCTCGGCTGCTGTCCCAGCAGGAACACATCTCTGGGCTGTGTTCTCGGCTGCTGTCCCAGCAGGAACACATCTCTGAGCTGTGTTCTCGGCTGCTGTCCCACAGGAACTCATTCTGGGCTGTGTATCCTCGTCTGCTGTCCCAGCAGGAACACATCTCTGGGCGTGTTCTCGGCTGCTGTCCCAGCAGGAACACATCTCTGGGCTGTGTTCTCGGCTGCTGTCCCAGCAGGAACACATCTCTGGGCTGTGTTCTCGGCTGCTGTCCCAGCAGGAACACATCTCTGAGCTGTGTTCTCGGCTGCTGTCCCAGCAGGAACACATCTCTGAGCTGTGTTCTCGGCTGCTGTCCCAGCAGGAACACATCTCTGGGCTGTGTTCTCGGCTGCTGTCCCATCAGAACACATCTCTGCGAGCTTGTTCTACCAGCTGCAGTCCCAGCAGGAACACATCTCTGGGCTGTGTTCCTCGGCTGCTGTCCCACAGGAACACATCTCTGATTGGATCTCGCTGCTTGTCCCAGCAGGAACAACATCTCTGAGCTGTTTTTCACGGCCTGCTGTCCCACATGAACACATCTCTGGGCTGTGTTCTCGGCTGCTGTCCCAGCAGGAACACATCTCTGAGCTGTGTTCTCGGCTGCTGTCCCAGCAGGAACACATCTCTGAGCTGTGTTCTCGGCTGCTGTCCCAGCAGGAACACATCTCTGAGCTGTGTTCTCGGCTGCTGTCCCAGCAGGAACACATCTCTGAGCTGTGTTCTCGGCTGCTGTCCCAGCAGGAACACATCTCTGAGCTGTGAGTTCTCGGCCTGCGTCGCCAGTCAGAACACTTCTTCTGGGGCTGTGTTCTCGGCTGCTGTCCCAGCAGGAACACATCTCTGAGCTGTGTTCTCGGCTGCTGTCCCAGCAGGAACACATCTCTGGGCTGTGTT
>NC_069451.1:52500-110000 GCF_026875155.1 Cherax quadricarinatus | reverse complement strand
CTGACTGTTGTTTTCCGCTTATCTCATCTCATTTACACCCCTGACTGCGTTATCCACCTCAGCTCATTTACACCCTACTGTTTGTTATCCTACCTCAGCTCATTTACACCCTGACTGTTTTGTTTTATGCCTACCTCCAGCTCAATTTACAACCCGACTGTTGTTTATCCTACCTCAGCTCATTTATATACCCTGACTGTTGTTATCCTATTACCTCACTCATTACACCCTGACCGGTTGTTATCCTACCTCAGCTCATTACACCTGACGGTTGTTATCCTACCTCAGCTCATTACACCCTGACTGTTGTTATCCACTTAACCCTACAGCTCATTACCTAAAATTAGGGGTACCTAACCTCAGCTCCATTTACACCCTGATTTTTGTTATCCTACCTAAGCTCATTTACACCCTGATTGTTGTTATCCTACCTCAGCTCATTTACACCCTGACGTTGTTATCCTACCTCAGCTCATTTACACCCCTGACTGTTGTTATCCTACCTTCAGCTCATTTACACCCTGACTGTTGTTTTATCCTACCTCAGCTCAGGTTAACCTGACTGTTGTATCCTTACCATCAGCTCATTACACCCTGACTGTTGTTATCCTACCTCAGCTCATTTACACCCTGACTGTTATCCCTACCCACTCAATTACTCCCAGGACTTGTTATCCTAGCTCAGGCTCATTTACACCCTGACTGATGCTATCCACCTCAGCTCATTTAACACCCTGACTGTTGCTATCCTACCTCAGCTCATTTACACCCTACTGTTGCTATCCTACCTAAGCTCATTTCCAACCCTGACTGATGCTATCCTACCTACCTCAGCTCATTTACACCAGACTGTTGTTATCCTATCTCAGCTCATTTACACCCTGACTGTTGTTATCCTACCTCACTCATTTACTCCCTGACGTTGTTATCCTATCTCAGCTCATTACACCTGACTGTTTGTTTATCGCCTACCTCAGCTCATTTACACCCTGACTTGTTGTTATCCTACCTCAGCTCATTACACCCTGCTGTAGTTATCCGATCTCAGCTCATTTACACCCTGACTGTTGATATCCTCCTCAGCTCATTTTTATATACCCTGACTGTTTGCTATCCAACCTCAGCACATTTACACTCCTGACTGTTGTTATCCTATCTCACTCATTATACACCCAGACTGTTGTTATCCTACCTCAGCTCATTTATACCCTGACTGATGTTATCCTATCTCATCACATTTACACCCTGACTGTTGTTATCCTACTCAGGCTCAGTTACCACCACTGTTGTTATCCTACTCAGCTCATACACCCTGACTCTTGTTATCCTACATCATTCTATTACACCCTGACTGGTTTGTTATCCTATCACAGGCTCCATTTACACCCTTACTGGTTGTTATCCTACCTCAGCTCATTTACACCCTGACTGTTGTTACTCTACATCAGTCATTTACACCCTGACTGTTGTTATACCTACCTCACTCTTTTACACCCTGACTGTTTTGTTTATCCACTCACTCATTACACCCTGACTGTTGTTACCTACCTCATCTCAGTTACACCCTACTGTTGTTATCCTAGCCACAGCTCATTTACACCTCTGACTGTTTGTATATCCTACCTCAGCTTCTATTACACCCTGACTGTTGTTATCCTATTCCAGCTCATTTACACCCTGACTGTTGTTTATCCTACCTCACTCATTATAACCCTGACTGTTGCTATCCTACCTCAGCACATTTACACTCTGACTGTTGTTATCCGATCTCATCTCATTTTACACCCTGACTGTTTGTTATCCTACCTCAGCTCTTTATACCCAGACTGATGTTATCCAATCTCAGCTCATTACACCCTGACTGTTTTAATCCCTACCTCAGCTCATTTACACCCCTGACCTGTTGTTATCCTACCTACACTCATTTACACCCTGACTAGTTGTTATCCTATACCTCAGCTCATTACCACCCTGGACTGTTGTTATCCTACCTCAGCTCAGTTACACCTGACTGTTGTTATCCTACCCTCAGCTCAATACACCCTGACTGTTGTTATCCTACTCAGTCATTTACAACCCGACTGTTGTTATCCTACCTACAGCTCAGTTTACACCCTTGACTGTTTTATCCTACCTCAGCTCAGTTACAACCCTGACTGTTGTTATCCTACCTCAGCTCATTTTACACTCCAGCTGTTGTTATCCTACCCAGCACATTTACACCCTGACTGTTATCCAACCTCCAGCTCATTTACAACCCTGACTGTTGTATCCTATCTCAGCTCAATTTACACCCTGACTGGTTTGTTATCCTACACCAGCTCATTACACGGGGCCCTGATGTCGCTATCCTACCACAGAGCACATTTACACCCTGACTGTTGTTATCCTATCTCAGCTCATTTAACCCTGACTGTCGTTATCCTACCTCATCTCATTTACACCCTGACTGATGTTATCCTACCTCAGCTCATTTACCACCCTGACTGTTTTTACCTACCTCAGCTTCATTTACACTGATTGTTTGTTTTTCCTACCTCAGCTCATTACACCCTGACTGTTGTTATCCTACCTCAGCACATATACAAACCCTGACTGTTGTTAGTCCTACCTCAGCTCAATTACACCCTGACTGTTGTTTATCAACCTCATGCTCATTTTACACCCTGATTGTTGTTATCCAAAAAATATAAAAATAAAAAACCTAACCTAAATTTATCCTAAACCTAACCAACCTAACCTAATAATAAAATCCTAAGGACTAAAATCCCTAAAAAAAGAAAAATAAAAACAAAATCCCTAAATCCTAGAAAAAAACCTAAAAATCCTAAGAGAAAAAAAAAAAAAAAAATCCTAAAATCCTAAAACCTAACTATAAAAAAAAATAATAAAAAAAATCCTAAATCCTAAAAAAATCCAAAAAAAAATCCCTAAAAAACCTAAATCCTAAAATCCTAAATCCCTAATATCTAAAATGGGGGGGAGGGGAGGGGTATAGGGGAATATGTTGCTGGTTTTTGTTTGTTGTTTTACTGTTGACGGTGATTTTTTGGGTGGGTGTGTTTTAGTTGGGTGTTGGGTGTGTTTTTGTTTTTTTTTGGGTTTTGGTTGTGGGTGTTGTGTGGTGTGATTTTTCTGTTGTTGGTTTATGTTTAAAGTGAGTAACAGGGGAGGTGTGTTGGTGGATGATTGTTGGTGTAGTTTTTGTTGGTTTTATTTTTTTTTATTGTGTTTGTGGGGGGGGGGAATTGTGGGTTAATGGGGGGTGGGTTTGTGGGTGTGATGTAGAGTGTGAGTGTTTTTATATCAAATATTAAATTAATAAATAAAAAATAACCTAAAAACCTAAAATCCTAATAAAAAAAAAATCCTAAAAACTACCTTAAAATACTAAAAAAAAAAAAAAAAAAAAAACCTTAAAAAAAAAAAATAAAAAAAAAAAAAACTATAAAAAAAATAACCTAAAAAAAAAATCCTAAAAAAAAATCCTACCTAAATTAAAACCTAAAAAAAAAAAAAATAAATCATAGACCTAAAAAAAAAAACTAAAAAGAACCTAAAATCCTTAAAAAAAAAAAAAAAAAAACCTAAAAAAATAAACCATCAGGGGGGCTCAAGGTACGACCCGTAATTTGTTATCCTAGGGCCTCAGCTCATTTATACCCTGACTGTTGTTATCCTACCTCAAGCTCATTACACCCTGACTGTTGTTATCCTACCTCAGCACATTTACACACCTGACTGTGTTATCCTAACCTCCAGCTCATTACACCTGATTGTTGTATATCCTACCTCGCGCATTTACACAATGACTGTTGTTATCTACTCAGCTCCATTTACACCCTGACTGTGGTTATCCCTACCTCAGCCATTGTACACCCATGACTGTTAGTATCCTACCTCAGCTCATTTATACCCTGACTGTTGTTATCCTAACTCAGCTCATTTACACCTGACTGTTGTTATCCTACCTCAGCTCATTTACAAACCCTGACTGTTGTTATCCTACCTCCAGCACAGTTACACCCATGTCTGTGTTATCCTACCTCAGTCTCATTTACACCCAGACTGTTTTACCTACCTCAGCTCATTTACACCCTGACTGTTTATAACCCTACCTCAGCTCATTTACATAACCCTGACTGTTGTTATCCTTACCTCAGCTCATTTTACACCCTGACTGGTTGCTATCCCTACCCTTCAGCTCATTTACATCCCTGACTGTTGTTATCCATCTCAGCTCATTTAACACCATACTGTTGATTTCCTAGCCTAAGCCATGTACCACCCTGACAGTTGTTATCCTATCTCAGCTCATTACACCCCTTACGTTGTTATCCTATCCCCTCAGCTCATTATCACCCTGACTGTTGATATCCTACTCAGCTCATTTACACACCTGACTGTTGTTATCCTATCTCAGCTCATTTACACCCTGACATGTTGTTATCCTACCTTCAGCTCATTTATAAACCCTGACTGTTGCTTATCTACCTCAGCTCATTTATCACTCTGACTTTGTTATCCTACTCTCACTCATTTATCACCCTTGACTGTTTGTTATCCTACCTCAGCTCAGTAACACCTGCTGTTGTTATCCTACCTCAGCTCATTTATAACCTGACTGATGTATCCTATCTCAGCTCATTTAACACCCTGACTGTTGTTATCCTACCTCACTCATTTACAACCCTGTCTGTTTGATATCCTGAATCTCAGCTCATTTACACCTGAACTGTTGTTAATCCTACACAGTCATTTACACCCTTACTCTTGGTTATCCTTCATCAGCTCATTTACACCTGACTGTTGTTATCCTACTCAGATCATTTATACCCTCGACTGATGTTTATCCTATCTCACTCTTTTACAACCCTGAAACTGTTGTTATCTACCTCAGCTCATTTACACCCTGACTGTTGTTATTCCTACCACATGCTCCAATACACCCTGACTCTGTATCCTACATCAGCTCATTTACAACCCTGACTTTGTTATCCTTACACAGCTCATTTACACCCTGACTGTTGTTATCCCAACTCACTCATTTACACCCTGACTGTTGTTATCCTACAACAGCTCATTTACCACCCTGACTGTTGTATCCTCAGTGCCTCAGCTCATTACACCTTGATTGGTTTTGTGGTTATCCGTGACCTCAGCTCAGTTACACCCTGACTGTGTGATCCTACCTCAGCTCAGTTACACCCTGACTGTTGTTATCCTACTCAGCTCATTTACACCCTGACTGTTGTTATCCTACCTCACTCATTACAACCCTGACTGTTTGTTATCCTACATCAGCTCATTTATCACCCTGACTGTTGTTATCCTACCTCAGCTCATTTACCACCCTGACTGTGTTATCCTACCTCAGCTCAGTTACACCCTACGTGTTGTTATCCACCTCAGCTCATTTACACCTGACTGTTTGTTATCCCTACCTCAAGCACATTTACACCCTGACCGTTGTTATCCTACCTCATCTCATTTACACCCGACTGTTGTATCCTACCTCAGCTCATTAACACCTGACTGTTTGATTCACTATCTCAGCTCATTTACACCCTGACTGTCGTTATCCTACCTCAGCTCATTTACACCCTGACTGTTGTTATCCTACCTCAGCTCATTTACACCCTGACTGTTGTTATCCTACCTCAGCTCATTTACAACCCTGACTGTTGTTATCCTACCTCAGCTCATTTATACCCTGACTGTTGTTATCCTACCTCAGCTCATTTACACCCTGACTGTTGTTATCCTACCTCAGCTCATTTACACCCTGACTGTTGTTATCCTACCTCAGCTCATTTACACCTGACTGTTGTTATCCTATCTCAGCTCATTTACACCCTGACTGTTGTTATCCTACCTCAGCTCATTTACACCCTGACTGTTGTTATCCTACCTCAGCTCATTTACACCTGATTGTTGTTATCCTACCTCAGCTCATTTACACCCTGACTGTTGTTATCCTACCTCAGCTCATTTACACCCTGACTGTTGTTATCCTACCTCAGCTCATTTACACCCTGACTGTTGTTATCCTACCTCAGTCAGTTACACCCTGACTGTTGTTATCCCTACCTCAGCTCATTTACACCCTGACTGTTGTTATCCTACCTCAGCTCATTTACACCCTGACTGTTATCCTACCTCAGCTCATTTACACCCAGACTTGTTATCCTACCTCAGCTCATTTACACCCTGACTGTTGTTATCCTACCTCAGCTCATTTACACCCTGACTGTTGTTATCCTACCTCAGCTCATTTACACCCTGACTGTTGTTATCCTACCTCAGCTCAGTTACACCCTGACTGTTGTTATCCTACCTCAGCTCATTTACACCCTGACTGTTGTTATCCTACCTCAGCTCATTTACACCCTGACTGTTGTTATCCTATCTCAGCTCATTTACACCCTGACTGTTGTTATCCTACCTCAGCTCATTTATACCCTGACTGTTGCTATCCTACCTCAGCTCATTTACACTCTGACTGTTGTTATCCTATCTCAGCTCATTTACACCCTGACTGTTGTTATCCTACCTCAGCTCATTTATACCCTGACTGATGTTATCCTATCTCAGCTCATTTACACCCTGACTGTTGTTATCCTACTCAGCTCATTTACACCCTGACTGTTGTTATCCTACCTCAGCTCATTTACACCCTGACTGTTGTTATCCTACCTCAGCTCATTTACACCCTGACTGTTGTTATCCTACCTCAGCTCATTTATACCCTGACTGTTGTTATCCTACCTCAGCTCATTTACACCCTGACTGTTGTTATCCTACCTCAGCTCATTTACACCCTGACTGTTGTTATCCTACCTCAGCTCATTTACACCCTGATTGTTGTTATCCTACCTCAGCTCATTTACAAACCCCGATTGTTTTTTATCCTACCTCAGCTCATTTATACCCTGACTGTTGTTATCCTACCTCAGCTCATTTACACCCTGATTGTTGTTATCCTACCTCAGCTCATTACACAATGACTGTTGTTATCCTACCTCAGCTCATTTACACCCTGACTGTTGTTAATCCTACCTCAGCTCATTTTACACCCTGACTGTTGTTATCCTACCTCAGCTCATTTATACCCTGACTGTTGTTATCCTACCTCAGCTCATTTACACCCTGACTGTTGTTATCCTACCTCAGCTCAGTTTACACCCTGACTGTTGTTATCCTACCTCAGCTCATTTACACCCTGACTGTTGTTATCCTACCTCAGCTCATTTACAACCCTGACTGTTATCCTACCTCAGCTCATTTACACAATGACTGTTGTTATCCTACCTCAGCTCATTTACACCCTGACTGTTGTTATCCTACCTCAGCTCATTTACACCCTGACTGTTGTTATCCTACCTCAGCTCATTTACACCCTGACTGTTGCTATCCTACCTCAGCTCATTTACACCCTGACTGTTGTTATCCTATCTCAGCTCATTTACACCCTGACTGTTGTTATCCTACCTCAGCTCATTTACACCCTGATTGTTGTTATCCTACCTCAGCTCATTTACACAATGACTGTTGTTATCCTACCTCAGCTCATTTACACCCTGACTGTTGTTATCCTACCTCAGCTCAGTTACACCCTGACTGTTGTTATCCTACCTCAGCTCATTTACACCCTGACTGTTGTTATCCTACCTCAGCTCATTTACACCCTGACTGTTATCCTACCTCAGCTCATTTACACCCTGACTGTTGTTATCCTATCTCAGCTCATTTACACCCTGACTGTTATCCTACCTCAGCTCATTTATACCCTGACTGTTGTTATCCTACCTCAGCTCATTTACACCCTGACTGTTGTTATCCTACCTCAGCTCATTTACACCCTGACTGTTGTTATCCTACCTCAGCTCATTTACACCCTGATTGTTGTTATCCTACCTCAGCTCATTTACACAATGACTGTTGTTATCCTACCTCAGCTCATTTACACCCTGACTGTTGTTATCCTACCTCAGCTCATTTACACCCTGACTGTTGTTATCCTACCTCAGCTCATTTATACCCTGACTGTTGTTATCCTACCTCAGCTCATTTACACCCTGACTGTTGTTATCCTACCTCAGCTCAGTTACACCCTGACTGTTGTTATCCTACCTCAGCTCATTTACACCCTGACTGTTGTTATCCTACCTCAGCTCATTTACACCCTGACTGTTATCCTACCTCAGCTCATTTACACCCTGACTGTTGTTATCCTACCTCAGCTCATTTACACCCTGACTGTTGCTATCCTACCTCAGCTCATTTACACCCTGACTGTTGTTATCCTATCTCAGCTCATTTACACCCTGACTGTTGTTATCCTACCTCAGCTCATTTACACCCTGACTGTTGTTATCCTATCTCAGCTCATTTACACCCTGACTGTTGTTATCCTACCTCAGCTCATTTACACCCTGACTGTTGTTATCCTACCTCAGCTCATTTACACCCTGACTGTTGTTATCCTATCTCAGCTCATTTACACCCTGACTGTTGTTATCCTACCTCAGCTCATTTATACCCTGACTGTTGCTATCCTACCTCAGCTCATTTACACTCTGACTGTTGTTATCCTATCTCAGCTCATTTACACCCTGACTGTTGTTATCCTACCTCAGCTCAGTTACACCCTGACTGTTGTTATCCTACCTCAGCTCATTTATACCCTGACTGATGTTATCCTATCTCAGCTCATTTACACCCTGACTGTTGTTATCCTACCTCAGCTCATTTACACCCTGACTGTTGTTATCCTACCTCAGCTCATTTACACCCTGACTCTTGTTATCCTACATCAGCTCATTTACACCCTGACTGTTGTTATCCTACCTCAGCTCATTTACACCCTGACTGTTGTTATCCTACCTCAGCTCATTTACACCCTGACTGTTGTTATCCTACCTCAGCTCATTTACACCCTGACTGTTGTTATCCTACCTCAGCTCATTTACACCCTGACTGTTGTTATCCTACCTCAGCTCATTTACACCCTGATTGTTGTTATCCTACCTCAGCTCAGTTACACCCTGACTGTTGTTATCCTACATCAGCTCATTTACACCCTGACTGTTGTTATCCTACCTCAGCTCATTTACACCCCCGATTGTTGTTATCCTACCTCAGCTCATTTACACCCTGATTGTTGTTATCCTACCTCAGCTCAGTTACACCCTGACTGTTTTTTATCCTACCTCAGCTCATTTACACCCTGACTGTTGTTATCCTACCTCAGCTCATTTACACCCTGACTGTTGTTATCCTACCTCAGCTCATTTACACCCTGATTGTTGTTATCCTACCTCAGCTCATTTACACCCTGACTGTTGTTATCCTACCTCAGCTCATTTAACACCCTGACTGTTTGTTATCCTACATCAGCTCATTTACACCCTGACTGTTGTTATCCTACCTCAGCTCAGTTACACCCTGACTGTTGTTATCCTACCTCAGCTCATTTACACCCTGACTGTTGTTATCCTACCTCAGCTCAGTTACACCCTGACTGTTGTTATCCTACCTCAGCTCAGTTACACCCTGACTGTTGTTATCCTACCTCAGCTCATTTACACCCTGACTGTTGTTATCCTACCTCAGCTATACATAAGGTTTCTAGCGCCTCCCAGCATGCGACCCACAGCAATCAGCTAACTCCTGAGCACCTATTTACTGTTGTACCTTACTACTTCTTCCACCTATTTACTTTTGCAACTAACCACTTCTTCCACTTTCTCCAGTGTAAAAGTCTCCATCCTTATTCTTTTGTTACACTGAAAAAGTCCTGCTGCGCAGACTAAGGATTTCTCCAGTAAATATACCCAGGTACTGCATATATACCCAGGTACTGCATATATACCCAGGTACTGCATATATACCCAGGTACTGCATATATACCCAGGTACTGCATATATACCCAGGTACTGCATATATACCCAGGTACTGCATATATACCCAGGTACTGCATATATACCCAGGTACTGCATATATACCCAGGTACTGCATATATACCCAGGTACTGCATATATACCCAGGTACTGCATATATACCCAGGTACTGCATATATACCCAGGTACTGCATATATACCCAGGTACTGCATATATACCCAGGTACTGCATATATACCCAGGTACTGCATATATACCCAGGTACTGCATATATACCCAGGTACTGCATATATACCCAGGCACTGCATATATACCAAGGTACTGCATATATACCCAGGTACTGCATATATACCCAGGTACTGCATATATACCCAGGTACTGCATATATAACCCAGGTACTGCATATATACCCAGGTACTGCATATATACCCAGGGACTGCATATATACCCAGGTACTGCATATATACCCAGGCACTGCATATATACCCAGGTACTGCATATATACCCAGGTACTGCATATATACCCAGGTACTGCATATATACCCAGGTACTGCATATATGTCTTATTTTACCAACGTGTTAGTTTTGTATACTAGTCATGGAGTGATACCACTATGAGCCCTCATGCAGTGATACCACTGTGAGCCGTCCTGCAGTGACACCACTGTGAGCCGTCCTGCAGTGACACCACTGTGAGCCGCCATGCAGTGGTACCACTGTGAGCCGTCCTGCAGTGACACCACTGTGAGCCGCCATGCAGTGACACCACTGTGAGCCGTCCTGCAGTGACACCACTGTGAGCCGCCATGCAGTGACACCACTGTGAGCCGCCATGCAGTGACACCACTGTGAGCCGCCATCCCAGTGGTACCACGGGTGAGCCGTCCTGCAGTGTCACCCTGTGAGCCGTCATGCATGACACCACTGTGAGCCGTCCTGCAGTGACACCACGTGAGCCGTCCTGCAGTGACACCACTGTGAGCCGCCATGCAGTGACACCACTGTGAGCCCCCCAAAATGGGGCCCCAAGTGGTACCACTGTGAGCCCGTCCGCAGTGTCACCACTGTGAGCCGTCCTGCAGTGGTACCACTGTGAGCCGTCCTGCAGTAAACCACAACTGTGACCTAAAATACAGAGTCCTCACAGATGTGTATAATGTGAAAATTGTATTACCCAGATATTTGCCGAATCAACATGTATATACATTACAATGAGTGGAGGTAATATCAGGCTTATATACATATCGAGTTTTAAAGTATAAAGCACTCTTGACTGGTGATGAACAGGTGAATGCAGCCTCGTGTGGTGGATAGGCTTCAAACCAGAATTTAAATGTCTTTTGTTGTTGATGCCACACCTGGCTATCTTGCTGACGAGAGGGATCGCCTGCACAGCAGGCTTTGTCAGACAGTGAAAAGGAGAAAACAGGCCACTAACAATTTTGTTGCTATTGCTGCCTGATGGTCCACAGACCACACAGCCTGGTTGATCCTGCACTTGGCGGAGATAGTGATCCAGTTTCGTCTTGAAAACCGACTCAGGTCCGGCTCAAGTTATGAAAACCGACTCAGTCTCTGCTCAATTATGAAAACCGACTCAGGTCTCTGGCTCAAGTTTTTAAACACGACTCTAAGGGGTGGTTCAATTAGCTTACCCTTCAGGTTTTTCCTGGCTCAAATTTGAAAAAGACTGGTTCTGGCATACAAGTTATAATTAACCGACTCGGTTCTGGTTCAAATTGAAAACCGATACTTCAGGCCTGGTAGTTTATGACAGAAATAGGGCTTCTGGCAAGGGATAGGTTGAAAACGGTTAGTACTGTTCAAATTAAAACCGGAAGTCGTAGGAAAATGGGGGTTCTTTAGGTGACTTTGTCATACAGTTTCCTGCCAAATTAAGTCGTTAAGGAAAAAACTGGTAGTAAATGTTCAGTGACAAGACTGGTAGTACTGTACAGTGACAAGACTGGTAGTACTGTACAGTGACAAGACTGGTAGTACTGTACAGTGACAAGACTGGTAGTACTGTACAGTGACAAGACTGGTAGTACTGTACAGTGACAAGACTGGTAGTACTGTACAGTGACAGACTTGGAGTACTGTACAGTGACAAGACTGGTAGTACTGTACAGTGACAAGACTGGTAGTATTCTACAGTGACAAGACTGGTAGTACTGTACAGTGACAAGACTGGTAGTACTGTACAGTGACAAGACTGGTAGTATTGTACAGTGACAAGACTGGTAGTATTGTACAGTGACAAGACTGGTAGTACTGTACAGTGACAAGACTGGTAGTACTGTACAGTGACAAGACTGGTAGTACTGTACAGTGACAAGACTGGCAGTACTGTACAGTGACAAGACTGGTAGTATTGTACAGTGACAAGACTGGTAGTACTGTACAGTGACAAGACTGGTAGTATTGTACAGTGACAAGACTGTAGTACTGACAGTGACCAGACTGGTAGTACAGTACAGAGACAAGACTGAAGTTACTGTACAGTGTACAAGCCTGGTAGTAACTGTAACAGAACAAGACCTGGTAGTACGTACAGAGACACGACTGGTAGTACTGTACAGTGACAAGACTGGTAGTACTGTACAGTGACAAGACTGGTAGTATTCTACAGTGACAAGACTGGTAGTACTGTACAGTGACAAGACTAGCAGTACTGTACAGTGACAAGACTGGCAGTGCTGTACAGTGACAAGACTGCTAGTATTCTACAGTGACAAGACTGGGAGTACAGTACAGTGACAAGACTGGATTAACTGTACAGTTGTACCAGACTTATAGTACTGACCCTGACAAGACTGGTAGTAATCTACAGATGACAAGACTGTGTAGTACTGTACAGTGACAAGACTGGTAGTACTGTATCATACACGACCTGAGAACTGTACAGTGACAAGACTGGCAGTATTCTAACAGAGACTAGACTAGGTAGTAACTGTACAGTGACAAGACTGGATATACTGTTACAGTGACAAGACTGTAGTATACTACAGAGACACAAGACTGGTAAGATACTGTACAGTGACAAGACTGGTAGTACTGTAACAGATGCTAAAGACTGGTAGTACTGTACAGTGACCAGACTGGTACACTGGAACAGGATAATACTGGTAGTACTGTACAGTGACAAGACCTGGTAGTACTGACAGTTGACAAGACTGTAGTACTGTCCAGTTACAAGACTGGAATATTCATCAGTGACAAGACTCGTAGTACTGTACATGTCCTGACTTGTATACTGTACAGTGACAAGACTGGTAGTACTGTACAGTGACAAGACTGGCAGTACTGTACAGTGATAAGACTGGTAGTACTGTACAGTGACAAGACTGGTAGTACTGTACAGTGGATAAGACTGTTAGTACAGTACAGTGAACAAGACAGGTAGTAACTGGAACATTGGACAAACTGGCAGTACTGTACAGGACAAGACTGGTAGTACCAGTACAGTGACACAACTGTAGTAACAGTACAGTGACAAGACTGTTAGTAAACTGTACAAGTGAAAAGTACTGGTAGATTCCATCAGTGACAATACTGGGACTACTGAACCTGACAAACAGGTAGTACTGTACAGTGCCAATGACTGGTAGTAATCTACAGTGACAAGACTGGTACAGTACTTACAGTGACAAGAACGTAGTACTGAACAGTGACAAGACAGGTAGTACTGTTACAGTGACAAGACTGGAATCCTGTTACAGTGACCAGACGGGGGTAGTACTGGTACAGTGACAAGACTGGGTAGTACTGTAGCAGATGACAAGACTGGTAGTACTGTACATGAACAAGACTGGTAGTACTGTACAGTGCCACGACTCGGCAAGAACTGTACCGTGACAAGACTGTATAGTATACACCGTAGACAAGACTGTAGTACTGTACAGTGACAAGACTGGTAGTACTGAAGCAGTGAACAAGACTGGTATAACTGTCCAGTGATAAGACTGTTAGTATCTTGTACATGACAAACTGTAGTACAGTACCGATGCCAAGAATGGGAAGTACTGTTACATGACAAGACTGGTAGTACTGTAACGTGACACGACGGTAGTATACTAACAGTGACAAGACTGGTAGTAATGACATGACCAACTGTAGTACTGTAACAGTGACAAAACAGGCAGTACTGTACAGTGACAATGACTGGTAAGACTGACATGTACAAGACAGGTTAGTACTGTACAGTGACAAGACTGGTAGTACTGTACAGTGGACAAGACTGCATTAACTGTACAGTGACAAGACTGGTAGTATACCTACAGTGACCAGACTGGTAGTACTGTACATGCACAAGACTGGTGTACTGTACAGTGACAAGACTGGTAGTATTCTACAGTGACAAGACTGGTAGTACTGTACAGTGACAAGACTGGTAGTACTGTACAGTGACAAGACTGGTAGTATTCTACAGTGGACAAGACTGTAGAACTGGTACAGGACAAACTGGTATACTGTACAGTGACAAACTGGTATAATTCCACAGTGCCAAGACTGGTAGTACTGTACTTGACAAGACAGGTAGTACTGTACAGTGACTAACTGGGCAGTGCGTACAGAGACAGACTGCTAGTTTCTACAGTGACAAACAGGTAGTACTGTACAGTGACAAGACTGGTAGTACTGTACAGTGACAAGACTGGTAGTACTGTACAGTGACAAGACTGGTAGTATTCTACAGTGACAAGACTGGTAGTACTGTACAGTGACAAGACTGGTAGTACTGTACAGTGACAAGACTGGTAGTATTCTACAGTGACAAGACTGGTAGTACTGTACAGTGACAAAAGACTGGTAGTAACGTACAGTGACGAAGACTGTGCAGTGCTGTACAGTGACAATACGATGACTAGTATCTAACAGTGACAAACTGTAAGTACTGACAGAGACAGACTGTAGTACTAGTAACATTGACAAGACATGGTAGTACTGTAACATTGGACAGACTGGAAGTATTCTACAGAGACCAGACTGTATTAACTGTACCGTGATACGACTGGTATAGTGCTGTTAACAGTGACCAGACTGTAGTACTGTACAGTGAAAAGACTGGTAAGTCCAGTACATGACAAGACTGGTATACTGTACAGAGACCAAGACTGTATAACTGTACAGTGACAAGACTGGTAGTATACACTTCAGTGACAAGACTGGTAGTACTGAACAGTGACAAGCACTGGTAGTCTTTACAGTGGACAGACCTGTAGTACGAACAGAGACAAGACTGGCAGTACTGTACAGTGATAAGACTGTGTAGTACTGGTAACAGTGGACAAGACTGGTAGTACTGTACAGTATAAACTGTTTTAGTACTGTACAGTGAAAGACTGAAGTACTGTACAGTGACAAGACTGGTAGTACTGTACAGTGACAAGACTGGTAGTACTGTACAGTGACAAGACTGGCAGTACTGTACAGTGACAAGACTGGTAGTACTGTACAGTGACAAGACTGGTAGTACTGTACAGTGACAAGACTGGTAGTACTGTACAGTGACAAGACTGGTAGTACTGTACAGTGATAAGACTGGTAGTACTGTACAGTGACAAGACTGGTAGTACTATACAGTGACAAGACTGGTAGTATTCTACAGTTGCAAGACTGGTAGTACTGAACAGTGACAGACTGGTAGTACTAACAATGACAAACTGGTAGTATTCTACAGTTGCAAGACTGTAGTACTATACAGTGCAAAGACCTGGTAAGTACTGTACGTGACAAGACCTGGTCGATTCTACAGTTGCAAGACTGGTCGTACTGTCAATTGTCAAGACTAGGTAAGTACTCTGTACAGTGACACGACTGGTAGTACGTACAGTGACAAGAACAGGTAAGTACTGTAGCAGTGACAAGACTGGTAAGTACTGATACAGTGACAAGACTGGTAGTACTGTACAGTGACAAGACTGGTAGTACTGTACAGTGACAAGACTGGTAGTACTGTACAGTGACAAGACTGGTAGTACTGTACAGTGACAAGACTGGTAGTACTGTACAGTGACAAGACTGGTAGTATTCTACAGTGACAAGACTGGTACGAAACTGTATCAGTGACAAGACCAGTAGTACTGTCAGTGGCAAGACTGGTAGTAATTCTACAGTGACAAACTGGTAGTACTAGTACAGTGACAAGACTGGTAGTAATGTACAGAGACAAGACAGGAAGCCTACTGTACAGAGACACGACAGTTAGTATTCTACAGTGACACGACAGGTAGTCTGTACGTGCCAAGACTGGTATACAGTACCCTACAAGACACTGGAGTATAACAGTGACAAGACTGTAGTACGTACAGTGACAAACTGTAGTACGTACAGTGACAAGACTGGGTATGATTCTACAGAGACAAGACTGTAGTACTGATACAGTGACAAGACTGCAGTACAGTACATGACAAGACTGGCAGAGCTGTACATGACAAGACTGCTAGTATTCACAGTGACAAGACTGTAGTACCGTACAGTGACAAACTGGAAAGTACATCACGATAGTAATTTTTTTTCCCCCTTTTCTCGTAATCCAGTACACACGGTACCACAACTTGCCACAGTACTCTTTAAACCCACACCCCACTTCTACAGTTTTCCACCGTCATAACCTTCTCCTTGTATGCCAGTCCTTATTAAGCATGATTGGCTTTACTTGAGCAGAAGCTTGAATATAACCTTTACAAAACCGCAAGTCACAGGATTCTCTAATCACATAAAGAGAATTAAAATGTATTTAAACAGAGAAGGAGTATATACATCTCTCTATGACTTTCTTATGTGTTTCAAGGGTCGAGTCACCGGCTCTCAGTGTATACAGTTGTGGCCTGTTTTTAATGTCATTATTGTACTGACACGCAAAATGAACACAGGAGCAATGTTACACTGTGTAGATCTTATTATTCATCGGTACTATGTGAAAGGGGAAGATTTGAGACAGACTTGCTTAGGATGGGCCAGTAGGCCTCGTGCAGTGCTCCTCCAGTCCTATGTTCTTATGTACTTAGGAATATTCCTTCGGCAAACGGACTCATTTAGAACATAAGAACATAAGAAAGGACGAACACTGCAGGAGGCCTGCTGGCCCATACTAGGCAGGTCCTTTAAATTTCATCCACTAACAAAACATTTGCCCATCCCAATTTTCAATGCCACCCAAGAAATAAGCTCTGATGTGAAGTCCCACTCAAATCCAACCCCTCCCACTCATGTACTTATCCAACCTAACTTTGAAACTACTCAAAGTCCCAGCCTTAACAACCCAACAAGGTAGCTGTTCACTCATCAACTACCCTATTTTCCAAACCAATACCTTCTAGTCCTTTCTAAATCTAAACCTTACTAATTTAAATCCTTTACTGCGGTTCTCTCTTGGAGAGACACCACAAGACCTTTTAATATCGCCCTTATATAATACCTATCTTTCCTCTTATACACTTCATCCGGACTTCCCTCATTCTTCGGCCTAAGAAGTGAAGTAACTTAAGAGTCTTCAATCTTTCTTCATAAGGAAGAATACTAATGCTATGTATTAATTTAGATCATCCTACGCTGAAATGAATTTCTAACGAATTTAATGTCCAATCTGTAATATGGAGACACCAACTGAGCTGCAAAAATCTAGGGGTTGAGCCTTACTAATAATGTATATAAGCTGCAGTATGTACCTCAGGTACGTCTTGTTGCTTACAACTCTTTGATATAAATCCACAGTAATCTATTTGCCTTATTCGTCCGCTTAGGCATTGCTGTCCTTGGTTTAAGGTTGCTGCTCCACCTATAACCTCCAAGTCCTTTTCGGAATCTGTATGGCTAAGTTCTACATCATTTAATTATAATACTAGTGTATGGCACTCCCAAGCTTCAGAACCTGCCATTTATCTACATTGAACTGCAACGCCACATTTCTGACCAAGAAAGAGGTTGTTTAAATCCTCCTGAAGTTCCAAAACATCTACGTTTGGAATAAATTATCCTAAACCTATCTTTGGTGTCATCGTCAATTTGCTCATGTCACAGTAATTCCTTCCCCATCGGGCCCAAGACTGATCCCAGTGGACGCCACTTGTTTACAGACCCCACTCAGGATTTAACCCCATTTTGGACACTCTGCTTTCCAGAACAGTGAGCCATGACTTCGATCACACGAGAGCACATTATCCCCCATGGCCATTGAGCATACTACTACCACTGTCATTAACAGTTTTCTAGGAGCGGAACTCTATCAAAAGCCTTACTAAAATCAAGTAAATAATTATCAAATTCTTTATCGATGTCAACAGCCTCAAAAAGCTTATACTGAGAAAGTTAATAAATTAGTTAGACAAGACCGGCCTCTTGTGAATCCATGCTGAGTATCCTTAATCCAGCTATGCTTAACGAGATGGCTTCTTATAAATCTCAGCAATAATTGACTTCTAGTACTTTGCCTACATTGAGGTCAGGCTTATTGGGCGGCAATTTTGACGGTAGCGACAGTCCCCAGTTTTTTAGAATCTCACTCAACAACAACCGACCACGTCGTGGCGTTGCGTGGGTGCGGGCGCGAGAGAGATTAAAACAGGACAATCGCTACCGTCAAATTTCCGCCAAATAAGCTTGACCTCAATTGTAGGCAATTACTAAGAGGTCAATTATAGCTTGAACATGCATAAGAAGCCATCACGAAAAGCATAGCTTGATTAAGGATACTCAGCATGGATTCACAAGAGGCCGGTCTTGTCTAATAATGATATTAACTGAGCGATCAGTAAAGCTTTAGAGGCTGTTGACCACGATAAAGAATTGATATTATTTTACTTAGATTTATAGTAAGGCTTTTGAAGAGTTCCGCACCAAAAACTGTTAAAGAAAGGAGTGTGTACACACACACACAGGCATTGGGGGTTGTAAAAGTGCACTCGTGTGCGAGCGGGAGTGCATGTGGCGAGCGACTGGCGGCGGCGGAGAGCAGATTGTCCATAATGGGGGTTTAATCCGAGTGGGGATCTGTAACAAGTGGCGTTTCCACAGGGATCAGGCTTGGGGTGGCCCCGTATGGCTGGTGAATTACTAGTGACATGAGCAAATTCCGAGATGACACAAAGATAGGAGAGGATAATTTATTCAACACGTAGATGTTATTGAACTTCAGGAGGATTTAAACCAAACTCTAATCCTTGGTCAGAAAAGTGGCCAGATGCAGTTCAAATTGTAGATAAATGCAAGGTTCTGAAAGCTTGGGATGCCATAACCCTAGTAATTATAAGTTAAATGATGTAGAACTTAGCCATACAGATTGGGCGAGCGCGTGCGCGAGTGGGGGTGTTACACAGTGAGCGCGTGCAACCTTAAACCACAGGGCGCGTGCAATGCGCGATAAGCGTACGTAATACATATCTAAATAAGGGTGGGGGGGTGGTACGTGGGTGGAGGTGGGGTAGTGATCAGGAAGTGTAAGCAACGAGAAGTGCCTTGGAGGGTCATACTGCAGGCCTTTATAATTTAGTAGTAAGGCCTCACCTTGGTTTATGGGGGGGGGGGGGGCGGGGGAGGCATCACGTTCTGAGGGTGCGGAGGGCGGGCATATTACAAATGGACCATAAAATCACGTTAGAAACATTCAGCGTAGGATGACTAAATTAATACATAGCATTAGAAATCTTCTTATGAAGAAAGATTGAAGACTCTTAAGTACATTCACTTCTAGACGGCGTGAACAGGGAGGGGTGTGGGGAGGAGGGTGGGGGAGCATGATCGAAGGGTGTTAGAGTGGGAAGATAGGTAAATTGAGATAGTAGGGGGGGGGGGGGGGAGATTGGAAGTGAAGGTCATTGAGGGGATGTCAGCTCCAAGAGAAAACCGCAGTAATGGAGTTTAAAATTAGATAAGTCTTTAGATTTAGAAAGACATAGAAAGTATTGGTTTGGAAATAGGGTAGTTGATGAGTGAACATCTACCTAGTTGGGTTGTTAAGGCTGGGCGGCTTTGAGTAGTTATCAAACTTAGTTTGTGAAAAGTACATGAGTTGGGGGGTTGATTTGAGTGGGACTTCACATCAGAGCCTTATTTCTTGGGGGGGGGGTGGGGGCATTGAAAATTGGATGGTCAATGTTTTGTAGGGGATGAATTGTAAAGGACCTGCCTAGTATGGGCCAGCAGGCCTCCTGCAGTGTTTCGTCCTTTCTTATGTCAAAACCATTTTCACTTTTAAGAAAAAAAATTTAAATACTTCCCCAGTTTTTTTTGGTTCTCTGTAAAAAGAATTTTCCCCAAAACCCTTTTCACGGGAACCGTACTGCCTTTGCCCCCTGAAAGTACAAAACCAGGTTTTCCTGTGTAAAAATTTTAACCTCTTTAAGGAAGAAAACCTTACCGGTTTTTTTTAAAAACTTACCAAAAGATTGGGCCTTTCCTGTTAAAAATTCCAAAAAGGTCTTTTGACGGTAACTAATTTTGGGTTTTTGGTTAAAGGTATTTAAAAAGTTTTGGTCCTTTTTAGTTTACAAAAAAGGGGCGCCCATTGTAAGTACTACCGTTTTTGTCACTGAAACAGTACTACCAGTTTTTGTCACTGTAAATCCCTTAAAAGTTTGTCACTTTTAAAATTACAACCGTCTTGTCACTTTTACGTATTTCCAGTCTTGTCACTGTACAGTACTCCCAAGTCTTGTCACTGTAGAATTACTCCGTCTTTTTCACTGTACAGTACTACCAGTCTTGTCACTTTTACAGTACTACCAGTCTTGTAAATGTAGAAAAACTACCAGTTTGTCATGTACAGTATTTCCCGGGCTTGCCCTGTACGTACAAACCAGTCTTGTCACTGTCAGATTTCCCAGCCCTTGTCATGTACATTTCATTTAAGTTTGTCCCTGTACAGTATTTCCCAGTCTTTTTTCACGGACAGTATACCAGTCTTGTCACTGTAAATTCTACCCTTTGCCCTTTGAAAACCCTCGTAGAAATACCAGTCTTGTCACGGGAAAATTACTCGGGTTGTCCTGTTGTATACCAGTCTTGAAATTTGTAAATACTACCAGGCCCTTGTAAAATGAAACGTACTCCCGGTCTTGTCATTTGGACATTTTTTTTTACTACCAGTCTTGAAAACTGTAAATATTTACCAGTCTTTCACTGTAAGTACTCCAAGTCTTGTCACTGTACAGTATCCCAGTTTTTCACTGTACAGTACTACCAGTCTTGTCCTGTACGGGTTACTCCCGTCTTGAAACTGTACGTACTACCATTCTTGTAAATGACAGAAACCAAACCAGTCTTGTAAATGTTGGGACCCAGTCTTGAAACTGTAAATACTCCCAGTCTTGTAAATTTTAATGTATTTCCCAAATTTCTTGTCCAATGTACATTTCTACCAGTTTTAAACTGAAAGTAAAACCCCGTTTTTTCCCTTTTTTGTACTCCAGTCTTGTCAGGGACTTTTATTCCCCAGTCTTTTTCCACTTTTACAGAAACTCCAGTTGTCCCTTTTAATTTATTTTCCCCAGTTTTGGGATGTCCCCGTATACCAGTCTTTTTAACTTTTACAGTTCTACCGGGTATTGTCACGGAAAAAAACTCCAGTCTTGGCACGGGTTCCTTTTCTCCCAGTTTGTCAGTACATATTTCCAAGTCTTGTAATTTTAACAGATTTCCAGTCTTTTAACTGTACATTTCAAACCAGTCTTTCACTGTCCCATTTATTTCCCAAGTTTTTCCCACTGCATTATTTCCCAAAGGTCTTTCACTGAAATACCCAGTCTTGTCCTGAAATTTACTACCGTTTTGTCACTGTACAGAAACTACCAGTCTTGTCACTTTTACAGTTACTACCAGTCTTGTCCCCTGAAAAATTTCCCACGGGTTTGTCATTTGTACGACTCCAGTTTTTTCACTTTACAGTCCCTACCAGTCTTGTCACTGTTACAGTACTACCAGTTTTTCCCTTTGTACAGTACTACCGTCTTGACACTGTACATTTACTTACAGCCCTTGTAAACTGTACAGTACTCCCAGTCTTGTCACGGTAAAATTATTTACCGGGTCTTGTCACTGTACAGTTTTTTTTTTCCCAAATTTTGGGTCACTTTTAAAATTTTCTACCGGGTCTTGTCACTGAACAGTACTCCCAGTTTTGGGAATTTGTGGAATACTAGCAGTCTTTTTCCACTGTACAGCACTGCCATTTCTTGTCCTTTTTACATTTACTCCCCGTCTTGTCACTGAAACAGTACTCCCAGTTTTTCACTTTTGGAAATACTCCCGGCTTGTCACTGTACATTTACTCCCCATTTCTTGTCCCCTGTACAGAAATACCAGTCTTGTCACTGTAAAAATATTTCCAGTCTTGTCACGGGACAGTACTACCAGTTTTGTCATTTGTCCCAAATTTCCAAAGTTTGTAAATGTAATTACTACCAGTCTTGCCTTTTTGTACTAAAAGTCTTTTTCCTGTACAGCTTCCAAGTTTGTCCCTGTAAATATTTCCCAGTCTTGTCATGTCAGTATCCAGTCTTTTCATTTGTAAAATACTCCGGTTTTGGGTCATGTACAGTACACCGGGTCTTTCACTTTTTAAAAGTATTCCCAAAGTCTTGTCACTGTAAATTATCCAGTTTTGTCACTGTACATTTACTCCCCAAAGTTTGGGCCACTGTACATTTAACTACCAGTCTTGTCACTGTAGAATATACCAGTCTTGTAAATGTACAGTACTACCCAGTCTTGTCACTGAACAGTACTACCATTCTTGTCCCCTGTAAATATACCGTTTTGTCATGTACAGAACTCCGTCTTTCACTGTACAGTACTAAAAAAGTTTTTTGTCATTTGTCCCAGTACTACCGTTTTGGTCATGTAAGTACTCCCCAGTCTTGTCCTGAAGACCCCCTTTTTTGTCAACTGAAACCCCAAGGTTACTCCAGTATTTTGTCCCTGTAGTATACCGGGTTTTTGTCACTGTACAGATCCCAGTTTGTCACGAACATACTACCATTCTTGCACTTGGTTTTTTTCAAACCAGTCTTGTCCTGTACAGAATTTACCTGTCTTTCCTGAAACAGTATTTTCCGTCTTGCCCACTGTACAGTACTACCAGTTTTGGGTCACTGTACAGTATACCAGTTTGTCACTGAAAAAATACTCCCAAAGTCTTGTCCCCTGTACATTTTCCCCCCAGCTTTTTACTGTACAGTACCCCCAAGTTTTGTCACTGAAGTTTTCCCAAAGTCTTGTCCGGTACAGTATTCCAAAGTTTGTCACGGGACAGTACTCCCAGTCTTGTAAAATGTCCCGGGTACAAACCAGTTTGTCACTGAAACAGTACTCCGTCTTGTCACGGTACAGTACTACCAGTTTGTAAATGTCATTTACAAACCATTTTTTGCCACTGAAAGAAACAAACCTTTTCTTGTCACCGGTACTTTTACTACCGTCTTTCCAATTTTAACAGTATCCCAGTTTGTCAATGAAGTATACCGTTTTTGCCCACTTTTACAGTATTTACCAGTTTTGAAAATGTTAAGTACCCCAGTTTTGGTAAATGAAGTTCTACCATCTTGTCCGGGACAGTACTCCCGTTTTTGTCACTTTTCGTACTACCAGTCTTTTTCACTGTAAAATTAAAATTTCCAGTCTTTTAAATGAACAGTACACCAGGTCTTGTCATTTTTACAGTATTTACCAGTCTTATCCTGTACAGTACTCCAGTCGGGTCCCCTGTTACAGTACTCCCGGGTTCTTGTCACTGTAAATACTAAAAAGTCTTGCCACTGTACGGGTACCCCCAGTTTTGGCCCATGAAAAATACTACCAGTTTTGTAAACGGAAGAAATTCCCAGTTTGTTTTTGTACAGTATTACCAGTTTTGGAAAACTGTACAGAAATCCCCAGTTTTTCCCTTGTACGTACTACCGTTTTGTCACTGTAATTATACCAGTTTTTTACTGTACAGATTCCCATTTTTTGGCCCGGGGTCATTTCTCCCAGTCTTGTCACTTTTAAATATACCAGTCTTGTCCTTAGTACTACCGTCTTGTCTTTGTACAGAATTCCGTCTTGTCCTGTAAATACCCCGGGTCTTGTCACTGAAACATACTACCAGTTTTTTGTTCTGAAGTACAAACCGGCCCTTGTCACTTTTCCAGCTCCAGCCCTTTATGTTGTACCCCCGGTTGCAATTCACACCCCCTTCCAGATCAGGTCAACTGTTAAAACCCCCAAACCCGTTTGGGGTAAACTGTTTTAATTTATACAGTCTTGTCATTTGGTAAATATTTACCGTTTTGTCACTGTACAGCCCCTCCAGTCTTGTCACTGTACCAGTACTCTTAGTCTTGTCACTGTACAGTAAAAACCGGTTCTTGTAAACTGTAAATTAACTCCCGGGTTTTGCACTGTAAATTCTAAAAGTCTTGTCACTTTTTACAGTATTTCCGTCTTGTCAGGTCGTTTTAAAGTCTTGTCATGAAGTTCTACCAGTCTTTTTCACTGTCCCAGAAATTCCGTCTTGTCATGTACATTTATTTCCCATTTCTTGTCACTTTTCCAGTACTACCAGTCTTGTCACGGGTTCCCAGTACTCCAAAGTCTTGTCACTGTCATACTCCCAGTTTGTAAACTGTAATACTACCGCCCTTTTAAATTTTACTTTAATACCAGTCTTGTCACCCCCCAGTTTAAAAAGTCTTTCACTGAAGAAAAATTCCCGGGTTTTGTAAACTGTACAGTATACCGTCTTTCCCCTGTACATTTAACCCGGGTCTGGTCACGTCCCATTTACTCCCCAGTTTTTGTCATTTGTACAGTACTCCATTTCCTTGTCACTTTTACATTTACTCCCAGTCTTGTACTGAAGTATACCAGTCTTTTCACTGAAACATTTACTACCAGTCTTGTAAATGTAAAAGTACTAAATTTTTTCCCAATGTACAGTACTCCCGGGTCTTTCATGTACATTTAATACCAGTCTTTCACTGTACGGGTATCCGGGTCTTTCACTGTAAAATTTACTACCAGTCTTGTCCTGTACAGAAATACCAGTCTTGTCACTGTGTTACTCCCCCAGTCTTTGTCACTGAAAAAATTACTACCGTCTTGTCACTGTACAGAAATTAACCGTCTTGTCATGTAAAATTAAAAATTTGGGTCACTGTACAGTACTACCAGTTTTCACTGCTACAGTTTTTACCTTTCTTGTCACTGTACAGTACTCCCCAGTCTTTCACTGTAATACTACCAGTTTTGTACTTTTACAGATACCAGTTTTTGTAAATGTAAAAAAATCTTTTTCTTGTAAATTTTCCCAGTATTTCCAGTCTTGCCCTTTTAGTATCCCAGTCTTGCCCACGGAAAGAATTCCGTCTTGTCACTTTTACAGTACTACCAGTCTTGTCACTGTAATACTACCAGTTTTGGGCACTGTCAGTATTACCAGTCTTGTCCCCTGTAAATCCCAGAGTTGTCATTTAATATCCAGTTTTGGTCCTTTTAACAGTACTCCTTGTCTTGTCACTTACGTATCCCCAGTCTTGCACGGGTTGAATATACCCCCTTGTGGGTACGTCTCCGTTTTTGTCACTGTACAGTACTCCCCAGTTTGTCATTTTAAATACTCCCAAAGTCTTGTCACGGTCCGTACTCCCAAAGTTTTGTCCTTTTCAGTACTCCTTTCTTGTCACTGAATACTACCAGTTTTGGTCACGTACAGTACTCCCATTCTTGTCACTGTACAAAACTCCCAAAAAGTTTGTCACTTTTGGAAAAATACCAGTTTGTCACTGTAAAAAGTTACTCCAGTTTGTCACTTTTCGTATACCAGTTTTTTCCTGTTCCAGTACTACCGTCTTTTCACTGTCAGTACTCCCAGTCTTGTCACTGTACTTACTCCGGTTTGTCACTGTCCCCGTTATACCAGTCTTGTCATTTGAAGTTACTACCAGTCTTGTACTGTATTAAATCAGTTTGTCACTTTTACAGTATTTACCAGTTTGCCCACTGAAAGTACTAAAAAGTCTTGCCCACTGTACAAGACCAGTCTTTTTACTGAAAGTACTACCACTTTCCTGTACAGTACTACCAGTCTTGTTCTGTACAGTACTCCAGTCTTGCCCACTTTTACAGTATCCCTTTTCTTGCAAAACTGTAGAATTTACTACCCAGTCTTGTCACGTACATTACTACCAGTCTTTCACTGTAATTTCTACAGTTTGTCCTGTAAATTTTATACCAGTCTTTTTAACTGTAGAAATACCGGGTCTTGTAAACTGTACATTTTACTACCAGTCTTGTAACTGAAAGAATCCCTTTTTGTCGTGTTCCATTTTGTTTTAGAATTTCCAGTTTTTGTCATTTGTACAGTACAACCAGTTTTTCACTGTAAGTATACCAGTTTGCACTGTAGTACTACCAGCTTGTCACTGTAAGTATTCCAGTCTTGTCACTGTACATTATACCAGTTTTTAAAATGTAAATACTCCAGTCTTGTCACTGTATAGTACTCCCAGTTTCCCCTTTTTTACTGTACAGTACTACCAGTTTGTCCCCTGTACAGTACTACCAGTTTTTGTCACTGTCCCGTAAAACCAGTCTTTACCACTTTTTAAATACAGTTTACTACCCAGTCTTGCCCACTGTACTAGTACTACCAGTCTTTCCTGTAAGTACTCCGTTTGTCACTGTACGTACAAACAGTCTTGCACGGTACAGTACCCCGGGTCTTTCATGTAAAGTACTCCCCAGTCTTGTCAATGAAAAATTTTACCAGTCTTGGGGTTTTCACTGTACAGAAACTCCCCTTTTCTTGTCACTTTTACATTTACTACCGTTTGGTCACTGTACAGAAATACCGGTTTTTAAAAAAATTCCATTTTGTACAATTTACTACCAGTTTTGGGCACTGTACAGTTCTACCAGTCTTTCACTGTACATTTCCCCGTCTTTCACTGTACGTACTCCAGTCTTGTCACTGTAAAGATCCCAGTCTTTCACTGTAAAGTACAACCATTTCTTGTCACTTTCAGTATTTCCCAGTTTTTCATGTAGAAAAATCCAAAAGCCCTTTGTCCTGTACGGGTACTACCGGGTTTTTGTCACTGTACAGTATTTACCGTCTTTTGGTTTTTTCCACCAGTACAGTATTTCCCAGTCTTGTCATTTGTACATTACTACCAGTCTTGCCCAATGAAACAGTATACCAGTCTTGTACTTAAAATTTACAAACCAGTCTTGTCATGTACAGTACTACCAGTCTTGTACTGTAAAAGTACTACCAGTCTTGCCCTGTACAGTACCCCAGTCTTGCCCACTGAACCCCCCCCCCCCCCCCTTTTACAGTACTACCAGTCTTTTTCATGTACAGTACTACCAGTCTTGTCACTGTACAGTACTACCAGTCTTGTCACTGTACAGTACTACCAGTCTTGTCACTGTACAGTACTACCAGTCTTGTCACTGTACAGATACCAGGTCTTGTCACTGAAGTAAAACCATTTCTTGTACTAAAATTCTTTGGTATTTTACCCCATTTCTTGCCCCCTTTTTCGAAAATCCCGTCTTGTCACGGTTACAGTACTCCAGTCTTGTCACGGAAGAATACTACCAGTCTTGTCATGTACATTTCTACCGTCTTGTCACTGTAAGTCCCACCTTTTTTTTGTGGGGGACAGTATCCCCGTCTTGTCCTGTACAGTACTACCAGTCTTGCATGAAAAATTTTATCCCAGTCTTTTCACTGTAAGTACCCCCGTTTTTGTCACTGTACATTTATTCCCAGTCTTGTCACTGAAGAAAAATCCCAGTCTTGTTCACTTTTCAGTACTACCGGTCTTGCCCCCACGGTTTCAAAAACTACCAGTTTTGGGCACTGTCCCCAAGTATATAAAGTCTTGTCATTGTCAGTACTCCCAGTTTTTTAAAAGTACAGTACTCCCGGGTTCTTGTCATTTTAAGTACTCCAGTCTTACATTTGAAACAGTACTACCGTCTTGTCACTGTTCATTTCAAACCAGTCTTTCATAAAGGGAATACTACCGTCTTGTCCTGTACAGTATCCAGTTTTGGGCCTGACGTACTACCAGTCTTGTCACTTTTACTTTTCACCAGTCTTGTAAATGTTACAGTATTTACCAGTTTGTAAACTGTACATTTCCCCCAGTCTTGTCACTGTACAGTACACGTTTTGCCCATTTTCAGTATTTACCAGTCTTGTCACGGTTACGTATCCCCAGTTTTGGGTAACTGTACAGAAACTACCGGTCTTGTCACTTTTCAGTATTTCCTTTTTTAAATCTCTGTACATTTCAACCCGTTTTGTCACTGTACGTACTCCCAGTCTTTCACTGTACGAAATACAGTCTTGCACTGTACAGTACTCCAGTTTGTCACTGTAAAAAATACTACCGTTTTTCCCTGTACAGTACAAACCAGTTTGTCACTGTACAGTACTCCAGTCTTGTCACTGAAAAATACTCCCGTCTTGTCCCTGTAATTTACTACCAGTCTTGTCCTTTTCAGTATTTCCAGTTTTTGTCACTTTTACTTACTCCTTCTTTTTCCTGTACAGAAATACCAGTCTTTGTCACTTAGAATACTACCAGTTTTTGTACTTTAAGTACTCCCGTTTTTGTCACTGTAAGTACTCCCGTTTTTGTTCCTGAAAGGTATACCAGTTTTTTCATTGTCAGATTTTACCAGTTTTGTCATGTCCCGTACTACCAGTCTTGTCATGTAAAATTTATTTCCGGGTTTGTCCGGGTACATTACTCCCGTTTTGGTCCCCTGTACGTGCCCCGTCTTGTCATTTGAAGAATACTCCCCAGTTTTGGTCATTTTCAGTACTGCCAGTTTGGGCCTGTACATTTTCTACCAGTCGGGTCACGGTCCCGTACAAACCGTCTTGTCACGGGACAGTACTACCGTTTTTGGTAATGAAAGTACTCCAGTCTTGCCCTTGTACGTACTGCCAGTCTTTTCACTTTTACATAATGTTTGTCATTTTCCCAGTATTACCTGTCTTTTTCACTTTTCTTTTATACCAGTCTTGTCACTTTTCTTTACAAACCGTTTGGGCCCTTTTGACAGTACTCCCGTCTTTCCCCGTCCCGTACTCCCAGTTTTGTCACGGGACAGAAACTAAAATTTCTTTTTCACTTAAAAGAAATACCGTCTTTTCCTGTACAGTACTACCAGTCTTATCATGTACAGAAACTCCCCAGTCTTGTACTGTACATTTTACTCCCGGGTCTTGTCATGTACAGTATACCAGTCTTGTCACTGTCCCTTTTATTTTCCCAGTCTTGTAAATGTACATACTACCTTTTTCACGGGTTCATTTTATACCAGTTTTGGGTCACTGTACGGGTACTACCAGTTTGAAACTGTACGTTTTTCCCAGTCTTGTCATGAAAGACTACCGGGCTTGTCCTGTACAGTACCCCGTCTTGTCCTGTACAGTACTACCAGTCTTGTCACTGTACAGTACTACCAGTCTTGTCACTGCACAGTACTACCAGTCTTGTCACTGCACAGTACTACCAGTCTTGTCACTGCACAGTACTACCAGTCTTGTCGCTTAACGACCTATATTGAGACAGGAGAAACTGTTTAAGAGAAAGTCAAGCTAAATGAACCACATTTCCCTACAGAAGTCTGTGATATAACTTGAGCCAGAGACCTGAGTCGGTTTTCATAACTTGAGTCAGAGACCTGAGTCGGTTTTCATAACTTGAGCCAGAGACCTGAGTCGGTTTTCAAGACGAAACTGGATCACTATCTCCGCCAAGTGCAGGATCAACCAGGCTGTGATGGCTCTGTGGACCATCAGGCAGCCAATAGCAACAAATTGTTAGTGGCCTGCTTCTCCTTTTCACTGTCTGACAAAGCCTGCTGTGCAGGCGATACCTCTCGTCAGCACAGATAGCCAGGTGTGGCACTCAACAACAATAAGACATTTAAATTCTGGTTTGAAGCCTATCCACCACACGAGGCTGCATATCACCTGTTCATCACCAGTCAAGAGTGCTTTTATACCTAAAACTCGATATGTATATAAGCCTGATATATACCCTCCACTCTATGTACATGTATATACACTGTTGATCTCGGCAAATATCCTGGGTAATACAATTTTCACAATATACACATCTGTGAGGACTCTGTATTTAGGTCACAGTTGTGTCACTGCAGGACGGCTCACAGTGGTACCACTGCAGGACGGCTCACAGTGGTGACACTGCAGGACGGCTCACAGTGGTACCACTGCATGGCGGCTCACAGTGGTGTCACTGCATGGCGGCTCACAGTGGTGTCACTGCAGGACGGCTCACAGTGGTGTCACTGCAGGACGGCTCACAGTGGTGTCACTGCATGACGGCTCACAGTGGTGACACTGCAGGACGGCTCACAGTGGTACCAGTGCTGCATGACGGCTCACAGTGGTGTCACTGCATGGCGGCTCACAGTGGTGTCACTGCAGGACGGCTCACGTGGTGTCACTGCAGGCGGCTCACAGTGGTGTCACTGCAGGACGGCTCACAGTGGTGTCACTGCAGGACGGCTCACAGTGGTATCACTGCATGGCGGCTCACAGTGGTGTCACTGCAGGACGGCTCACAGTGGTACCACTGCATGGCGGCTCACAGTGGTGTCACTGCAGGACGGCTCACAGTGGTGTCACTGCAGGACGGCTCACAGTGGTATCACTGCATGAGGGCTCATAGTGGTATCACTCCATGACTAGTATACAAAACTAACACGTTGGTAAAATAAGACATATATGCAGTACCTGGGTATATATGCAGTACCTGGGTATATATGCAGTACCTGGGTATATATGCAGTACCTGGGTATATATGCAGTGCCTGGGTATATATGCAGTACCTGGGTATATATGCAGTACCTGGGTATATATGCAGTACCTGGGTATATATGCAGTACCTGGGTATATATGCAGTTTGTAAAAGGGAAAAATACCTAACCTTTTATTCACTGGGCGGGTTCCCAGTTTGCCCACTGCGGGAACCTACCATTTTGGGGGTAAATTTAACTGACTTCCATTTTGGGGGAAAAACCCCCCAAACCCCCCCCAAAACCCTTGTAACCTTAACAGTCCCTTCCCGCCGGCCCCCCCCCCTGCAGTTTTCCCGGGGGGCCGGGTCACGGGGTTCCGGGGGTATCCAGGGTTTGTAATGCCACATAACCGTCCGGGCACCACAGTTCTAAAGCCTTTCCCCCGGGGCCTCCCATTTTGGTGGTCAACCCGCCCAATTTTTGAGACAGGAGCGGAAAAGGGTCTGAAAAAGGGGAACCCCATTTTTCCCTAAGGGGGGCTGGGGGGAAAACCCCTTGGGGGGGGGGGACCTGGGGGGGCAAACGGGGCGGGCCTGGCGGAAATTGACCGGGACCCCCTGGGTGGCAAACGGAAACGGTACTTTTTGGGCCGAATTTTGCGGGGGATAAACCCAAAGGGGGGTTTTGGCCCGGGAAACCATCACACAAGCAAAAAAATTTTTAGTGGGGGCCTCCTTTTCCCCTTGTCGGCAAAAGGCCGTTGTCAGGGTCCCTTTCCCCTCACCCACAGGCCGGGGGCCCCCAACAAAAAGGGGGTTTTAAAAAATTTATTTTTTAAACCCAACCCCCACAGGGTGCACGGGCAATCCTCCTGGTTCATTAAAGGGGGCCCCAAGGGTTCCTTTTATACCAAAAAACCCGTTGGGAAAAAATAAGCCTATATATACCTTTTTGGGTCCCGGGTATATACATTTTATTGGAAATTATCCGGGGGTTATACTTTTTCCTTTAAATTGGGGGACCGGGGTATTTAGGCGGGTTGGGTAAAGGCGTACTGGGTAAAATGGGGCCCGGGTTTTCAGCCCCGGGGGTTTAATTGCGGGCCCGGGTTAAATGGTCCCCTTGATTACAGTGGGGGTTATTAATGCGGTCCCCTGGGTTTTATGAAACCCGGTAATTGGGTCCCCTGGGAATTACAGTTTGGGGTAATATGCGGTCCCGGGTTTAATGCGGAGGGTAAATTAAAAAATGCAGGGCCCGGTATATTGCAACCTGGGGAATTGCATCAGGGGGGAATATGGGTACCTGGGGTTTTAACATTTGGGTATTGGGGGGCGGTCCCCGGGGGTTTTAAATTGCGGGCCCGGGTAATTGGTCCCCATTAAGGGCGGTAACCGGGAAATGCGGGCCCGGGTTTTACAGTTTGTCCTGCGGACGGTTTTTCCAGTTTTTAACAAAAAAAAGGAGGGTTTTCATGGGAAATAAGAATTTATCAAAATAAATTGGTTTTAAAATATAAGCCCAAATGAGTCCGGGTTATTTTTCCCGGGTCCTGGGATAAACCAGAAACCTGGGTAAAAAAAGCGGGGTTAAACCTGGGTTTTAAAAAAACCATTTCCCGGGTTTAATATATGGGGAAAACCTGGGTTAATGAGCCTTGGTAAAAAATTTTTTGGGGTGAAAATGGGTATATAGGATCCCCTGGGTTTAAAGGGAGCCTGGGGGTAAAAAGGCGGGGTTAACCTGGGGATAATAAAAAGTATGGGTAATTGGGGAAAACCTTGGGTTAAATGGGGCCTGGGTTTTTAAAAACAACTGGGTAAATGATCCGGGAAGAAAAACCAGTCCGGGGAAAATTTTTGGGCAAGGTAACCTGGGTTAAATGAGTAATGGGATAAAAGAGTCCGGGTTAAAGGGCGGGGAAAAAACCTGGGTAAATATGGGGGGAAAACCTGGGTAAATCCCTGTGGTTCCTGGGTTAATGAGCCTGGGTTAATAAAAGACCGGGTTAATAGCGGGGTGGGAAAACCTGGGTAAATAGCGGGGTAGGATAAAACAGTCCGGGGTTTAAATGGGGCCTGGGTAAAAAATGCGGGTTAAAACCCTGGGTATATACACCTGGGTTTTAAAAAATTGAGCCTGGGTAAAAAACCAGGGGGGGGGGGGGGGGGTTAAATATTTAGGAAAAACCTTGTCTGGGAAAAGGATTTTTGGGGTGTAAACAAAGTAAGGGGGGAATTTTACTTGGGAAAAAAAGTGGGGAAAAGGGGTTTTTAGGTCAAAAAAAAGGGGGAAAAAAGTTTTTTGTAGGAATCAACAGTTGGGGTGTAAATTAGCTGAGGTGGGTCCCAGCGGAAAATTGGCTGGGAAAGAAAAAAAATTATGAAATAGCTGAGGTAGGTAAAACGTCGGGGGTTTTAAAGGGGCTGGGGTGGGGAAAAAAAACAGTCAGGGTGTAATGGGGCTGAGGTAGGATAACAACAGCAGGGTGAAAAATGAGCTAAAGGTAGGTTTAACAACAGTCGGGGGAAAATGAGCTGGGGTTTAGGTTTAACAACATCAGGGGGGAAAAGAGCTGGGGTAGGAAAACAACAGTGGGGGTTAAATGAGCTGGGGTAGGATAACAAAGTCGGGGGTTGAAAAATGGAGCTGAGGTGGGAAATAAAAAACAGTCAGGGTGTAAATGACTGGGAAGGTTTAAAACAAAAAAAACCCCATTTCAGGGTTAAATAAGCTGGGGGTAGGATAAAAAACAGTCAGGGTGTAAATGATTTGAGGTGGGGATAAAAAAGTGGGGTTTGAAAATAGCTGGGGTAGGATAAAAAAACATTTCAGGGTGAAATGAGCTAGGTAGGTTTAAAAACCCTCGGGGTGTAAATAGCTGGGGTTGGGGAAAACAAAAAATCGGGGGTGTAAAGGGCTGAGTGGGGATAACCAGTCGGGGTAAAAATGAAGTGAGGTAGGTTTAACAACAGCCGGGGGGGTAACTGAGCTGAGGTAGGAAAACAAAAATCGGGTTTTGTAAATGAGCTAAATGGGAAAAAACAGCCCGGGTGTAAATGATGGGGTTTAGGATAAAAAACAGTCAGGGTTAAATGAGCTGGGGGTAGGTAAAAACATTTCAGGGTGAAAATTGGCTGGGGTGGAAAAACAACAGTCAGGGTTTTAAAGACCCTAAAGGTAGGATAACAACAGTCAGGGGTGAAAATTTGACGGGAGGTAGGAAAAAACAAATCAGGGTGTAAATGGGGCTGGGGTGGAAAACAACAGTCGGGGTGTAAGGGAAGCTGAGGTGGGATAAAAAACGCCCGGGGTTGTAAATGAGCTGAGATAGGATAAAAACATCGGGGTTTAAAAATTTGACTGAGGTAGGAAAACAACATCGGGGTTTGAAAATGAGCTGAGGTAGGAAAAACAACATCGGGGTTTTTAAAGGCTAAAGGTAGGATAAAAAAGTCAGGGTGTAAAATGAGCTGAGGAAGGAAAACAACAGTCGGGTTAAATGACTGAGGTTAGGATAAAAACCAGTCAGGGTGAAAATTGAGCTGGGGTAGGATAACAAAAAGTCGGTTTTGAAAAAGAGCTGAGGTGGAAATAAAAACAGTCATTTTTGAAAAAAACTGAGGTAGGTTTAAAAAACAGTCGGGGTTAAATGAGTGGGTGGGATAACAACATCGGGGGTTTTGAAAATTTGAGCTGAGGTGGGATAAAAAACCCGGTCAGGGTGAAAAATGACTGGGGTTTGGGATAACCAGTCAGGTTTTTAAAGAGCTGGGTGGGATCAAAATCGGGGGTTTGTAAATGAGTTTGGGGTGGGGTTTAACAACATTTCGGGGGGTAAATGACCCTGAGGTAGGATAAAAAAGTCAGGGTGAAAATGAGCTGGGGTAGGATAACAACAGCCCGGGGTTAAAAATTTGAGCTGAGGTAGGTAACAAAAATCGGGGTGAAAAATGGCTGGGTAGGATAACAAAAATGGGGTGAAAATGAGCTAAAGGTGGGAAATAACAACAGTCGGGTTTAAAAAAAAGAGTAAAAGGTGGGTTTAACAACAGCCCCAGGGTGTAAATGAGCTGGGGTTTGGTTAACAACAGTAGGGGGGTTAAATGAGTGGGGTGGGGATAACAACATCAGGGGTAAATGAGTGGGGTTTGGATAACAAAAATCAGGGTGTAAATTAGCTGGGGGTAGGAAACAACAGTCAGGGTTAAATGAGTGAGGTAGGAAAAAAAAACGTCAGGGTGTAAATGAAGTGGGGTAGGATAAAAAACGTCGGGTTTAAAAATTGAGCTGGGTTTAGGAAAACCCCAGCCGGGGGTGAAAATTGAGCTGGGGTGGGGAAAACCAACAGTCAGGGTGAAAAATGAGCTGGGGTAGGATAAAACAGTCAGGGTGTAAATGACTGGGGTTTGGATAAAAAAAGTCAGGGGGGGAAATGGTTTTAGGTAGGATAACAACAGTCGGGGTTTGGTAAATGACTGAGGTAGGGTAAAAAACGGGTGGGGTTTGAAAATGAGGAGGTAGGAAAAAAAACAGTCATTTTTGTAATGAGCTGGGGGTGGGAAAACAAAAATTCGGGGTGTAAATGAGCTGGGGTAGGATAAAACAGTCAGGGTGGTAAATGACTGGGGTTAGGATAAAAACAGTCGGGGTTTAAGGGTTGGTTAATGTATTGAAAATTTGGCCCTGAGGTAGGAAAACAACAGTCAGGGTGTAAAAGAGCTGAGGTAGGATAACAACAGTCAGGGTTTTTTTAAAAATGAGCTGGGGTAGGATAAAAAACAGTCGGGGTTTGTAAAGGGCCTAATTGGGGATAAAAAACAGTCAGGGTTAAATGATGGGTAGGATAAAAAATCAGGGTGTAAATGAGCTGAGGTAGGTTAACAACGTCAGGGTGTAAATGATCTGAGGTAGGATAAAAACAGTCAGGGGTAAAGAGCTGAGGTAGGTAAAAAACGTCAGGGTGAAAAATGACTGGGGTAGGATAAAAAAACGTCAGGGTTAAATGAGCTGAGGTGGAAAAAAAACAGTCGGGGTTTAAAAGAGCTGGGGTTAGGTTTAACAACGGGTCAGGGTGAAAATTGAGTTTGAGGGGGGGATAACAACGTCAGGGTTTTAATGAGCTGGGGTAGGATAACAAAAATCGGGGTTTGAAAAAGAGCTGAGGTAGGAAAAAACCCGTCAGGGTTAAATGAGCTGATTTTGGTTTAACAAAAATCAGGGTGTAAATGACTGGGGTGGGAAACCCAAAAATCAGGGGGGTTAAAAGTAAATTGGGAATAACAACAGTCAGGGTGTAAATGAGCTGAGGTTTTTGGATAAAAAATTTCAGGGTGTAAAGGCTGGGGTTAGGTAAAAAACAGTCGGGGGAAAATGACTGGGGTAGGATAAAACGTCGGGTGTAAAGAGCTAAAAAAGGTTGGAAAAACATCAGTCGGGGTTAAAAATGGGGCTGAGGTAGGATAAAACCCAGTCAGGGTGTAAATAAAAGCTGGGGTAGGATAACAACAGCCCAGGGTTTTAAATGGGGCTGAGATTGGATAAAAACAGTCGGGGAAAAAATGAGCTGAGGTAGGTTTAAAAAAAGTCAGGGTGAAAATACTGAGATAGGATAACAACAGTCGGGTTTAAAATTGAGCTAAAGGTGGGAAATAAAAAACGGTCGGGGTTAAAAATGAGCTGAGGTAGGAAAACAAAAAGTCGGGTGAAAAATGAGCGGGTTAGGATAAAAAACAGTCAGGGGTAAATAGTTGAGGTAGGAAACAACATCAGGGTGTAAATGAGTTTGGGGTAGGAAAAACAGTCGGGGTTTTAAATGACTGGGGTAGGAAAACAACAGTCGGGGGTAAAAAATGGTTGGTGGAAAACAACAGTCGGGGTTTTGAGGGGTAAAAAAAAAAGCTGGGGTTAAAGGGGGTGGGGTTTACAACAGTCGGGGGTTTTAAATGGCTGAGTAGGAAAAACAAGTCGGGTGAAAATTTGACTGGGTAGGAAAAACAGTCAGGGGGGAAAATTTGAGCTGAGGTGGGGAAAAACAACAGTCGGGTTTGTAAATGAGTTTGAGGTGGGGATAACAACAGTCAGGGTGAAACTGGCTGGGGAAAAGGGTTTTAAAAAAAAAAGCCCGGGGGTTTTAAAATGACTGAGGTAGGATAAACAACAGTAAGGGGGGTTAAAATGAGCTAAAGGTAGGATAACAACAGTCAGGGGGGTAAATGAGTTTGGGGGTAGGATAACAAAAAATCAGGGTGAAAATGAGCTGGGGTTGGAAACAAAAATCGGGGGGTAAATGACTGAGGTGGGATAACAACAGTCAGGGTGAAAAATGATGGGGTGGGATAACAACAGTCGGGGTTTGTAAAGGGGGCTGAGGTAGGTAACAACGGGTCAGGGTGTAAATGACCCTGAGGTAGGATAACAAAGTCAGGGTGTAAATGAGCTGAGGTTTGGGTTTAGGGGATAACAACAGTCAGGGTTAAATGAGCTGAGGAAAGGTTAAACGTCGGGGTTTGTAAATGAGTTTGGGTAGGTTTAACAACAGTCGGGTTTGTAAATGAGCTGGGGTTGGATAACAACTGTCAGGGTGAAAATGGGGCTGGGGTAGGATAACAACTTTCCGGGTGTAAATGAGCTGGGGTGGGGAAAAACAACAGTCGGGGTGTAAATGAGCTGGGTGGGATCAACAGCCCAGGGGTTTGGTTTGTAAATGAGTTTGAGGTGGGAAATTAACAAGTCAGGGGGGTAAATGAGCTGGGGTTAGGAAAAACAACAGTCAGGGTGTAAATAAAGCGAGGTGGATAAAAAAGTAGGGGGGAAAATGAGCTGAGGTGGGGGGGGGGGGGGGATAACAACAGTCGGGGTGAAAAGGCTGAGGTAGGATAACAACAGTCGGGTGTAAATGAGCTGGGGAAGGATAAAAACAGCCCAGGGTGTAAATGAGCTGAGGTGGGGATAAAAACCCGTCAGGGTTTAACTGAGTTTGAGGGGGATAAAAAAAACAGTCGGGGGTGTAAATGAGCTAGGTAGGATAACAACAATCGGGGTGGTAACTGAGCGGGGGTTTAGGATAAAAACAGTCAGGGTGAAAAATGACTGGGTAGGTTTAACAACAGTCAGGGTGAAACTGACTGGGGTAAGTTTAACAACAACCATTTTAGTTTTCCCCAGGAGGGGGCCTGTCCCGGGTTTTTCTCTCTGTGGTGCCCCGGGAGTAAACCCCCGGAGGAGGGGCGGAGTTTTTTACAATAAAATTTTCCCTTTTTAGGGGCCCTGTGGAAAACAGTCGGGGTGAAAATGAGCTGAGGTGGGGTTTAACTGTCGGGGTTTGAAAAAGAGCTGGGTAGGATAACAGTCGGGGTTGTAAATGAGTGAGGTATTTTTAAAAATCATACCCTTTTAAAATTAAGAGTGTTGAAAAACAGCGCGGGCACTGACATGAGGGGAAAAGAAGGGCCCTTCTTATAAACTTAATAAACCGATACCCAATGCCAAAAAGCAAAGGGAAACAAGCCTATAAATAAAACCTTTGTGCTGCCCGGGCATTTTTTTCCCCACCAGTGGGCCCTACTGAAGCCCCCTTTTAAACTCCCAGAAAACCCCACAAAAACAAGAGTGACATGCCGTAAATACTTCTTGTTATTACCCCAAAAAGGTTTAAATTTTGGCGAACGGGATGCCGTATCCCCAGTCTTACAGGGAAACAAATAACCATTGCCCAAATTTGGCATAAATGAGAGGGGGAAGAGGCCATTCTTCTTTCCCCCCCCAAAAAAATATATCAGCTCACGGGGCCCCGTTTGGTTTTTCCCGTCAGACTTTTCCCCTAAACTGTAACCATAAAATTTTTCTGTCCGCCATTGACCACACTATAATTGAAACAACTTGAAAAAGGTTTAGGGCAACAGATATATATATATATATATATATATTTATTTTAAAATTTTAAAAAATATATTATATAAAATATTTTTTATATATTATTTTATATATTAAAAATATATTATATATATATATATATATATTGTGTTTTGTTTGGGGTGGGTTTTATGTAAAGGTTTAAAAAAAAGACTAATTATTGAAAATTTTGCTCAAAACAAAATCCCGGGCAGATTTTCCCCGGATTTATGGGAAAAACTGGGGCGGGGCCCTTAAAAAATTTTTCTCTCAAAAACAAAAAAACTCTAAAGCTTACCGTGTTTAGAGAAGCCTGGCCCGCGGAGCCGACATTATCGGGATAAGAGGGAAAAAGAAAAGTGTTTCCCGTTTTTGATTCCCCCCGCATAAAAACCCCTCAGCCAAGGTAAAGTACGTAGAGAAATTGGAAAAACCCTTTCCCTCGGATTTAAATTAATATAAACAAGTGGGCTTGTTGACTTTATGTTGATAAAAAAGCACTTGGTCAAGGAGCTGGAGCTAGATACACCCCACACAAAAACACCACCACACACACCCACACACACCCCCACACACCCCCACACACACACCCCCCACACACCACACAAACAGGGAGGACCGGCAGGAATTCAAAGAGACCTGGACAGACTGGGCACCCGGTCCAGCAAAAAGGCTTCTCGAATTTAATCCTGCCAAAAGCAAAGTCATGAGATAGGGGAAGGGCACAGAAGCCACAGACAGAGGGAAAGGGCTAGGGGGCCAAAAACCCGCAAACCCCACCCCAAGGAGAAAGATCTTGGGGTGGGGGTATAACACCGAGCAGTTCCCGGAAGCACACATCAATCAGATAACTGCTTTCGCATATAGGGGCCTGGCAAACCTGAAAAACAGCATTCCGGGAAAACCCTTTGTAAGGGGAAACCCTTCAAAACCTGTACACCTTTTATGTCAGGCCCATATGGAAATATGCGCACCTGTTTGGAACCCGCACTTGATAAAACACGTCAAGAAAAAAAGAAAAGTACAAAGGTTTGCAAAAAGGGTTTGCCCAGGCTAAGGGGAATGCCCAAAGAAGAAAGATTAAAGGGGAAAACGGCCTGAGACACTGGGGAACCCGGAGGGGGCAGGGGAGACATGATAAAGACATTTTAAAAAAAACTGCGTGGAATAGACAAGGGGGGACAAGGACAGGATGGTTTCCCGGGAGGGGGGCACAAAAAAACAAGAAGGGCCCAATTGGAAGTTTTAAGACACAAAGGGGTCAGAGAGATAGTAGGAATAAATTTTTTCAGTCATAGAGTTGTAAGGCAGTGGAAAAAACCCCTAGAAAGTGACCCTAAATGGGGGGCAAGGGAAACCCTACACATTTTTTAAAACGAGGTTTGAAAAAAGCCATGGAGCGGGGAGGAGAGGGTTAGTAGCAACCCGGGGGAAGAGGCGGGGGCCAAAGGAGCTAGGACTCGACCCCTGCAACCACAAATAGGTGAGTACAAATAGGTGAGTACACACACACATATATATATATAATATATATATATATATATATATATATTAAATATAATATATATATATATATATATAATATAATAAATATATAAATATATATATATATATAATATAATATAAATATACATATGTATATATATATATATATAATAATATATATATATATATATATATAATATATATATATATATATATATATATATATATATATATATATTTATATATATATGTGTGTGTGTGTGTGTGTGTGTGTGCGTATATATTGTTATTGATTCAGTACCACTCGTTCGTGGTTACAATAATATATATACTGCTTGTGGAGACTAGCACACCAAACAGAGAGTAGAATGAAATTAGCTCAAAGGCACCCACACCACCGTATGTCCTCGGATCAAGGTAAAACATCTAGCTCTGCTGGGTGCTTGATTCTTGTAGGATTGCTTGGCCCAGTGGGTTTGAGCGTCACTTGTGATTTTCGCTCACCATGAGGCGGGCTAAAACGACATGGGTTCGAATCCTCGGCTAGTCGCAGTCGCACTCTCCGGTGAGCTCAATATCTGGTTCTTGGATGATGGTACTCCAGCTGGTACAACAGAATCTCTCCTAGAGGACATCAGTAAAATTAAAGACATGGGAGAAAGCCTGGGTCTTTCTTTAAACCCCACCAAATGTGAAATAGTTTCTACCAATCAACAGATGATCCAGAATATTAGTGCTGTTTTACCAGGAGCACGAGCCATTGATCCAGCCAATAGCACTCTCCTTGGTGCTCCTCTTGGGTCCAATGCCGTCGATCTGATCCTAGAAAAAAAAAGTCTCAGACCTCCGGACGATGGAAGGCAGGATGAAAGACATTGACACACATGATGCCTTCTACCTACTCACCAGGTGCCTGTCAATCCCAAAACTTACCTACTTTCTGAGATGTTCCCCAGCCTTCAGCAGTCCAAAACTCAAGGAATATGACTCTCTCCTAAAGACCATGCTAGAGAGTATATTGAATCTTTCCCTGGAAGATGGACAGTGGTTGCAAGCCTCACTTCCTGTCAGGCTTGGGGGGCTGGGAGTGCGCAGATCCTCCCAGATTGCTCTACCAGCTTTCCTATCCTCTTCCATAGCATCAAAAGAGTTAATAAGACAAATTCTTCCTGATAACCTCAGTGACTCAGCAGGAATACAGGACCCTAACTATGACAGTGCCATCACTGAATGGGAGACTCTTGTTGTTCCAGCACCAAACCCTAGTGCAGCACTGGCTCACAAACAGTCAAGCTGGGATGGCCCGATCACTGAAAAGGTGCTTCCCAACATGCTCAAGGCTGTAACATTAGACAGGGAGACTGCCCATCTGGCTGTGAGCTCACTTCACTCCGGGGACTTCCTCCAAACAATTCCCATATCTCAATTGGGGAACGGGGGTTGGCCCAGGGGTTTTGGGCGCCTTGGGTGCCCCTTCCCCTAGGGGGAAAAAGACTGGTTGCCCCGGGTAAGCGAAAGCCGCCCCAAATTTTGGTCAACTGGCTTAAGGGTTCCAAACGGGGCTCTCCAAGGGACACCAAAAAAATTAAAGACTTTAAAAAAAAACCCTTTTTTCCTCAACCCCCCTGTAATTTTCCTCCCAACCAAAGAGGGACCCCCTTTTATGCGAACATACCCCCCAAACCAAACCAAACCACCCCCGGGTCCCCATTTTTAAATCCCTTGGAAGAAAAAAAAAGGGGCTAAACCGTTTCCCCACATGGGGAAAATAAAACATTGGGGGCCAAACAAGGAGTTTTACCTACCCCCAGGGGGTAAAAAATCCCAAAAACTACCAACTTTCAATTTTGTCCCAGTTGGGTAAATAAAATAGACCTTTGGGACCAGGGGAAAAAGGGCACCCTTTTCCCAAAAAGGGGAAAGGGTTAAAGCCTCACCCCGCATTTCCGGGGAAAGGGGCAGCCCTTTTAAATTGTTCCAGCCCTAACCCTTTCCATAAAAAAAGGGGAAAAGAAAATTCTTCCTATCCTCATTACTTTCGGGGAATAAGGAAATTTCATCCCCTTTAAATAGACCTTGTATTTCCCAGTTTGGGGCCCGGGTAAAATTTAACTGGCCCCCTTTAAAAATTTTTTTCCCAAAGAAATTTGAAAAACCCCCAAAAGGGGGTGGAAAAGGGAAAAAAATTCCCCAACTCCGGGGGGCCTTGGAGTTTTCCCTTTGGGTTCCCCGAATTGTCTTTTTCCGGGAAGGGCCCCAAATTTTCCACTTAAGGGGGTTCCAAAAACCAATCACAAACACAAACAAACACACAAAAAAAACCCCACAACACACCCCCAAACCCCACACTACCCCAACAAACCCACAACCCAAAAAACCCCCCCAAAAAAACACACACCTACCCAAAACAACCACAGGAAAAAACCCCACACCTACACCTAACCACACATCAAAACCCAACCCCACAAAACTCACAAAAAACAACCAAAAAAACCCAAAAAAACCACAAAAAACCACCACCCAAAAAACCAAACCATCACCCCAAACCCCAAAACCACCATTTTTAAAACCACCCCACTCCACCAAAAAACCACCAAACCCACACATTTTCAAAAAAATTTTTCACACAACAAACCCCAAACACAAAAAAGAAAAAATTTTTTCCCAAAAAAAAAAAGGGTTTAAAAAAGGGAAAATTTTTCAAACACCCCGGGGGGAAAACTTGGATTTTCCCCTTAAGGTCTTAATTGTTTCCAAGGGGAATGCCCCAAAAGTAAGAGTGGACCAAACCTACAACAAAACAACCAACACAAACAAAAAAAAACCAACACAAAACCCAACCAAAAAACCCCCAACCACAAAAACAAAAACACACCACACACACCCACACACCCCAAACACAAAAACAAACACACCAAAAAAACACACACCCAAAAAACCACACACCCAAAAACACAAAAACAACACCCCACAAAAACACACACACACAAAAACAAACACACACCAAACACAACACCCCAAACACAAAAACAAACACACACACACCCAAACAAACACACCCCAAACACAAACACACAAACCCCACCCCCAAAATTTCCAAAACACAAAACCCCAACAACAAACCCAAAACACACACAAACCACAAACACAAAAACCTCCAAAAACAAACCAAACAAAAAAAGAAACAAACCAAACATTAAAAAACCAACACAAAACCACAACACCACCCCCAACACAAACAAAAACAAACACACACCAGCACACACACAAAACCACACACAAACACCCACAACAAAAAACAAACAAACCACACACACAAAACACACACACACACAAACACAAAAACACACAAAAAACAAAACCACACACCAAACACAACCACACACACACAAACACACAAAAACACACAACACACAAAAAACACAAACACAAACACACACACACAAACACACACAAAACACACAAACAAAACACACACTCAAACAACCACAAACCAACACCCACACACAAACAAAAACACACAAAACACAACACACACAACAACACACCCCTTAAACACACACAAAAAAACCCCACACACAAACAAAAACCCCAACACACAAACAAAAACCCACAAAAAACAACACACAAACAACACACAAACACAAACACCCCAACAAACACACACACAAAAAAACACACAAAAAACCACAAAACACAAACACACAAAACCACAAAACACACAAAACACACAAAAACAAAACACACCACACAAACACACAACAACACAAACACACACACAACAAAAAAAACACACACACACTCAAAACCCAACACACACAAAAAACACAAAACCCACACACACACACACAAAAAACACACACACAAAAACACACAAAAAAACCCACAAAAAACACACACAAACAAAACCACAAAAAACCCCCTCAAACAAAACACACAAAACACACCCCAAACACACAAAAAACACAAAAAAAACCAACACACACAAACACACAAAAAACCCACACACAAAAACCCCAAAACAAAAACACCCACAAAACACCCCCCACAACAAACAAACACACCCCACAAACACACAAACACAAACACACACAAAAAACACACACAACACACAAACCACAAAACCAAACACACACAAACACACACAAAACACACAAAACACCCCAAAAAAACACACACCCAAAACCACCACAAACACACACAAACACAACACACACAAAAACCCACACAAAAACACACAAAAACCCCAAAACCACACACAAACACACCCCAAAACACACAAAACACAAAAACACACACACAACACACACAAAAACACACACAAACACACACACACACAAACCCACACCAAAACAACACAAACAAACACAACAAACAAAAAAAATAACACAACAAACCCACACAAACCAAACACACCAAAAACCCCCCTACACACCAAACACACCAAACCCCCCAAAAACCCACCAAACACCCAAAAAACCCCACACAGCCAACACACACAAAAACCCACACACCAAACACACCAAAACCACACACCGAAAACATAAATTTTTCCGTAAGGGAAAATAACAAAACCAAGATGTTTTCCCTGCGGGACAGCACCCGAGAACAAAAGCTCAGAGATGTGTTCCTGCGGACAGCGGGCCGGAACACAGCTCAAAATGTGTTCCCGCGGGGACAGCAGCCGAGAAAAACACCCCCAAGATGTTTTTCCTGCTGGACACACCAGAACACAGCTCAGAGTTTTTTTTTGGGGTTCCCCCCCCGGGGAACACAGCCCAAAAGATTTTTCCTGCTGGGACAGCAGCCGAAACACAGCCCGGGAAAATTTTTCCTTTGGCTGGACGAAACCGAAAAACAAGCTAAAGGATTTTTTCCCTCTGGACAGAAAACCCCGAGAACCCCGCTCAGAGATGTTTTCCTGCGGGACAGAAAGCCGAAACCAGCCAAGATGTGTTCCTGTGGAAAGCCCCAAAGAACACAGCCCAGAATGTTTCCTGCGGGGACAGCACCGGGAAACACACTCAGATTTTTTTCCCCCTGCTTGACAGCACCCGAGAACACGGGCCCAAGATGTTTCCTGCGGGGACAGCAGCCGAGAACCACCAGAAAGTGTTTTCCCCTTGGGACACCCACCCCGGAACACAGCCAGAATGTGTTCCTGCTGGGACAGAAACCGAGAACACAGCCCCAAGATTTTTCCTGCTGGGACAGCAGCCGGAACACAGTTTTCAAGATGTTTCCTGCTGGGACAGCAGCCAAAACACAGCCCGAGATGTTTCCTGCGGGGACACCCCCCCGAAAACCACAGCTCAGAGATTTTTCCGTTTGGACAGCAGCCGAGAACACAGCCCAAGATGTTTTTCCTGCGGGGAAAAGCACCCGAGAACACAGCCCAGAGAGGGTTTCCTCTGGGAAAACCCAGCCGAGAACACAGCCCAGAGATTTTTTCCCCTGTTTGGACAGCAGCCCAAAGAACAAGCCCAGAGATGTTTTCCCTGCTGGGACAGCAGCCGAGAACCCGCCCAAAGATTTTTTCCGCTGGGCGCACCCGAGAACACAGCCCAAAAAAGGTTTTTCCCTGCGGGGACGCCCCCCGAGAACACAGCCCAGAATGTGTTTCCTGCGGGGACACAGCCGAGAACACAGCCAAGATGTTTTCCGGGCTGGACAGCACCGAAAAAACACACCCTCAGAGAGGGTTTCCCCTGCGGGGACACACCGAGAACACAGCCCAAGAGGGTTTTCCTCCCTGGGCAGCGGGCCCGAAAAACCCCCAGCCCAGAGATGTGTTCCTGCGGGGACAGCGGGCCGAAAACAGCCCCAGAGAGGGTTTTCCTGCGGGCCCAGCAGCCGAGAAAAACAGCCCAGAGATGTTTTTCCTGCTGGGACGCGCCGAGAACACACCCCCCAAGATTTTCCTGCTGGGGGACAGAAACCCCGAGAACACACCCCCAAGAGGGGTTTTTCCGCGGGACAGAAGGGCCAGAACACACCCCAAAGAGATGTTTCCTGCGGGAAAAACAGCCAAAGAACACAGCCCAGAGATGTTTTTCCCTTTCTGGACAGCAGCCGAGAACACAGCCCAAGATGTGTTCCGCGGGACAGCACCCGAAAACCACAGCCCAGAGATGTGTTCCGCTGGGCCCGCACCCGGGAGAAACACAGCCCAAAAATGTTTTCCGCGGGACAGCAGCCGAAACCAGCCCGATATTTTTTTCCCTGCTGGAAAGCGGGCCAGAACACAGCCCAGAGATGTTTTTTCCTTGCGGGGACAGCACCAGAACACGGGCCAAGAGTGTTTCCTGCGGGGACAACAGCCGAGAACACAGCCCAAGATGTGTTTCCTGCGGGACAGCACCCCGAGAACAAAGCCCAAGAGGTGTTCCTGCTGGGACAGAAAGCCGAGAACACACCCCCGAGATTTTTTTCCCGGGGATGCCCCCACCCCGAAAAACACAGCCCAGAGATTTTTTCCTCGGGGACAGCAACCGAGAACACACCCAGAGATTTTCCTCCCTGGGACAGGGGCCGAGAACAAAAGCCCAAGATGGGTTCCTGCGGGGACAGCACCAGAACACAGCCCAAGAGATGTTTTCCCTGCGGGGACAGCAGCCGAGAAAAAACCCCCCCCCCAAGGGGATGTGTTTCCTTTCTGGGAAAAAGCAGCCGAGAACAAGCCCAGAGATGTTTCCTGCGGGGACACAGCCGAGAAAAACAGCCCAGAGATGTGTTCCTGCTGGGACACCCGCCGAGAACACAGCCCAGAGTTTGTTTCCCTGCTGGACAGCAGCCGAGAACACACCCAGAGTTTTGGTTTTTTCCGGGGCGGGGGACAGAAACCCGAGAACACAGCCAGGGGTTTGTTTCCTGCGGGACAGCCCCGAGAACACAGCCCCCCAGAGATGTTTTCCTGCGGGGACAGAAAAGCCGAGAACCCCCCAGCCCCCAAAAATTTGTTCCCGGGCCGGGGACAGCACCCCGAAACCCCAAAGCCCAGAGATTTTTTCCCTGCTGGGACAGCACCGAAAACACAGCTCAGAGATTTTTTTTCCCCCTGCGGGAAAACACCCAGAAAAAAAAGGAAAAAAAAAAAAAACACAGCCCAGGATTTTTCCCCCTGCGGGAAACCCAAGCAGAAAAAACACAGCCCAAAAAATGTTTTTCCTGCGGGGACGAAAAGCCGAAAAACCAACAGCTCAGAAATGTTTTTCCCCTCCCGGGGAACCAGCCGAAAAAAACACAGCTCAGGTTTGGGGTTCCCAAAAAAAAAAAAAATTTCCTGCTGGGACAAAACCAAAAAAAAAGCCCAAATGGTATTTGGGAAAAACAAAAAAAAAAAAAACCCAAAAAAAAAAATTAAAAATTGGGCTTAAAAACAGGAAAAAAAACCCAAGAAAGGGGGAAAAAACAAAAGAAAAAAACCCAAAAAAACCGGGGAAAAAAGCAGCCGAAACACAGCCCAAGATTTTGTCCTGCGGGGAACAGCACCGAAAAAAACCACACCCCAAAGAGATTTTTTTGTGCGGGACAGCACCCGGGAGAAAAAAGGCAGAAATTTTTTCCCTGCTGGGACAGCGGGCCGAGAACAAAACCCCAAAGAGATGTTTTCCCTTTGCTGGGCCCAAGAAAACCGAGAACACACCCCAAAGGGGATTTGTTCCTGCGGGGAAAACAGCAGCCGAAAAAAAAAAAAAACACAGCTCAAAGAGGGGTTTTCCTGCGGGAAACCGCGGGCCGAAAAACACAAAAGCCCGGGAGATGTTTTTCCTGCTGGGAAAAAGCAGGCCGAAAAACCCCGCCCAGGGGGGATTGCCCTTTCGGGGAAAAGCAAGGGCCGAGAACAAAACCCCAAAGGGGAGGGTTTTTCCCCCCCTGGGGACAGCACCGAAAACCAACAGCCCAAAGATGTGTTCCTCCCGGGGAAAACAGCGGGCCGAGAACCAAGAATACCCGGACAGGAAGCCAAAAAAAAAACCCCCAAAAAAATTTCCGGGGAAAGAAAAAACAAAAAAAGCCCAAAATTTTGTTCCTGCTGGACAGAAACCGAGAACACAGCCCAAGAGGGTTTTTGGGGGCGGACGGGAAACCGAAACACACCCAGAATGTTTTTTCCCCCTGCGGGGACGGGCAGCCAGAAAACAAGCCCAGAATGTTTCCTGTTTGGGACACCCAAGGCCAAAACCCAAAAGGAAAAATTTTCCCTTGGGGAAAAAAAATTTAAATTTTTTAACCAAAAACAAGAGATGTTTCCTGCGGGAAAAACCCGTGGGGGCCGGGGGAAAAGGAGGGGGCACAGCCCAAAAAATGTTTTCCCTGCTGGGCGACCAAAACCTAAAACCCTGTTTTTACCAAAGGGGCCCCCCAATGATGTTTTCCCCTGTAAACCCGATAAAAGAAGAGAGGCCTTTGGGAAAGAAAACCCGGGCCTAAGAAACCTTTCTACAAAGAAACACCCCCAAAAAGTGTTTAAGAAAAAAGTTGGGGTTTTCCTCACACACCAAAACACCCAGAGATTGTTCCTGCTGGGACAGCGGGCCGAAAAACACACCCCAAAAATTTGGTTTCCTGCGGGAAACAGCAGGCCCGAGAACACACCCTCGGGAGATGTGTTCCTGCGGGGAAACCCCCAAAACCCCCCAATTTTTCCGGGGGAGAAAACACAGCCCAAAAGAGGGTTTTTCCCTGGGGGGGTGGGGACAGCACCCCGAGAACACAGCCCAGAGATGTGTTCCCTCCCGGGACAGCAGCCGGGGGAAAAAGGGGGGGAGGGGGGAAAGAACACAGCCCAGGGATGTTTTCCCCTGCTGGGACACACCAAAGAACACAGCTCAGATATGTTTTTCCTGCTGGGACAGAAACCGAGAACAAAACCCCCAGAGATGTGTTCCTGCTGGGACAGCAGGCCGAGAACACAGCTCAGAAATGTTTTCCCTTTGCTGGGACAGCACCCGGGAAAAAACACAGCCCAGAGATGTGTTCCCCCTGGACAGCACCGAGAACACAACCCAGAGATGTTTTCCGGGCGGGGAAAAGCACCGAAAAAACAGCTAAGAGATGTGTTTCCGTTTGGGACAGCAGCCAAAGAACCCAGCCCAAGATGTTTTCCCTTTCCCGGGGACACACCCCCGAAACAACCCCCAGAATTTTGTTCCGGCTGGGACGCAGCCGAAAAAACACCCCAGAGATGTTTTTTTCCCCCTGGGACAGCGGGCCGAAAAAAACAAGCCCAAAAGAGTTTCCTGCTGGGGACAGCAGCCGAGAACACCGCCCAGAGATGTTTCCCCGCTGGGACACAGCCGAGAACACAGCCCAGAAAATTTTTTTTCCCCCGGGGACAGAAACCGAGAACAACCCCCAGAGATTTTGTTCCGCGGGGGAATTCAGGCCAAAACCCACAGCCCAGAATGTGTTCCTTCTGGGACAGCACCCGGGAAAACACGCTCAGAGATGTGTTCCTGCTGGGACAGCACCCCGAGAACACAGCCCAGAGTTTTGTTTCCTCCCGGGACAGCAGCCGAGAACCCAGCCCAAGATGTTTTCCCTTTGGCGGGGACAGCAGCCAAAGGAACCCCGGCCCAGAGTTGTTCCTGCTAGACAGAAAGGCCGAAACCCAGCCCAGAGAGTTTTTCCCGGCGGGGACAGCACCAAAAAACACGCCCAGAGTTTTTTCCCTTTGTTTGGGACAGGAGCCGAGAACAAAAAGCCAGAGATGGTTCCTCCCCTGGGACAGCAGCCGAAACACACCCAAAAATTTTTTTCCTTTTTTGGGGGAACCAGCAGCCAAAACACAGCTCAGAGATGTTTTTCCTGCGGGGACAGCAGCCGAAAAACACACCCCCAGAGATGGGGTTTCCTGCGGGGAAACGCACCGAAACACAGCCCAGAGATATTTTTCCTGCGGGACAGTTTGCCGAGAACACACCCAGAAAATGTGTTTCCTGCGGGGGAAAACCAGCCGAGAACCCACCCAGAAGTGTTCCCTGGGACAGCAGCCGAAAAACGAAAGCCCAGAATGTTTTCCCTGCAGGGACAGCAGCCAAAAACCCAAACACCCCAAGATGTGTTCCTGCGGGGACAGCAGCCGAAAACCCAAAGCCGAGAGATGTGTTCCTGCGGGACAGAAACCCCAGAACACAGCCCAGAGAGGGGGGGTTTCCCTGCTGGGACACGGGCCCCGAGAACACACCCCAAGAGATGGGGTTTCCTGCGGGGACACCCGCCGGGGAACACGGGCCCAAAGGATTGTTTCCTGCGGGGACAGAAAGCCGAGAACACAGCCCAGAGATTTTTTTCCTGCTGGACAGCAGCCGGAACACAGCCCAGAGATGTTTTCCCTGCGGGGACAGCAGCCGAGAACCCCGCCCGAGATGTTTTTCCGCCGGGACAGAAAGCCGAGAACACAGTCGGGAAAATGTTTCCTGCTGGAACAGCGGGCCGAAAAACAGCCCAGAGATGTTTTTCCCCTGCGGGACAGCGGGCCCGAGAACACAGCCCAGAGATGTGTTCCTGCTGGGACAGCGGGGCCAAAAACACACCCCCGAAAATGTTTTCCTGCGGGGACAGAAAGCCGAAAACACAGCCCAAAAAAGTTTTCCCTGCGGGGACAGCAGCCGAAAACCAGCCCATTGATGTTTTCCCTTGCGGGGACACAGCCGAGAACACACCCCAGGATGTGTCCTGCTGGACAGCGGGCCGGAACACAGCCCAAGATGTGTTCCTGCTGGGACAGCTCCAAAAAACCCCGCTCAGAAAATGTTTTTTCCTCCCTTGAAAAGAACCGAGAACACAGCTCAAGATGTTTTTTCCTGCGGGGCCCAGCAGCCGAAAACACAGCCCAAAGATGTTTTTTCCTCTGGGACAGCAGCCGAGAAAAACAGCCCGGGAAAATGTGTTTTTTCGGGCCCGCAGCCGAGAACACAGCCCAGAGATGTGTTCCTGCGGGGAAACAGCGGCCGGGAACCCCTCCAGAGATGTGTTCCTGCTGGGACGGGCAACCGAGAACACACCAGAGATGTGTTCCTGCTGGACAGCAGCCAAAACACAGCCCAGAGTTTGTTTTCCTTGGGGGAAACACAGCCGAGAACACAGCCCGAATGTTTTTCCCCTGCGGGGACACCCGCCGAGAACACAGCCCGAGATGTGTTCCTCTGGGAAAAGCAGCCGAAACACAGCCCAGAGATGTTTTCCCCTGCTGGGACACGAGCCGAAAACCCCAAGCCCAGAAAATTTTTTTCCCTGCGGGGAAAGCAGCCGAGAACACAGCCCAGAGATTGTTCCTCTGAACAGCAGGCCGAGAACACACCCGGATGTTTTCCCTTTGCTGGGACAGCACCCCGAAAAAACACAGCCCAGAAAAGTTTTCCTGCGGGGGACAGCAGCCGAGAACACAGCCCAAAAGATGTGTTCCTGCTGGGACAGCGCCGGAACACACCCTCAGAAAAGTTTCCCCTCTGGGGACAAAACCCGGAACACAGCCAAAAGATGGGGTTCCTGCGGGGACAGCAGCCGATAACACGCCCAGAAAAGTTTTCCGCTGGGACACAGCCAGAACACACCCCGGGAGAATGTTTCCCCGGGGGGGAACAGCACCGAGAACACAGCCCAGAGATGTGTTCCTGCGGGGACCCCCAGCCGAAAAACACACCCAGAAAAGGGTTTTTTCCTGCTGGCACACCCAGCCGAAAAAAACCAGCCCAGAGATGTTTTCCGCTGGGCCAGAAACCAGAACACAGCCCGAGATGTGTTCCTTCTGGGACAGCAGCCAGACACAGCCAGGATGTTTCCTGTTTGGGACAGCAGCCGAAAAACCACACCCCCAGAGATGTTTTCCCTGCGGGGAAAAGCAGCCGAAAAACAAGCCCAGAGATTTTGTTCCTGCTGGGGAAAAGCGGGGCCGAGAACACAGCCCAAGTTTGGGGTTTCCTGCTAAAACAGCAGCCGAAAACCCCACAGCCCAGAGATGTTTTTTCCTGCTGGACAGCACCGGGAGAACACAGCCCAGAGATGTTTTCCCGGGCGGGGAAGCGCCGAAACACACCCTCAGAGATGGTTCCTGCTGGACGAAACCGAAAACACACCCAGAATGTGTTCCTGCTGGGACAGCAGCCGAAAAAAGCCCAAGTGTTTTCCCTTTCGGGGGCAGCACCCGAGAACACACCCCAAGTTTGGGGTTCCCCTGCGGGACGCGGGCCGAGAACACAGCCCAGAGATGTGTTCCTGCGGGGACAGCGCCGAAAAACAGCCCAGAGATGTTTTCCGCGGGGACGGGAGCCAAAAACACAGCTCAAGAGGGTTTCCTGTTTGGGGAAAAGCAGCCGAGAAAACCCACCCCAGAGATGTTTCCCCTTTTGGGACAGCACCGAAACACGCTCAGAGATGTTTTTCCGGCTGGACAGAAACCCGAGAACCGCCCAAGTTTTCCCCCCTGCGGGGACAGCAGCCGAAAACCCACAGCCCGGATATGTTCCTGGGGGGACAGCTGCCAAAAAACACAGCCCAGAGAGGGTTTCCTGCTGGAAAAACACCAAAGAACACAGCCCAGAGATGTGTTCCTCTGGGCCCCAAGCAGCCGAGAAAAGCCCAGAAAATGTTTTCCTGCGGGACAGCAGCCAAAAACCCACAAGCCCAAAAATTGTTCCTGCGGGGACACCCACCGAAAAACACAGCCAGAGATTGTTCCTCTGGGACAGCACCGAGAACACACCCCAGAGATGTGTTCCTGCGGGACGCAGCCGAGAACACACCCAGAAAGTTTTCCTGCTGGGACAGCAGCCGAGAACAAAGCCCAAAAATTTTTCCCTGCAGGGACAGCAGCCGAGAACACAGCCCAGGTTTGTTTCCTCCGGGGACAGCGGGGCCGAGAACACACCCGAGATGGTTCCCGTTTGGGAAAAGCAGCCGAGAACACAGCCCAGAAAAGTTTCTCCCGGGGACGGGCAGCCGAGAACACAGCTCAGAATGTTTTCCTGCGGGAAACCCGCAGCCGAGAAAAAAGGGCCCAGAAAAGTTTTCCCTTTGCGGGGACACACCGAAACACAGCCCAGAGATGTTTTTCCTTTGCGGGGACAGCAGCCGAGAACACAGCCCAGAGATGTTTTCCTGCGGGGACAGCGCCGAGAACAAGCCCAGAGATGTTTTCCCTGTTTGGAAAAAACACCCCCGAGAACACAGCCCATGATGTTTCCGGGCTGGGACAGAACCGAAACACACCCCAAGTTTGTTTCCGCTGGACGGGCAGCCGAGAACACACCCCGAATTTTTTCCCTGCGGGGAAAAGACCCGCCAAGAACACAGCTCAGAAAATTTTTTTCCTCCCTGGGAAGAGCCGAAACCCACAGTTTCAAGATGTGTTCCGCGGGACAGCCCAAAGAACACACCCCCAGAGATGTTTTCCTGCGGGGAAAAAAAACCGAGAACAAAACCCCCAAATTTTTCCCCTGCGGGGAAACAGCACCCGAGAACACACCCCAGAGTTTGTTCCTGCGGGACAGCAGCCGAAACACAGCTCAGAGAGGGTTTTTCCTGCGGGGACACCCAAACCGAGAAAACAGCCAGGGGTTTGTGTTCCTGCGGGACAGCAGCCGATAACACAGCCCAGGGGATGTTTTCCCCGCTGGGACAGCAGCCGAGAACACAGCCCAGAGTTTTTCCTGCTGGACAGCAGCCGAGAACACCCCAAGATGTGTTCCTGCGGGACAAGCGCCGAGAACACACCCCAAAAATGTGTTCCTGCTGGCACAGCAGCCGAAAACAAAACCCCCGAGATGTTTTACTGTTTGGACAGCACCCCGGGGAACAAAAAAGCCCAGAAAAGGTTTTCCTTTTCTGGGACGGGCAGCCGGAACACGGGCCCAGAGTTGTGTTCCTGGGGGGGAAAAAGCAACCCCCAAACCAGCCCCCCCAAAATGTTTTCCCCTGCTGGGCCCCCAGCACCAAGAACACAGCCCAAATGTTTCCTGCTGGGACAGCAGGCCGAGAACACAGCCAGAATGTTTTTCCGCGGGCCCGCAGCCGAGAAAAAACAGCCCAGAGATGTTTTTCCTGCGGGGCCCAGCAGCCAAGAAAACAGCTCAGAGATGTGTTCCTGCTGGGACAGCAGCCGAGAACACAGCTCAGAGATGTGTTCCTGCTGGGACAGCAGCCGAGAACACAGCCCAGAGATGTTTTTCCTCCCTGGGACACAGCCGAGAACACAGCCCAGAGATGGGGGTTCCTCGGGGACAGCGGGGCCGAGAACACACCCCAGAGATTTTTTTTCCTGCTGGACAGCACCAAAACACAGCTCAAAAGATTTTTTTTTCCTGCGGGGACAGAAAACCGAGAACACAGCTCAGAAGTTTTTTCCTGCTGGGACAGCGGCCGATAACAAAGCCCAGAATGTTTTTCCTGCGGGAAAACAGCGGGCCGGGGAAAAAACCACAGCCCAGAGATGTTTTTCCTGTTTGGGACAGCAGCCGAAACACACCCAAAAGATGTGTTCCGCGGGACAGCACCCCGGAACACAGCCCAAAAGATGTTTTCCTGCTGGCACAGAAAGCCGAGAACACAGCCCAAGATGTTTTATTTGCTGGGACACAGCCGAAAACACCCCGGGGGGAGATGTGTTCCTGCTGGGACAGCAGCCGAGAACACACCCCCAGAGATGTTTTTTCCCCTGGGGGACAGCGGGCCCGGAACATTTTCCCAGAGAGGGTTTTCCGCGGGGAACACACCGAAAACCCACACCCCAAGATGTTTTCCTGCGGGACACAGCCGAGAACACAGCCCAGAATGTTTTTTCCTGCTGGGACAGCAGCCAGAACACAGCCCAAGATGTTTTTTTCCTGCGGCCCACACAGCCGAGAGCACACCCCAGAATGTGTTCCTGCGGGGGACAGCAGCCGAGAGCACCCCCAAGATGGGGTTTCCTCTGGGACGCAGCCGGAACACAGCCCAAAGACGGGGTTTCCGCAGGGACAGCACCAGAACACAGCCCGAGATGTTTTTCCTGCGGGGGCAGCAGCCAGAACACAGCCCAGAGAGTGCCTGCGGGGGGAAAGCACCCCGAAAAACCACTTTTCCCCAGAGATGTGTTCTTTAAAGGGACAGCAGCCGAAACACACCCCAGGGGATGTGTTCCTGCTTGACAGCACCGAAAACCAGCACAGAGATGTTTTGTCACAAGCAAAAAATTTAAGTGTTCAGGAGGGGGCCCTCGACAACACTTACTAAAGTGCAGATTTCAAGGTTAGATTTTGCCGCTGATGCGGCTAGTTTACTGTGTATCACATATCCATCCTGTGGAGGGTGGTGGATAGTTTACTGTGAATCACATATCTATCCTGAGGACTACAGCGTAGGAACATACACAAACACAAAAGGCCTGAGAACTAGGCCCCAGAAGGGGTATACAGGAACATCTGGATTTACAAGTAAGTGAAATTGGAGAGGTGAGACTGTAGCAGTGCGCACTTTACCCAGGAATAAGAGAGTCTGTTCCTCATTCCTCTGGTTATAAACAGTGAAACGAGGAAGTCACCCACCACCATGTATATATATATATATATTATATATATATATATATATATATATATATATATATATATATATATATATATATATATATATATATATATATATATATAATACATGTATATATATATATATATATATATATATAATATATATATAATATATATAATATATATATATATATATATATATCTATATATATATATATATATATATATATATATATTATATATATATATATATATATATATATATATATATATATATATATATATATATAAACAATAATATATATAGGGAAGTGCCACCTCTATAGCTGGAATGGGGACCCTCATCCTCAGAGAAGACAATAAACGTACGTCAGAGAAAACTCAAGGTTCTCCCCGGAGCTGTTTGAATATTTTCTTCTCCTACCACCCCCTATATATTTTTTATTCTATGTGAACATTTATTAATAAACAAAATACATTTACAGAAAAAAAAACATAAACATGAATACAATGGCACAATGTATCAAAGATGATGAATTTCCTCCAGCTCCTCCGAGGCTGGACGTGAGCCAAGTATGCAGCAAGCATTCCCCCTCTGGATGGCGACACTGAGGCGCTGGAACATGAAAGTGGCTGCCCTTGGGTCCCTGGTGGTGTCGATGAGTCTGGAACCCAATTCTTTAAGGAAACGTGTGGCATTTTTTCCCCATGATCCCAAGGTCTCTGATCCCACTGGGACAAATTGATACTGTTGGCTAATGTCCCTGTACTTGCTGATCTTGTACTCCTCCCTGTGGTCAGCAGCTCCTCCCTGTCGCCCCACACTGTGATGGATATAGGTGTCAGCCAGTGTGGACACGCAGGAAATAGTCCCATGCTAAGAGCTTGCCATTCTTCCAAGGATAGATGGTGATCCCATCGGGGCGGTTTGCTGGGTTGTGGGTATTGTTTGCTGCAAGTGATCGTGGCTCTCTCTCGGCAGGGCATCCAGCTGTAGCAAGGGTTCTCTTAATGATGTCGTTGACCTCATTGTGTCTTGCATGCCAGCCCTTGGTTTTGGAACACTTAAGACCATGTAGACCGTATTGGTCAGCTTGCACTTCGCCGCAAATACACATATATTCTGTGTGAATTGGGGCAGCAAGGCGCAGAGCCACTGCAATACGGAGGGTCTTAGGGTCGAGTCGCGTTCCCATTGCCGATATGGGAACTGTTTTGGAGGAAGTCCCCGGAGTGAGGTGCACTCACAGCCTGGAGACGGGCAATCTCCTATCTGATGTTGTAGCCCTGAGCATGTTGGCAAGCACCTTTTTCAGCAATTGGGCTATCCCAGCTTGACTGTTTGTGAGCCAGTGCTGAACTAGGGTTTGGTGCTGGAGCAGCAAGAGTCTTCTCCCATTCGGTGATGGCACTGACATAGCTAGGGTCTTCTATTCCTGCTGAGTCACTGAGGGTGTCAGGAAGAATTTGTCTTATCAACTCGTTTGATGCAATGGAAGAGGATAGGAAAGCTGGTAGAGCAATCTGGGAGGATCTGCGTACTCCTAGCCCTCCAAGCCTGACCGGAAGTGAGGCTTGCAACCACTGTCCATCGTCAAGGGAAAGATTCAATACACTCTCTAGCATGGCCTTCAGGAGAGAGTCATATTCCTTGAGTTTTGGACTGCTGAAGGCTGGGGAGCATCTCAGAAAATAGGTAAGTTTTGGGGTTGACAGGCACCTTGTGAGTAGGTAGAAGGCATCGTGTGTGTCAATGTCTTTCATCCTGCTTTCCATCGTCCGGAGGTCTGAGACATTTTTCCTAGGACCAGATCGATGGCATTGGACCCAAGAGGAGCACCGAGGAGAGTGCTATTGGCTGGATCAATGGCTCGTGCTCCTGGTAAAACGGTACTAATATTCTGTATCAACTGTTGATTGGTAGAAACTATTTCACATTTGGTGGGGT
>NC_069451.1:27500-47500 GCF_026875155.1 Cherax quadricarinatus | reverse complement strand
AACTCGTTGGTGAGCCCCCGGGACCCTCTTGAGTGTAGACCCCAGGACACACTCTTTGATGAAACCCCCCGGCCCCATCGTTGAGTGTGACCCCGGACCCACTTTTGAGTGTAGACGCCGGACCATTTTGTTGATGTAGAGCCAGGACACACTCGATATTTTAACCCCCAGGAACACCTGTTTGTGTAGACGCCGGAACACCTTAGTGTAGACACCGGGACACACTTGTTGAGTGTAAACACCGGACAAAATCTTTTGGTGTAACCCCGGACACACTCTTTAGTTTTAGCCCCCGGACCACTTTGGGTGTAACCCCGGGACACACTCTCGGTGGACCCCAGACACCTCGTTGAGTGAAACCCCCGACACACTTTTGAGTGTAGCCCCCAGGACACACTTGTTGAGTGTAGACGCGGGGACACACTTGTTGATGTAACACCAGGACACAACGTGATGTAGACCCCAGGACACATTGTTAGTGTAGACCCAGGACACACTGTTGAGTGAAAAACACCAGGACAACTCGTTGATGTAACCCCGGGACAAAATTGTTGAGTGAAAAACCCCAGGACCACTCGTTGAGTGTAGCCCCCGGGACACATTTGTTGAGGAGCCCCAACACACTTTTTGAGTGTAGACCCCAGACACACTTGTTAGTGTAACCCCAGGACACACTTTTTGAGTGACACCCCAGGACACACTTTTTGGGGTGTAACCCCGGGGGCACACTCTTTGATGTAAACCAGGACACACTTGTTGAGTGTGCCCCCGGACACACTCTTGAGTGTAGACCCAGGAAAACCTTGTTGAGTTAGACACCGGGGACCCTTTCTTGATTTTAAACACGGGAACACTCTTTGAGTGTACCCAGGAACACTCGTTGAGTGTGACCCGGGGAACACTTGTTGAGTGGACCCCAGGACACATTTTGGGGTGTAGCCCCCAGGACACACTTGTGAGCAACGCCAGGACACATTGTTGAGTGTAAACCCCAGGACACATCTTTGATGAGACCCCAGGACACACTTTTTTGAGTGTAGACCCCAGGAACACTTGTTGGTGTAAAACCCGACACATCGTTGAGTGTAGCCCCCAGGACCACTTGTTGAGTTGTAGACCCCGGACAACTTGTTGAGTGTGACCCCAGGCACACCGTTGAGTGTAGCCCAGGAACACTCGTTGATTAGACCCGGACCCCTGTTGAGGTAGACCCCAGGCCCACTCGTTGGTGTAGACCCCGGACACACCGTTGATTAGACCCGGGGACACATTTTGTTGATGTAGACCCCAGGGCACCCGTTGAGTGTAACCCCGGGGCCCACACTCGTTGAGTGTAGACCCGGGAACACTCGTTGAGTGAGACCCCAGGACACACTTTTGGTGTAACCCCGGCCTTCGTTGAGTGTAACCCCGGCACACTCGCTGGGTAACCCCAGGACAACTTTGATGTAGCCCCAACACCCTTTGGTGTAACCCCCAAACACACTCTTTGATGAAACCCCAGGACCACTTGTTGAGTGTAGACCCGGACACATGTTTGGTTTAGCCCCCAGGCACACCGTTGGTGTAGCCCCCCAGGCACACTCGTTGAGTGTAGACCCCAGGACAACTTGTTGAGTGAAACCCCCAGGACACACTCGTTGAGTTAGCCCCCGGGAAACATCTTTGAGTGTGACCCAGTCACACTTTTGAGTGTAGACGCCGGGGACAATTTTTTGGTGGACCCCAACCATTGTTGGTGTAGCCCCAGGACCACTTTGAGTGTAGCCCCCAACACACTCGTTGAGTGTAGCCCCCGGGACACACCTTTGAGTGTAGACCCCGGGAAAAACTTTTTGAGTTAACCCCCGGGGACACATCGTGGTGTAGACCCCAACACATTTTGGTGAGCCCCCCGGGGACAATCTTTGATGTAGCCCCCGGGACACACTTGTTGAGGGGGGACACCGGGACACACTCGTTGGAAAAGAGCCGGGGACACATTGTTGAGTGTAGACCCCAGGACACATCGGAGTGTAACCCCAGGACACACTTGTTGAGTGTAAACCCAGGACACCTTTTTGAGTGTCCCCGGGGACACACCGTTGAGTGTAGACCCCGGGACACACTCGTTGGTTAGCCCCCGGGGCACACTCGTTGAGTGTAGACCCCAGGACACACCTTGAGGGACCCCAGGACACACTTGTTGATGTAGAGCCGGACACACTCGTTGAGTGTGACCCCAGGCACACTCGTTGAGTGTAGCCCCGGGCACACTCTTTTGGGTGTAGACCCCGGGGACACACTTTTTGAGTGTAACCCCAGGACACACTCGTTATGTAACCCCAGGACCACTTGTTGAGTTAACCCCAGGACCACTTGTTGAGTTAGACCCCGGGAACCACTTTTTTGATGAGCCCCCGGGACACTCTTGTTGAGGTAGACCCCAGGACACACTTGTTGATTTTAAACCCCCAGGCCACTTGTTGAGTGTAGACCCCGGGACACACTTGTTGAGTTGACCCCAGGACCATTTTGGGATGTAGCCCCAGACCACTCGTTGAGTGAGCCCCAGGACAATTTGGGTTGAGTGTAGACCCCCGGACACATTTTTGAGTGTAGCCCCCGGAAACCACTTGTTGAGTTAACCCCAGGACACACTTGTTGAGTGTAGACCCCAGGACACACTTTTGGTGAAACCCCCCGGGAACACTTGTTGAGTGAACCCCAGGAACACTTGTTGATGTAGCCCCCAGGAACCCTCATTTAGTGTAGACCCCGGACACACTTGTTAGTGTAGCCCCCGGGACACACCGTGAGTGTAGACCCAGGACACATTGTTGGGTAGACGGGGGACACATGTTGAGTGTAGACCCCGGGGACACACTTGTTGAGTGTAGCCCCCAGGACACATTGTTGAGTGTAACCCCCGGGAACACTTTTGAGTGAACCCCCGGGACACACTTTGTTGATGAGACCCCAGGACAACTTTGTTTGAAACACCAGGACACACTCTTGAGTGAAACCCCCGGGGCACACTTGTTGATGTAACCCCGGGCACACTTGTTGGGTGCCCCCGGGGAAACCCCTTGTTGATGAAACCCCCCAGGACACACTTTTTGGTGTAACACAGGACAACTTGTTGAGTGTAGCCCCCGGGAACATTGTTGAGTGTAGACCCGGGGAACACTCGTTGGTGAGACCCCAGGAAACACCTTTTGATGTAACCCCAGGACACATCGTTGGTGTGACCCGGACACACTCGTTGGTGTAGCCCCCAGGACACACTTTTTTGAGTGTAGCCCCCAGGACACATTTTGAGTGTAGACCCCGGGGACACACGTTGAGTGTAGACCCCGGGACACACTTGTTGGTGAGCCCGGGACACCTTGTTGATGAGACCCAGGACACACTTGTTGAGTGAGACCCCGGGACAAGTCGTTGAGTGTAACCCCGGGACCACTTGTTGAGTGAGCCCCCAGGACACACTTGTTGATGTACCCCCCGGGACACACTCGTTGAGTTTTGCTTTTATTTAGGCCAGACCTCTTAACAAGTAAAAAACCATATATGTGCAACACAGATCTTTTCTGAAAAATTTTGGGTTTCGAAAATTTTTTGATGAACGTTTGTTGTGTAGCTCTAAACTCGTGGGGATCGTCCAAAGGGATGTGCCCGGATCGGTCCGGGGATCTTCCAGGGATGGGCCCGGGGATCTGTGCAAGGTTTTCTGTCCAGGGTCGGTCCGGGCATGTGCCCCAGGGATCGGTCCGGGGGATCTGTCCAAGGATGTGCCCCAGGGACGGCCCGGGCATGTGCCCGGGGATGGCCCAAGGTTCTGTCCAGGATGGTCCAATGTTCGCCCGGGATCGGCCCAGGATTTTTCAAGGACTGCCCGGATGGCCCGGGGGGATCTGTCTGGGTTCAATCCAATAATCTGCCAGGATTTGTCAAAGGTTCTGTCCAGAGATGGGTTAAAGGATCTGTCCAGGGTGGGCCCAAAGGTCACCCCAGGGATCGGTCCAGGGATTGCCCAAGGGATGGGTAAAAGGATCGCCCCGGGGGATCGGCCCAAGGATCTGCCCGGGGGATTGGTCTAGGATCGTCCGGGGGATCGGCCCAAATCGGTCCGGACGGTCCAACATCGCCCGGGGATCGGCCAGAAACTGTCCAGGGATGGGTCCGGATGGGCCCAGGGAGGGTCCAGGGATGGGTCCAGGGTTCGGTCCGGGGGTCGGCCCGGGGGATGGGGTCCAAAATCGGCCCAGGAAGGTCCGGGGATGGGTCCAGGGATCGGCCCGGGATCGGCCCGGGGATGGGTCCGGGGTCGGTCCGGGGATCGGCCAGGGACGGTCCAGGGTCGGTCCAGGACGGTCAGGGATGGGTCCGGGACGGTCCAGGGAGGGCCCGTATCGGTCCAGGATCGGTCCGGGGATGGTCCGGGATCGGCCCAGGGAAAAGGGGGGGGTAACACCAGTTTTTGGCCCCAGAAATTTTCCCGGCAACACAACGCACCCTCATAGATCAGTTATAAAATTTAACAAGTTTACTCTCCATTATTCTCTAAGAGTGCCTCGTGCCACTCAGGGTAGAAATCTGAGTGGCACTCTGACTGCGCCTTTGAAAGATATCATTGGTCTGTGTGTAGGGCTTAAAGGTTATCTACTACACGAGGGCCATTAAGGCTGCATGTCACCTGTATACCACCAGACAGGAATTTTTAAATAGCTCTCAGTGAGAGATATACACCTCTCAGTGTATATACACTGAGAGATATACCCTTCTCAGTGTATATACACTCTCAGTGTATATACACTGAGAACTCCTCTCCTGTTATTAGTATCATAGCACTAATATTTTGCGATACCGACAGATGATGGATAAGATATGTATGGAACACCTGAGTGTCTTAATGACGACGTTTCGCCCACCACTGACTTCATTCCGATGCAGAGATTATATATGGAAATACTGGAAAAAAAAGGAGAGGTGAATAGCAGGTAGTCAGTCCCTCAGTCTTGACTGAGAATGATCGGTCCATTAAGTTAGACAGTGAATGATCAGTCCCTCAGTCTTGATAAGGTCACCAAATCACTGTATATAGATAAAGATCTTCACACACACACACACACACACACACACACACACACACACACACACACACACACACACACACACACACACACACACACACACACACACACACACACACACACTGTCACAGGGCTCAGCACTCTCCTGAGCGATTCCACGCACAGCGTTGCATACGAAGTGCTTATTAATAATCCATCTAACACACTAAGAGGTCCGGCCACTTACCCAGTCAATTACGTCTGTGATAGGGTGACTGGTGTGTTAATTGGGTGTAAAATCTATCTACTACACGAGGGTCATTAAACTATCATCTCACCTGTACACAATCAGTCAAAAATACTTTAATACCTAAAGCAGAGATTTATAAAGTATGTCTTTGTTTCTCATTGTATATACACTGAATAATGACGCTTATCCTAGTCTTTTTCTTCTTCTTTGCCTTCTTCTTCGTCTTCTTCTGTTTCTTCTTAATCTTTGATTCATACACCTAGATAAAACACGATAGTTCTTTATCTAGATACGAGTAGACATTTTATCTCAGTAGATTATCTCGGCGAAGAATCAGAGATACTTGAGCAGCATCTGGATATCCAGTGGTTTTATCGATACAAATTCAAGGACATAAAGGGCGGACGGTAGAACTGTATACAAGAGATGAGGTACACAGTCCCTCAGCCTCGGTGTTAGTGGAGAGTTTGGGTATCATTATTGTAGACGACGTCTGTAGTAAAGATACCCAGATGTTGCATTTGTGTCTAATTCTTTGTCTTTTCTGTGTTGTATATGATATCTATACATAGACGGCCTCGGGATTTTCAAGTTCTCTGCTGTCTGTCTTTCCTCATGTACTCCCATGTCTTTCCATGTACTCCCATGTCTTTCCATATACTTCTACGTCCCAGTGAACTCCCATGTCTTCAAGGTCTCCCATGTACGCCCATGTCTTCAACAGTTATCATTGTGCACCAAGCTACGCCCGTGCCTCCCACGGGAGGACCATTCCGCGTATAAAATCCTAGCCTTACGATTTTTCATTATAATCCTAACCGACGTACAAGCAAGGAACTGTTTCACTGGAGAAAAGAGAAGGAGGAGAGGTCAGGGGCCACCACACAGCTCCAGGCTACAAATATAGGAGTGTGGGTGTGTGTGTCCGAGGTATAACATGTGTGAGAGAGCGTGGGCTAGCTCTAAACTCTCAATAGATGACGCTAGTGACCACTTGGCTCACTCTCCCAACGACTGCTTAGCGAATTTATCACCGCCGGCTGGATTTTATTATTTCTGGTTCTCGTTTCTCCCGCAATTTAAAAAAAAAATAAATGCTATTTCCGCTGACCTGAGATAATCCTTTATATGATTATAGTTTGTAACATAACGTGGATTAACGTGGATTAATGCTGCGATGTATGATAATCTATGTAACTGTATTTGTGTATACTTGAATAAACTTACTTATAGCGAGGCTAACAGTGAGTGTGTTTAGGCACAGATACACGTAAGTACAATGATCTTACAAAGTGTAAATTATCTAATACAACCCAAAAAGTCTGACAAAGTGACATATTTCCAGTGGCAGTGGTATGTTAATGAAGGAAGAAAGTTGGGGTCAGAAGATACAGCCTGACCCCCAGCAGACCCAGTTACTCAAATACAAATATACTGACATATACAAGGACAGGTACCCAGACATAAACAAGCTTACGTTCACACAGACATAACCAAGCTTACGTTCACACAGACATAACCAAGCTTACGTTCACACAGACATAACCAAGCTTACGTTCACACAGACATAACCAAGCTTACGTTCACACAGACATAACCAAGCTTACGTTCACACAGACATAACCAAGCTTACGTTCACACAGACATAACCAAGCTTACGTTCACACAGACATAACCAAGCTTACGTTCACACAGACATGTTTAAAAGACAATATTCAAAATAAACTTGCTAATAATGGCAAATCAATTGATCAACAGAGATAATAGAGGGCAACGAGTGACTAGCTCCCTTAAGGTTTACTATACAAATAGTAGGAGTCTAAGAAATAAGATAGATGAGCTAAGATTACTTGCAAGTGCAGGTAATATAGATATTATTGGTATAACAGAGACCTGGTTCAACCTGAAAGATAGAGAAATGCCTTCTGAATGCAACATACAGGGTTATAAACTATTCCACACTGATAGGGTCAACAGGAAGGGTGGTGGTGTGGCGATATATGTCAGAGAAAATTTAAATTGTTGTCTTAGACATGATATAAGATTAGAAACATCGAATACAGAATCTGTTTGGCTACAGTTTCTCGAGGGACGTGACAGTAAGTGCAGTAAGCTGTTATGGGACGAAATTCATAAGGCATCTAGATATGAAAATGTTGTGTTAATGGGAGATTTTAACTTTAGACAAATTGATTGGAACAATGACAGGAAATCTTGAGTCTAGTGACTTTCTTGATACGGCTCAGGATTGCTTTTTAGAACAGGTTGTGACAGAACCAACTAGAGGAAACAATCTGCTTGATTTGGTTCTTGCCAACAAAGATTCACTAATTAATATTCTTGAGGTTAATAATGAGCCTGGGGAAAGTGATCACAAATCACTTAGTTTCAATATATCATGGAATTACCCAGATAACTGCAATCAAATCTGTCCCAGATTTTCGCTTGGCCGACTTCGTGGGACTGAAAAATTACCTGGGTGGGTTAAATTGGGATGTCCTGACTATGGGTCAGGTAGGTGATCTTGGTTGCCAATATGACGTTTTTCAGAGCATAGTTCTAGCTGCCCAGACAACTTTTGTTCTGAGTAGGGAAATTAGATCTAACAAAAATGATCCCAAATGGATGAACAATGAATTAAAACATCTCATTGGTCAAAAGAGAGGCATATATAGGCATATCAAAAGAGGGGATGGGCAGTTAAGAAATCAATATATTCAATTAAAGAGAAATGAAGAAAGGAATAAGGAAAGCAAAAAGGGATTATGAGGCTAAGGTCGCAAGGGATTCAAGACTAACCCAAAAGGGTTCTTTCAGGTATACAGAAGTAAGATTAGGGACAAGATTGGCCCACTTAAGAGTAACTCTGGTCAGATCACTGCCAGTGATAAGGATATGTATGAAATTCTCAATACCTACTTCCTCTCAGTTTTCACCCAGGAAAATACTAGCGATATTCCTGAAATAATAGATTTTGTAGAACGGGATAATAAACTATGTACGATTGCGGTAACTAGTGACATGGTCCTCAGACAAATAGAGAAACTGAAACCTAACAAATCCCCAGGTCCTGATGAACTGTTTGCAAGGGTGTTAAAGGAATGTAAAGAGGAACTTAGCATACCTTTGGCTAATCTTTTTAACATATCACTACAAACTGTTGTTAGGTAAGACACATATGCAACAGTTAGGTATCTTTATTTCGAAACGTTTCGCCTACACAGTAGGCTTCTTCAGTCGAGTACAGAAAAGTTGATAGAAGCAGAAGATACTTGAAGACGATGTAATCAGTCCATCACCCTTAAAGTTTTGAGGTGGTCAGTCCCTCAGTCTGGAGAAGAGCATTGTTCCATAGTATGAAACAATATGGAGATGAAGTGACAGGATGGAGCCTTATATAGCGCCAAGAGGTGAGACGTAGGTCACTAGAAGAGGTAAGAACTCAGGTGTTGGGAGGTCAGGTCCCTCTCAAATCCAGCCGTTCTCACTAGTAGAGGTTGTCGAAGTTGATTGTAGGTCTGTACCAAGATACCCTTGTGTTGCAGTGTCTGACAGATTGAACATTAAAATGGTATAAAATACCGACAGGTTGTTAGGTAAGACACATATGCAACAGTTAGATATCTTTATTTCGAAACGTTTCGCCTACACAGTAGGCTTCTTCAGTCGAGTACAGAAAAGTTGATAGAAGCAGAAGATACTTGAAGACGATGTAATCAGTCCATCACCCTTAAAGTTTTGAGGTGGTCAGTCCCTCTGTCACTTCATCTCCATATTGTTTCATTCTATGGAACAATGCTCTTCTCCAGACTGAGGGACTGACCACCTCAAAACTTTAAGGGTGATGGACTGATTACATCGTCTTCAAGTATCTTCTGCTTCTATCAACTTTTCTGTACTCGACTGAAGAAGCCTACTGTGTAGGCGAAACGTTTCGAAATAAAGATACCTAACTGTTGCAACCTGTCGGTATTTTATACCATTTTAATGTTCATCACTACAAACTGGCATAGTGCCTGATAAGTGGAAAATGGCAAATGTAATACCTATTTACAAGGCAGGTGACAGGTCCTTGGCTTTGAACTATAGACCAAAAAGCCTTACCTCCATAGTGGGGAAAATTTATAGAATCAATAATTGCCGAAGCAATTCGTAGCCATCTTGACAGGCACAGATTGATTAATGAATCTCAACACGGTTTTACAAAGGGGCGTTCCTGTCTTACGAATTTACTAACTTTTTTCACTAAGGTGTTTGAGGAGGTAGATCATGGTAATGAATAAGATATTGTGTATATGGACTTGAGTAAGGCTTTCGATAGTTCCACATCAGAGGCTATTGAGGAAACTTAAGGCACACGGAATAGGAGAAATTTTTTCCTGGGTAGAGGCATGGCTGACAAATAGGCAGCAGAGAGTTTGCATAAATGGGGAGAAATCAGAATGGGGGCACGTCACAAGCGGTGTTCCTCAGGGGTCAGTGTTGGGCGCGTTGTTGTTCACAATTTACATAAACGACATAGATGAGGGAATAAATAGAGACATAAGCAAATTTGCTGATGACACCAAAATAGGCCGTCCAGTTCATTCTAATGAGGACACTAGAGCACTCCAGGATGATTTGAATAGACTGATGGAATGATCGGAGAAGTGGCAGATGCAGTTTAATATTGACAAATGCAAAGTTCTAAATGTTGGACAGGTAAATAACCATGCCACATATAAACTAAATAATGTAGATCTTAATACTACTGACTGCGAAAAGGATTTACGAGTTCTGGTTAGCAGTAATCTAAAACCAAGACAACAGTGCATTAGTGTTCGCAATAAAGCTAACAGAATTCTTTTCTTCATATCTAGAAGTATAAATAATAGAAATCCTCAGGTTGTTCTTCAGCTCTATATATCCTTGGTTAGGCCTCATTTAGACTATGCTGCTCAGTTCTGGTCACCATATTACAGAATGGATATAAAAGCTCTGGAAAACGTACAGAGGAGGATGACAAAGATGATCCCATGTATCAGAAATCTTTCCTATGAGGATAGACTGAGGGTCCTGAACCTGCACTCTCTCGAAAGGCGTAGAATTAGGGATGATATGATCGAGGCGTATAAATGGAAAACAGGAATAAACAAAGGGGATGTAAACAGCGTGCTGGAAATTTCCAGCCAAGACAGGACTCGCAGCAATAGTTTCAAGTTGGAAAAATTCAGATTCAGGAAGGATATAGGAAAGCACTGGTTTGGTAATAGAGTTGTGGATGAGTGGAACAAACTCCCGAGTACAGTTATTGAGGCTAAAACGTTGTGTAGTTTTAAAAATAGGTTAGATAAATACATGAGTGGGTGTGGGTGGGTGTGAGTTGGACCTGACTAGCTTGTGCAGCTGGGTCTGGTGCAGTGCTCAATCCTTGAGTGGAGGTGACCGGACTGGGTGGGTCATTGGGCTAATCCGGGGGGTGTGGGTCATTGGGTTTATCCGGGGGGGGGGACATGGACCTGCTCCGCATGGGTCAGTAGGCCTGTTGCAGTGTTCCTTCTTTCTTATGTTGTTCTTATAATGATGATGATGATGATGATAATAATAAAATAATAATAATAATAATAATAATAATAATCTTCATTTCTACAGGTAGATGATACAACTATTACTGATGTAGTTGACATCAGTGACATACTCTATAGTAAGTCCCTGGTAATGTAGAGCATTCCTGGCAACTTGTGTTAATTAATCTTGTGTCCCTCAGGATGCCACCCACACCAGTCGACTAACACCCAGGTACCTACGTACTGGCAGGTGAACGGGGGCAGCAGTTTTCACCCGAGCCTGGGATAAATCCCGAACCCCTCAGTGTGTGAGCCGAGGACGCTACCAACCAATCCACGAGCTCCATAAACACAATGATATCACATTATACATTAAATATATTAAGCGAAAACCACAGGGAAAGGGGGGGGGGAGTTACGTGACGCTCGAGGCCTTTCACACTACATAATTGCTTCGTCAGTAGCTTAACCTTCCAATAAACACCCACAAGACAAAAGAGTGTCGACCAGATGAAACATATGCAAATTTTCGTGTCATGGAAGAAATGAATCGGTATAAAGCCAGATTGAGTTAACCCAATGTTTCGCCACCAGAAATATAGGTTAGGTTTTAAGTAGGTTAATAAGTTCTGTTTTTTTTTTTTTTGAAAAGTGGTAAGTGCGGTATTATTATGATAAATAAGAGGATATATTATATTATAGTAAATAGTATATTATATATAATAATAATTTATTTTATAATAAATTATAATGGAAATAAGAGAGAGAGAGATAGAGAGAGAAAAGAAGGAGATAGAGGATATAATAAGGTATATGAGAATTAAAGTTTAAAAGAGATTTATAAGAAATTAGAGATTATATAGGAGATATTATATGGGAAATATTGGGTAGTATCTAATATTATTTTTATTATTTCCCTACGCCCGACCCCCCAAGGCAGGGTGCACCGAAAAAGAAAACTTTCGCATCATTCACTCCATCACGCTTCCGAAAGGGTGCTTACATCAGTTTTCGCTAAAACTCACATTACCCCTCCCTTCAGATTCAGGCACTGTCCCTCCCTTTTTCCAGGACTAAACGGCCTGCTTTCACCGGGAATCCTTCATTAAATTTTCTTTGCTAACCCAACAGACGTCAAGTTATTAAATACCATTTGTATCATTCCCTATAAACGCTCACGGCAGTGCTGGAAGTCGAAGCCCTGACAAAACTCCTTTGCCCCTCCCTCAACCCTTCCTAGGCGATACCCGTCTTACTACAGAATGATACCACTCTTGAAGTCATTTCTATATATATTAATATATATATATATTATATTTAATATAATATATATATTTATATATATAATAGAATATATAGGAGAGAGAGAGAGGAGAGAAAAAGGGGGATGGTGTATTAAGATATAAAATATATAAGATGATAGAGTATATATATAGAAATATATAAGATTTATAGGGAGATAATAAAAGGAGATATATAGGATATAATATATATTATATTTTAAATATATATATAAATATATATATAATATATTATTAATATAATATATAGAGAGAGAAAAATGAGAGAGAGAGAGAGAGATAGAATATATATAATTATAAATTAATATAATATATTTAATATTATATAAATATAAAATATAATAGTTTAAATCTAAATTTATATAAAATTATCATATATATATTAATATAATATATAGGTGAGAGGGGGAGGTGAAGTAGAATATAAATGTTAAATCTTGAGTAAAAGGTTAAAGTCAACTGTTTTTCTCCTCAGGCTGAGTGCTGGTGCAGGTCTGACAGTCACTGACTCCCTCACTCAGGCTGATTGATGGTGCAGGTCTGACAGTCCTGACATACTTCACTCAGGCTGAGTGCGGGTGCAGGTCTGACAGTCATGACTTTACCTCACTCGGCTGAGTGCTGGTGCAGGTCTGACAGTCACTGACATACCTCACTCAGGCTTGGATTTGCTGGTACGGTCGGGACAGTCACTGACATACTCACTCAGGCTGAGTGCTGGGCAGGTCTGACAGTCACTGACTACCCACTCAGGCTGAGTGTGGTGCAGGTCTGACAGTCACTGAAAATACCTCACTCGGCTGAGTGCTGTCAGGCTGACAGTCACTGACATACCTCATCGGGCTGAGTGCTGGTCAGGTCTACAGCCCACTGACATACCTCACTCAGGCTGAGTGCTGGTCAGGTCTGACAGTCATGACATCCCTTTCACTCAGGCTGAGTGCTGGTCAGGTCTGACAGTCACTGACATACCTCACTAAAGGCTGAGTGCTGGTGCAGGTCTGACAGTCACTGACATACCTCACTCAGGCTGAGTGCTGGTACAGGTCTGACAGTCACTGACATACCTAAATCAGGCTGAGTGCGGGGTGCAGGTTGACAGTACTGACAAAACCCCCAACAGGCTGAGTGCTGGTACAGGTCTGACAGTCACTGACATACCTCACTCAGGCTGAGTGCTGGTGCAGGTCTGACAGTCACTGACATACCTCACTCAGGCTGAGTGCTGGTGCAGGTTGACATTTACTGACATACCCCCACTCAGGCTGATTTGCTGGTACAGGTCTGACAGTCACGACATACCTCACTCAGGCTGAGTGCTGGTGCAGGTCTGACAGTCACTGACATACCTCACTCAGGCTGAGTGCTGGTACAGGTCTGACAGTCACTGACATACCTCACTCAGGCTGAGTGCTGGTGCAGGTCTGACAGTCACTGACATACCTCACTCAGGCTGAGTGCTGGTGCAGGTCTGACAGTCACTGACATACTCCACTCAGGCTGAGTGCTGGTGCAGGTTAAAACAGTTCGACATACCTCACTCAGGCTGAGTGCTGGTCAGGTTGACGTCACTGACATACCTCACTCAGGCTGAGTGCTGGTTACAGGTCTACAGTCACGACATCCCTCACTCAGGCTGAGTGCTGGTGCAGGTCTGACAGTCACTGACATACCTCACTCAGGCTGAGGGGCTGGTGCAGGGCTGACAGTCATGACATACCTCACTCGGGCTGAGTGCTGGTACAGGTCTGACAGTCACTGACATACCTCACTCAGGCTGAGTGCTGGTGCAGGTCTGACAGTCACTGACATACCTCACTCAGGCGGGAGTGCTGGTGCAGGTCTGACAGTCACTGACATACCTCACTCAGGCTGAGTGCTGGTACAGGTCTGACAGCACTGACATACTCCACTCAGGCTGAGTGTGGTGGCAGGTCTGACAGTCAGGGACATACTCCTCGGGCTGAGTGCTGGTGCAGGTCTGACAGTCACTGACATACTCTCACTCAGGCTGAGTGCTGGTGCAGGCCTGACAGTCAAGACATACCTCACTCAGCTGAGTGCTGGTGCAGGTCTGACAGTCACTGACATCCCTCACTCAGGCTGAGTGCTGGTGCAGGTCTGACAGTCACTGACAAAACCTCACTCGGCTGAGTCTGGTACGGTCTGACAGTCACTGACATCCCTCACTCAGGCTGAGTGCTGGTGCAGGTCTGACAGTAAACTGACATACCTCACTCGGGTGAGTGTGGTGCAGGTCTGCAGTCACTGACAAAACCTACTCAGGCGAGTGCTGGTAAAGGTCTGACAGTCACTGACATACCTCACTAAGGCTGAGTGCTGGTGCAGGGCTGACAGTCACTGACATACCTCACTCAGGCTGAGTGCTGGTGCAGGTCTAAACATCACGACTTTCCTCACTCAGGCTGAGTGTGGTCAGTCTGACAGTACGGACATACCTCATCAGGCTGGTGTGGTACAGGTCTGACAGTCACTGACATACCCACTCAGGCTGAGTGCTGGTGCAGGTCTGACAGCACGACATACCCACTCAGGCTGAGTGCTGGTACAGGTCTGACAGTCACTGACATACCTCACTCAGGTGATGCTGGTACGGGTCGACAGTCATGACATACTCCACTCAGGCTGAGGCTGGCAGTCTAACGACCAGACATACCCACTCAGGCTGGTGCGGGTTACGGTTGACAGTCCTGACATACCCACTCGGCGGTGCGGTCGGCTGACGTCACTGACTCCTCACCAGGCTGGATGCTGGTACGGTCTGACATCACTGACATACCTCACTCAGGCTGAGTGCTGTGCAGGTCTGACAGTCACTGACATTACTTCAATCAGGCTGAGTGCTGGTACAGGTCTGACAGTCACTGACAAAACCTCACTCAGGCTGAGTGCTGGTGCAGGTCTGACAGTCACTGACAAAACCTCACTCAGGCTGAGGTGCTGGAACAGGTCGGGACAGTCACTGACATCCCTCACTCAGGCTGAGTGCTGGTGCAGGTCTGACAGTCACTGACATACCTCACTCAGGCTGAGTGCTGGTGCAGGTCTGACAGTCACTGACATACCTCACTCGGGCTGAGTGTGGGTACAGGTCTGACAGTCATGACATACCTCACTCAGGCTGAGTGCTGGTGCAGGTCTGACAGTCACTGACAAACTTCACTCAGGCTGAGTGCTGGTGCAGGTCTGACAGTCACTGACATACCTCACTCAGGCTGAGTGCTGGTGCAGGTCTGACAGTCACTGACATACTTCACTCAGGCTGAGTGCTGGTGCAGGTCTGACAGTCACTGACATACCTCACTCAGGCTGAGTGCTGGTGCAGGTCTGACAGTCACTGACATACCTCACTCAGGCTGAGTGCTGGTGCAGGTCTGACAGTCACTGACATACCTCACTCAGGCTGAGTGCTGGTGCAGGTCTGACAGTCACTGACATACCTCACTCAGGCTGAGTGCTGGTACAGGTCTGACAGTCACTGACATACCTCACTCAGGCTGAGTGCTGGTACAGGTCTGACAGTCACTGACATACTCCACTCAGGCTGAGTGCTGGTGCAGGTCTAACAGACACAGACATACTCCACTCAGGCTGAGTGCTGGTACAGGTCTGACAGTCACTGACATACTCCACTCAGGCTGAGTGCTGGTACAGGTCTGACAGTCACTGACATACCTCACTCAGGCTGAGTGCTGGTACAGGTCTGACAGTCACTGACATACCTTACTCAGGCTGAGTGCTGGTGCAGGTCTGACAGTCACTGACATACCTCACTCAGGTTGAGTGCTGGTACAGGTCTGACAGTCACGGGCCATACCTCACTCAGGCTGAGTGCTGGTGCAGGTCTGACAGACACTGACATACTCCACTCAGGCTGAGTGCTGGTGCAGGTCTGACAGTCACTGACATACCTCACTCAGGCTGATGCTGGTACGGTCTGACAGTCACTGAATACCTCACTCAGGCTGAGTGCTGGTACAGGTCTGACAGTCACTGACATACTCCACTCAGGCTGAGTGCTGGTGCAGGTCTAACAGACACAGACATACTCCACTCAGGCTGAGTGCTGGTACAGGTCTGACAGTCACTGACATACCTCACTCAGGCTGAGTGCTGGTACAGGTCGACAGTCACTGACATACCTCACTCAGGTGAGTGCTGGTACAGGTCTGACAGTCACTGACATACCTCACTCAGGCTTAGTGCTGGTGCAGGTCTGACAGTCACTGGCATACCTCACTCAGGCTGAGTGCTGGTACAGGTCTGACAGTCACTGACATACCTCACTCAGGCTGAGTGCTGGTGCAGGTCTGACAGTCACTGACATACCTCACTCAGGCTGAGTGTGGTACAGGTTGACAGTCACTGACATACCAACTCAGGCTGAGGGCTGGGTGCAGGTCTGACAGCCCACTGACATACCTCACTCAGGCTGAGTGCTGGTTGCAGGTCTGACAGTCACTGACATATCTCACTCGGGCTGAGTGCTGGTGCAGGTCTGTCAGTCACGGGACATACCTCACTCGGGGCTGAGTGCTGGTGCAGGTCGGGACGTCACTGACAAACTTCACTCAGGCTGAGTGCTGGTGCAGGTCTGACAGTCACTGACATACTCACTCAGGCTGAGTGTGGTGCAGGTCTGACAGTCACTGACATACTTCAATCAGGCTGGTGGGGTGGTGCAGGTTGACGCACTGACATCCCTCACTCAGGTGAGTGCTGGTGCAGGTCTGACAGTACTGACATACCTCACTCAGGCTGAGGTGGTGCGGGTCTGACGTCATGACATACCTCACTCAGGCTGAGTGCTGGTGCAGGTCTGACAGCACTGACATACCTCACTCGGGCTGATTTGCTGGTACAGGTCTGACAGTCACTGACATACCTAAACTCAGGCTGAGTGCTGGTGCAGGTCTGACAGTCACTGACTATCTCACTCAGGCTGAGTGCTGGTGCAGGTCTGACAGTCACTGACATACCTCACTCAGGCTGAGTGCTGGTACAGGTCTGACAGTCACTGACATCCTCACTCAGGCTGAGTGGGGTTTGGGGGCTACAGTCATGACAAAACCTCACTCAGGCTGAGTGCTGTTACAGGTCTAACAGACACAGACATACTCCACTCAGGCTGAGTGCTGGTACAGGTCTAACAGACACAGACATACTCCACTCAGGCTGAGTGCTGGTACAGGTCTGACAGTCACTGACGTACCTCACTCAGGCTGAGTGCTGGTACAGGTCTAACAGACAGACATACTCCACTCAGGCTGAGTGCGGGTTTACACAAGGTCTAAAGACAAGACATACTCCACTCAGGCTGAGTGCTGTTACAGGTTTAACAGACAGACATACTCCACTCAGGCTGAGTGCTGGTACAGGTCTAACAGACAGACATACTCCACTCAGGCTGAGTGCTGGTACACAAGGTCTGACAGACCAAACACATATCATCTGCATATTCCCAGAAATTCTCAACCAATCTCTTACTCCTCCCTCAGCACTTTTTACAGACGATTCTTCTAACACAAACTCAATTCATTTTTTTGAAGCAAGACTTAACACTGCAGACAGAGGAACGCTAAGTTCAAAGTATTTTTCTTATTCTCAGCAATTAGTTTTGATGCAAGGAAAGGAAGGAGACTGAAATTACTTGGATCAAGAGCCCTTCATTAGCAAAAACCGGATGTCCTTTTAAAACTCTACAGAGGAGTGACATCAGGATTATCGCCAATGTATATATATACACATAGATGTGTATGTCTTTCTGTGCTATACTCTAGGATTTTTGAGCAGCTTAGTGGGAGCTAATCCGGTTTACAACTGACGAGCCCGGGTGGAATCCTGGGGTAGGTTGAGACGTTTAGCAAGTTTTTTTCCCATGTGTTGTTCCTGTTCACCTAGTGGTGACGGTAGGTACGGCTGAGGTACTCACCTAGTTGTGGTTGCAGGGCCGAGTCCCGAGTCACAGCTCCTGGCCTCACCTCTTCACTGGAGGCTACTGGGTAACTCCCCCTGGTCCATGAGCTTTATCACACCTGAGCTGAGGCAGGATAAATCTTAGCTGGTAGATAGGTATTAAGACACAGTTTGAAGAACAAACTTTTACTGAGACAACGTTTTGCACAGACCAGTTTGTGTGTTCACACTCACAACAATCACCAGCGTGATTGTTCTCCAAGGTTTGTGACTGTAAATTCAACTATTATCACTGCTCTCACTGCTCTCACTGCTCTCACTACTCTCACTGCTCTCGCTACTCTCACTGCTCTCGCTACTCTCACTGCTCTCACTGCTCTCACTGCTCTCACTGCTCTCACTACTCTCACTGCTCTCACTGCTCTCACTGCTCTCACTACTCTCACTGCTCTCACTGCTCTCACTGCTCTCGCTACTCTCACTGCTCTCACTGCTCTCACTGCTCTCACTGCACCACTCTCACTGCTCTCACTCTCTCACTGCTCTCACTGCTTCACGCTCCCCACTGCTCTCACTGCTCTCATTTGCTCTCACTTCTAACTGCCTCACTGCTCTCGTACTCTCTACTGCTCTCACTGCTCTCACTGCTCTCACTGCTCTCACTGCTCTCACTGCTCTCACCTGCTCTCACTGCTCTCACTCGCACTCTCACTGCTCTCACTGCTCTCGCTACTCCATGCTCCACTGCTCTCACTGCTCTCCTCCCTTTTCACTGCTCTCACGCTCTTCTCCCTCTCACTGCTCTCACTGCTCTCACTGCTCTCACTGCTCTTCTCCCTTTACTGCTCTCATGCTCTCACTGTTTCTACGCTCCACTGCTCTCCTGCTCTCACTGCTCTCACTGCTCTCACTGCTCTCACTACTCTCATGCTCGCACTGCTTCACGGCCTCATTGCGCTCATGTTCTCACTGCTCTCACTACTCTCACTGCTCTCACGCTCTCGCTACTCTCTCTGTTTCTCACTGCTCTAAATGCTCTCACTACTCTCACTGCTCTCACTGCTCTCACTGCTCTCGCTACTCTCACTACCTCACTGCTCTCACTGCTTCGCTTCCCCACTGCTCTCATGCTCTCACTGCTTCATGTCTCACTGCTCTCACTGCTCTCACTGCTCTCACTGCTCTCACTACTCTCACTGCTCTCACTGCTCTCATTGCTCTCACAGTTCTCACTGCTCTCACTCTCTACGCTCTAAACTGCCTCCGCTACTCCTTGCTCTCACTGCTTCACTGCTCTCACTACTCTCCTGCTTTTCACTGCTCTCACTGCTCTTACTGCTCTCACTGCTCTCACTGCTCTCATGCTCTAAATCTCTCACTACTTCACTGCTCTCACTGCTCTCACTGCCTCACTACCCAAACTACTCTCACTGCCTAACTGCTACTGCTCTCACTACTCTCACTGCTCTCATGCTCTCACTGCTCTCCACTGCTCTCACTCCTCTCACTGCTCTCACTACTCTCACTGCTCTCACTGCTCTCACTACTCTCACTGCTCTCACTGCTCTCACTACTCTCACTGCTCTCACTGCTCTCACTACTCTCACTGCTCTCACTGCTCTCACTGCTCTAAACTCTCCTGCTCTTACTCTCTCACTGCTCTCACTCCCAAACTACTCTCACGCTCTTACTGCTCCCCACTGCTCTCACTGCCTCTCACTACTCCACTCTATCCCCTGCCTCCACTGCTCTCAAAATCTCACTGCTCTTACTGCTCTCACTGCTCTCACTGCTCTCACTACTCTCACTGCTTTTCACTACTCTCACTGCTCTCACTGTTTCTAAACTGCTCTCACTGCTCTCACTGCTCTCACTACTCCACTGCTCTCACTGCTCTCTGCCTCTTACTGCTCTC
>NC_069451.1:0-22500 GCF_026875155.1 Cherax quadricarinatus | reverse complement strand
AGAATCCTATCTATCACCTTCACTTCCTTCAAAAACAATTTAGAATCCTATCTATCACCTTCACTTCCTTCAAAAACAATTTAGAATCCTATCTATCACCTTCACTTCCTTCAAAAACAATTTAGAATCCTATCTATCACCTTCACTTCCTTCAAAAGCAATTTAGAATCCTATCTATCACCTTCACTTCCTTCAAAAACAATTTAGAATCCTATCTATCACCTTCACTTCTTCAAAAACAATTTAGAATCCTATCTATCACCTTCACTTCCTTCAAAATCAATTTAGAATCCTATCTATCACCTTCACTTTCTTCAAAAACAATTTAGAATCCTATCTATCACCTTCACTTCCTTCAAAAACAATTTAGAATCCTATCTATCACTTTCACTTCCTTCAAAAACAATTTAGAATCCTATCTATCACCTTCACTTCCTTCAAAATCAATTTAGAATCCTATCTATCACCTTCACTTCCTTCAAAATCAATTTAGAATCCTATCTATCACCTTCACTTCCTTCAAAATCAATTTAGAATCCTATCTATCACCTTCACTTCCTTCAAAATCAATTTAGAATCCTATCTCTCACCTTCACTTCCTTCAAAAACAATTTAGAATCCTATCTATCACTTCACTTCTGCAAAATCAATTTAGAATCCTATCTTTCACCTTCACTTCCTTCTAATTACTATTTGTATCCTATCTATCACCTTCACCTTTCTTCAAAATCAATTTAGAATCTTTCTATCTCCTTCACTTCTTCAAAACAATTTAGATTGTTATTACACAACCATTCTCCTTCATTCCTCAAACACCTTCTCCGACCATGAACTTAGCTAAAAGCTCCAGTTCTGATTATACGGAATTTTTGAACGCACGTGTTCACGTGATATTTTATATTTTAATTTTGAATATTTTTATCGATGTTTATGATGTTTATATGTGTATTGAAGAATGTTTTTTTGCAAACTGTTAAATGAGGAAAATAAAAATATTTTTTTAATAAACACTGGAACATGAATTGACAAGTTAAAAAATTATTTTATATTATTATTATAATTTTATTATTTTTATTATTATTATTATTATATTATCATTATATTTATTATTATTATTATTATCTTTATTAGTATTATTTATTATTATTAGGATTATTATTATTATTATTATTATTATTATTATTATTACTATTATTATTATCATTATTATTATTATTATTATTATATCAGTATTATTATTATTATTATTATTATTATTATTTTCATTTTATTTTATTATTATTATTATTATTATTATTATTGTATTATTATTATTATTATTATTTTTATTAGTGTTGTTGTTGTTGTTGTTTATGATTTTGCTGTTCTTATTGCTGCTGTGCTGTTATTATTATTGTTATTATTATTATTATTATTATTATTATTATTATTATTATTATTAAAACGACGCTTATAATGATAATTTTACGATTATTTCGTAATAGAGTAACTACCCTCGCGTTACAATCCCTTGTTACATACCCTTGTTACATGACCTTGTTATATGACCTCGTTAGGTCTCTAAGACCTGGCCGGTGGTCAGGTTAATGGTCGGACCTTTGAGACTGAATCACCTTGTTACCACTAATCTGCTATGCATACGTTGCTTGCTCAGGGCAATTGCTGTGCAGACATCAGTCGTCCAGTAGAGTTACAAGTGCTTTGTAAGGTCAGTAGGTACGGTCCAGTAGGGCTACATGTGTTGGTGCTGTCAGTAGATACGCTCAGCAGGGCTACATGTGTTGTGCATGTCAGTAGGTACGCTCCAGCAGGGCTACATGTGTTGTGCATGTCAGTAGGTACGCTCCAGCAGGGCTACATGTGTTGTGCATGTCAGTAGGTACGGTCCAGTAGGGCTACATGTGTTGTGCATGTCAGTAGGTACGGTCCAGTAAGGCTATATTCTTTGTTGCATGTCAGTTAGGTTACGGTCCAAGGTATAGGCTTCTATCTTGTGGTCATGTCAGTAGTACGGTTCAGTAAGGTTAACATATCTTGTTGCATGTCAGTAAGGTACGGTCCAGTAAGGCTACATATCTTGTGCATGTCAATAGGTACGGTCCAGTAGAGCTACATGTGTTGTGCATGTCAGCAGGTACGGTCCAGTAGAGTGATTCATGTGTTGTGCATGTCAGTAGGTACGGTCCTGTTGAGTACATGTGTTGTGCATGCAGTAAGGGTTACGGTCTCCCAGTAGGGCTACATGTGTTGTGCATGTCAGTAGGTACGGTCCAGTAGGCTTCCTTAGATGCCAACAGAATGAGAGGTGTTTAGAGTTGGGAAATTAAAGTACACACACACACACGAGGAGACAGGGTCAGGAGCTGTGACTCGACCTGCCAACTACAAATACCCTAGGTGAGTAAAATAGTTTAGCACTCACACACAATTTCCAGTAAACGAGATAGACTAAGAGGGAGAGAGAAAGAGAGATAGACAGACAGAGATAAAGTCACCAGTGAGAGACAGCACCACCAACACGCCTCTCTACAGCTCAATGAATTCTCAAAAAAAACCATTGAAACTACAGATAAATCCCTCATAGCCCTCATTCCCAATTCCCAAAATACAAAACTGCATTGAACTCGTGACAACCAGAGGATGCAAAATGAAAAAAAAAAATTCGAAAAATTGATTGAGGCACCATAATTTCTTTATAGCCCAATTTTGTTAACAACATCAGTAGAAAAGACTAGGACACTACCCTCCCTCCAATCCCCAGTTAAGTGTACAAATTAAGTTTCTTAGGAGTTTGAGACATGTACAAACAAAGAAATGCCATTTTACAAGCACAGGCCTGGTGTTGTTGACAAAGGTGTGAGAGTATGAGGACATTGTGACGTGGCTTCTCTATCTGTCGTCTGCTAATCAAATTACCCTACCTTACTCGTTCCACTTCGGTTGTGTGCTCCGTTTAGAAAGTTACCCTCTGCTGCCACTTTCCTCCTGGAGGGAAATTAAGGGATAGCAGGGAGGGACGGGCGGGGGGAGAGCACGGAGAGTGGAGAGAGACACGAGGTGAGAGGCCACGATGGTGGGTGGCAACGGAGACACAAATACGCAGTAATAAATATATAATATAGGATCTTTTTTTGGGTAATGCATGTTCACCTTATATAGGCTGAGAAGGTAATATATAATATAGATTTATATATTTATATATATATATTTATATATATATATATATATATATATAATATTGATATATTATATACCTGCCGTGGTGGAATCGGCCAGAGTGCTATATAAATTAATAAATAAATATATATATATATATATATTAACTATATTTTAATATATGATATATATATATATATTATATATTATATATATATATCCATACATATATATATATATATATATTTATATATATATATTATATATTATTATATATATATATTTATATATTATATATATATATATATATATGCAAAACAACCACTCTGGAAAGAATAGAGAAATTTCCTGCGCTTTCGTGGATACTCACATTATCAACGAAAATACTATCAAGGAATAGTTCCTTGATTTAATGTGAGTAGTCACGTAAAGCGCTTGGAATTTCTCTATCTTTCAGAACGAGTGGTTGTTTGGCATATTTGAAATCACCTGTTTACTGTGATTCTATGCATATTTGTAATATATTTTTATATATATATATATATATATATTTATATATATATATATATATATTATATATATATTATATTTATATATATATATATATATATATATATTGTCCATTCTGGACGCAGAATGGACATCCATGTGCAACCAGACTCTAGAATGGGAAATGACAAGGGTGGAACAGGTTGAGTGGTGACCACTTCCATCAAATACTGCCAGACCCACCTTTCCTGGCTGAAAAAGGTTACTGATCGTGACGATGGGGCCGGCCCCATCATCCGACCCTTTGCATCCCTCCATCTAAACAACTCTCCTCTCCTATTTTAACTGTCAGGTTCATTCTCTCCTAGGCTTTCTCAAATTATTGTCATTCAAAACTTTTTCTTATCTTAACAAAGTTTGTTGACAACATCTCAACCCAGCTCTCTTTGCTTTCCTTTTACAATCCTTTCACCACTCTTTACTCTCTTTTTCTCTCAATACACTCCTCCCTCCTTATATCTTTTACTGTGTAAAAAAACCTCTCATATGCTAACTGTTATCTCTTACTATCCTTCACCTTATGATTCCACCAGTCGCTCGTTCTTCCCCTCAGTACCCCCCACCCTCTTACATCAGCTAACACTCTAAACATACATTTTTAAAATCTATCCCATACTTTTTTTCTTTTCCTTCAACCTTCATGGCCATACTATATACTTTCATACTATCATACTATCATACTATCACTTGCCCATCTTTCTTCCAAAAGTTTCTTACATCTTTCTCCTAAACTGCCTCCTCCTTTAGTTTATAAACCTTCCCCTCTCCTTATCTTTTTGATACCATTCTCTTTGTATCCATCTACCTTTTACTCTCACTTTTAGCTACAACTAAAATTTAACTGGTATATATGTTGCCACTCTGTAAAAAGTACATCTGAAGTCTACCATTAGCCTTTTATACGCCAAATTTTATAGTCCAATCAAATCTATTCTCATTTAGCCCAATTTCATTCTTATATTTTTATTTATTCTTTTTTTTGTTTGAATATTTATTAGCTATTACCAAATATATTTATGTTTTAAAGTTCAATCAAAGATCCCCATTATTATTTTCCCTGGGAGCCAAACTTTGACTACCACACCTGTTCTGTACGATGGCTTAGACTTAGACTTTAATTTTGGAACTTTTCTCTCTCTATTAAAACTGTATCGAGAAAGAATAAGCAGGTCACAGTACGCGGCTGGAACAAAATTCACCGCACATCGAACATACTGACATTTTCGGCCCAAATGAATCACTGTCAAATCATCACGCGCCTAACAGAAGCGAAACGTTGGCCACCCCCTAACCTAGCCTATCCGGCAACGTGTGTCCTTGCCTTCACTACGGCCGGCAGTATGCCTTTTTAGACTCAATCTAAATTTCATTCAGAGGGAAGAAAAAGTCGCCTCAGCAGCAGTTTACTTGAGATTAATGCCTCATCATTTGCTCTCGGGCTGAGTTCAGCAAGTGCTTTCACTGAATTGTTTTTAATGTGAGAATAATGACTATTTCCAGAGTGTGGCTCCAGGGAAGCCAGTCGGCAATCTGTTGCCAAGCCATAAGCCACATCAAGGACTGTTCTTAAGCCATCAACCCAGTAAGGCTTGAGAATCTGTCCCAATTGAAAAGAATTGTTTCTGTATCCGATTCTGGGGATTCCGTCAACAGATTAACCTTGGAAATGATGTGATGTAAGTTATGTCAGTCGAATATAATGAATATTATTATTCTGATATTATCATTATTAATTTTATTATTATTATTATTATTATGCTTATTATTATTATTATTATTATTATTATTATTACCTAATATTATTATTCATTTATTATTATTTGACTAATATTATTTATTCATTTTATTTTTATTATTATTATTATTATTATTATTTTAATTATTAGTAGTTGTAGTAGTAGTAGTAGTAGTAGTGTAGTAGTAATAATAGTAGTAGTTGTAGTAGTAGTATAGTAGTAGTAGAGTAGTAGTAGTAGTATAAGTATGTCGAGAGTCTTGTGTCTTTACTACGAGACTTGAAGCTCTGTAATGATAAGTTAATACCATTACAATAGACACCTCTAGTACCACGAGACGTTTCACCTCAATAATAAGAACACCTGTCATGAAACGACTAAGGACAGTGAGACTTTAAGTGTTAATTTACACACAGAGAAAGGTTACTCATTTGTGGGCAAGAAACATCGCATTTCTGCGTGGCGATCCTGCTAGATACGTTTCCCACACTATCACATCAATGCTATGCAAGGGACAGTTTCTCGCTTAATAGCAACAACATCGTGCAACTACCTAGGTGTTGCACGAGTGTGTTCACGCGGATTTACATATATATTTGTGTGTGTGTGTGTGTGTGTGTGTGTGGGTGCTGTGGTTGTGTGTGTGGTGTGTGTGTGGTGTGTGGTATGAGCAGAATTCAATTTCGATTTTGAATGTAATCCCGGCGAAAAAAATTGTAAAAAAAAAAATTTTTCGCGGGAAAAAGCGAGGCGTTGGAATGTGATTTATCATGCAAATATTGAATTTATTTCTGCCTTCTCTCGAAGGCAATTGGAATTGTGACGCGGGGTGTTGACACTCAGGTGAAGTTGCAGTAGAAACAGTAGCAGTAGCAAACAGTAGCAGTAGACAACCAGTCGCAGTAGCAACCAGTAGCAGTAGCAAAGTAGCAGTATGCATCAGTAGCAACAACAATAGTATCAGTAACATCAGTAGAGCAACAACAATTGTAGCAGTAGCTACAGCAGCAGAAGCAACAGCAGCACCGAAAGTAACAGTGCGACGGCAAACAGCAGCAATTTAAGAGGATAAAACGGAATCAAAGACAGCAACAACCGCAGCATATGTGTCTTACTTACCAACAACAGCCTATGTGTCTTACCAACAGCAGCCTATGTGTCTTAATTACCAACAACAGCTTGTGTGTCTTACTTACCAACAACAGCCTATGTGTCTTACCAACAGCAGCCTATGTGTCTTAATTACCAACAACGCTGTGTGTCTTACTTACCTACATCAGCAGGCAGCAGCAGCACAACAGCATCAAACAGCAGTAAGATTAAACAATTGTTTTTTTACGGCAAATAAAAACGGGAATCGATTAACAAAAGATGTAGCACCAATTAGCTGCAACAGCAGCAGCAACAACGTAGTATCGTTGGCAACAACAGTGTAGCTGTGTTGCAACACAGTAATAAGAGCAATAATAACAACGACAGGGAGAAAATTCGCAGCAGCAGCAGCAGCAGCAGAACATCAGCCAAAAAACAACAGCAGCGAAAAACAGACTAACAGAAATAACAGTAACAGAAATAACAGCAACAGCAGGAATAAGGTAGTGGAGAGAGTAAATGAGACAGTGAGAGAATAAGTGAGAGAGTGAGACGTGAGGAGTAATTGTGAAGAGAGAAAAAACAGTGAGACAGTGATGGAGAGGGACAGTGAATGAGACAGTGAATGAGACAGTGAGCAGTGAATGAGGACAGTGAATGAGACAGTGAGAGGGAGGGTGAATGAGGACAGTGTATGAGACTGTGAGAGAGTGAATGAGAGAGTGAGAGATGAAGGGAGAAAATGAGAGAGACAGTGAGAGAGTGAGAAAAACAATGAGACAGTGAGAGAGACAGTGAAGGAGACAGTGAACGAAGGGGTGTCACTGTTTATCTTAAATATCTCTGTCTCTTCTCTCTCAATATTTTCTCACCTCAGAGAGATAGTCTCCTCGTGAGAGTGGGAAAACACCTCATAATGATGGCTGCTCTGTGATGACTGTTATTACTGCTGCTATTGCTTCTGCTGCTGTTGTTTCTGCTGCTGTTGTTTCTGCTGCTGTTGTTTCTGCTGCTGTTGTTTCTGCTGATGTTTCAGTCTGTACTCTGAAGGATGGGTGCCGAAGTTGTGGTTCTAGAGGTGGGAAATACAGTACCTACACAGAGAAAAGCGGCGAAGGATGAGGACTTTGAGGTAATCATTCCCGGAGCCTGGAGTCGATGTGCTCATTAGTCCAATACAGAGAAGAACTTATATGAGATTAAGACACATGTGCAACATCTGGGTATCTTTATTGTAGACGTTTCGCCATCCAGTGGCTTTATCAATACAAATTCTAGGACATAACTTGAAGACAGTAGAACTATGTACAGAAGATGAGGTAATCAGTCCCTCAACCTAGGAGTAGGTGCGAAGAGACAATAGTCGTGGAGATTCTGAAGCCGTAGAAGAGCCTGGCGACTTATATAGTAACGTCCTTCCCAGGGTGTAAAGCAGATGAGGGCATATTCACTGGTAGGCGGTGGATTCCCAGTGGAAGTAGGTCCTTCCCAAAGAGATGGGTTAGTTGTAGTAGTAGTTGTCGTAGTCGTGGAGGTTATGTACATGTCCTCAGAATTAAGATTCCATGATGTTGCAGTGTCTGACAAGTTGTGTACGAATGGTATATAATACCGACAAGATGAGATTAAGACACATGTGCAACATCTGGGTATCTTAATCTCATCTTGTCGGTATTATATACCATTCGTACACAAGAACTTATATACCTGTTCTTCTCCTTATTGGACTAGTGAAGTCACTGACTGCCGACATGTTTCCACAGTAAACGATAGCCAGGTGTTGGACAAGTCTCTCATTTATTCACATATGCAACACTTAACCATCTTTACTCACTCATCCTTATCATCAATAAAGATAAAGTACCACACATGTGCCTTACGTAATAAAGATATCCTCACATCTTTACTGTGCCTACCAACACACCTTTTAACCTTATATAGCTTTATTAAATTAGTAAAATAAGGCCAGCTGACTTCAGCCCACAAATACTTCCTTTTGCTTCAAGGCCAGACGCCGTAAAGGGGCTTAAGGCTCATTTCCGTCGCATTACTGGTGGTTACGCGGCACTATTGTCTCATAAGGGTTTGGCCTGGTGTTAAGGAGGGCGTTGAGAAAAGTGACGGCGGGACTCCGGCCCTTTTCAGGAAGCTACGAAACACGGCGACCCCCACTCCCCAGTGGGTTTTTAGTTCGTGTTGCTGTTAGACTCCGTTGTGTGTGTGTGTGTGTGCTTGTGTGAGTGTGTGTGTGGTGTGTGTGTGTGTGTGTGTGTGTGTGTGTGTGTGTGTGTGTGTGTGTATGTGTGTGTGTGTGTGTGTGTGTGTGTGTATGTGAATGTGGTGTGTGTGTGTATGTGTGTGTGTGTGTGTGTGTGTGTGTGTGTGTGTGGGTGTGTGTGTGTGTGTGTGTGTGTGTGTGATGGGTACTCAACCTAGTTGAGGTTGCGGGGGTCGAGTCCGAGCTCCTGGCCCCGATCTTCACTGATCGCTACTAGGTCACTATCACTGTGACGGAGTTTATCGTACCTCTGCCTTAAAGCTATGTATGGATCTGCTCCACTACATCGCTTCCCAAACTATTCCACTTATGTACTTACTCTGGGGCTGAAGATATACTTTCTAACATCCTGTGAAATTATCTGTGTCTTTAGCTTCCAACTGTGTCCCCTAGTTACTGTGTCAATCTCTGGATACCATGCTGTTTTTGTACCACTTGTCAATTTTCTCAGTATTTGTTACTGTCGTTATCATGTCCCCCTTTCTCTCCTGTCCGCCTGTGTCGTAGGTTGATTTCCTGAAAACCTCTCCTCGTAGGACATACTCGTAGCTCTGGGACTAAGTCTTGATTGACAAACTTTTCACTTTCTCTACGTTTCTTTACGTTGTTGGCTAGGTGTGGGTCTCAAATGGTGCCGCATACTCCAATATAGGGCCTAAACGTATACGGTGACAGGGTCCTGAACGTCTTCCTTATTAAGATGTCGGATGCTGTTTGAGGTTTGCTAGGCGCCCATGGCTGCAGCAGTTATTTGGTAGATGTGCGTTCAGGTGATGTGCCTGGTGTTATACTACCCCAAGATTCTTTTTCATTGAGTGTGGTTTGTTGTCTCTGAACCCTAGTCTGTACTCCGTCTGCCCGGCCTTCTTTGCCCTTCACCAATCTTCATTGACTTTGCACTTGGTGGGATTGAACTCCAGGAGCCAATTGCTGGACCAGTTCTGCAGCCTGATCCAGTTCCCTTTGTAGTTCTGCCTGGTCTTCGATCGAGTGTATTCTTCTCATCAACTTTACACGTCAATCTGCAAACAGGGACACCTCAGAGTCTATTCTTTCGTCATGTCTTTCATCAAATACCAGATTCAGCACTGGTCCTAGGACTTGACCCTTGCGGGACCCCGATGGTCACAGGTGACACTCTGACACCTCGCCACGTACCATGACTCGCGGCTGTTTCTGACAAGTATTCCCTGATCCATTGTAGTGTTACTGTTATCCCTTGCTTGGTCTCCGTTTTTGCACCAATCATCTTGTGCTGGAACTGTTCAAACGCTTCTTGCTGTCCAAGAAAGCAATCACCCCACCCCTCCTCTTCTCTTGTCTTACTGCTGTCACCATGTCATAGATGAACTAAGTAGGTTTGGGACACGGATTTCCCGTCCCTGAATCCATGCTGGCTGCTGTTGATGAGATCATTCCTTTCTAGGTGATCACCACTCTTCTCCTGATAATCTTCTCCATGATTTTGTTTCTATACATGTCAGTGACCACTGGTCTTTAGTTTAATGTTCATGGTCTGTCTCTTTTTTTAAAGATTGGGGATTACATTTGCTTGTCTTCCATGCCTCAGGCTTCTCCCTGTTTCATAGATGTATTGAATATTGTTTAGTTTGGGGCTACACATAGCGACTATGCTCCTTCTCGCAATACCTGGGGAGATGTTATATGGCACATAGCCTGTGCGGTATCTTAGCTCACTTCAGTAGCTCCTTCACTACTTTCCTCGTTGTGTGCACTGTGTCGCACTTGTGGGTGCCCCCACTCTCGTCTTTCTGAGTCCTTCTGTCTCCTCTGTGAAACTTCTTTGAATCTCTTGTTGTCGTTCTTCACATACTTCCCGGTCATTTCCTGTTGTCTCTTCCTCCTTCCTTCTTAGCCTGATTACCTGGTCCTTGATGTTGTTTTCCTTCCTGGATGTGGCTGTACAAACAGTTTCGGGTCAGATTTGGCTTTCGTGATGGTCTTTTTCATATTGTATTTGGCATCCCCTTATTATTGTGCATATTCATTTCTGGCCTCTAGAACTGTTCTCCTTATTCTATGGGTCCTTTGACTTCTATATTTCTTGCCCATTCCCTAGGCACACTTGGTTTTTGCCTCCCTGCACCTTTGGGTAAACATGGGTATCCTGGCTTTTTCATTACTCCTTTGTACCCTTGGGTTACAAACTCTCTCAGCCTCCTTGCATTTTATTGCTACATTTCCTTTCCTCATTAAATGGTGTCCTGCCAGTTCTCTGTCCACTGAAACCCCGTTTCTGGTTGTTTCCTCATTCCTGTGTAGTCCCCTTTCTTGTAGTGTGGCTTCAGTCGTCCTGGCCTTCTGCGTCTCCTCCACTTGTAGCTTTTGTGTATTCGAAGCTTAAAACCACATGGTACTGCCCCAAAGGGGTGTCTTTCATATGTGATCTCCTCGATATCTGCATACTGAAGGTGAATACTAATCCAGCCTTGCTGGTTCATCCTCTTCTCTTCTTTGTAGTGTCCCTTACGTCGTGGTACATGAAGTTCTCCAGTACCACCTCCATCATCTTAGCCCTCCAAGTATCTTGGCCCATGTGGGTCCAAGTTTCCCAATCTCTCTCCTTGTGGTTTAAATTACCCATGATCAGGAGCTTTGCCCTGCATTGAATGTGACTCTCTGGCCACTCTAGCCAGTGATGTTCAACCATCGCTCTATTGCTCTCGTGTACTCTTGCCTTGGCCTCCTGCTGTTCTGTGGTGGGTTATACATCACTGCTATTTCACCTGGGACTCCAGAGTGAAGTGTTCCCTATGTAATACTTTCTTCACCGCTATCTTTCTCTCTCCAAGTCATCAAAATCAAGCGATTTTTGATCAGCTAGGCCACTCCTCCACCCCCCCTGTTCCTCTGTCTTTCCTCCAGGATTTGGTATCCCGTTGGAAAGATGGACATCTGTTATATCATTACTGTAAGCTTGGTTTTGTGAGAGCTATTATGTCAGGTGATGCTTCTATGACTCTTTTTGCACTCCTCCCACTGATTTGTTATACATCAGCGTTTGTGTACCATACCATTCAGTTTCCTTTCCAACACTGTGGGTTTGGGGGGCCACTGTCGAGGGTGGAGACATGGTGGATACTGTGGGTTTCTATAGCTTGGTGTTGGGTGGGGCTGCTGGGTTATGGATTGGTAGGGTGTGTTGGGATGGTGTGATAGGTTGTGTGGTTCTGAGAGTAGTTGTGTGTGTGCTTGCCCTTGCTGTGTCTGTCCTGCTCTGACTGACCTTGCTGGTTCCTCCTTGTCTCTTTTACTAGCTCCTTTCGCTTTTTTGTCCTCTCCCTAGCTGCTGTCGTTCTGATTTTGTTCGGTCTTGTCTAGGAACACCCTTCTTGTACTATTTCCGAGTATTTCAATTCGTGGTTTCTCTTGGAGGATCTGTTTCCGCACTGGTTTCCGTCCTGAGAATCAGCTTGATTGGTTCGGGTTTCTCACCTTCGTAGTACAACCCTTATTCTCTGAAAATTTACAATCTCGTCCCTCTCTTTCACTCTATTTCTGTTATGATTTTTCAATCTCCTTCCTTTCTTCCTGCTTTCTTTCCAGCATGTGTGTTCCTTTCCTCTCTTTCCTGGAGCCCATGGATAAAACACTGATTTTGCCCTTTTTCCTCGCATTGCCTCACCCTCTGTGGCTACTGGATCCTGCCTGTGTGTGGTCAGGTTCTCCCTTGATTTTTCCGGCTCTTGATAGCCTTGTTGTGCCTCAGCATTCGACCTATCACCCTCTCCATCTTGCAACCAGAATGTTCTTCCATTTCACTCCTTGGTCCCTCCTTGGGCAGATTGATGTGGCCTTAGCAGAATTCATAATTCCTTGCCTTCCTGTTCAGCCTCGAGCTTAATGCTGTGTCTTCTCTGTCCACTGCCCCTGTTACTCGCTCCAGCCTATTTATCTCAACTTTAGACCTTATCTTGGATACTGCAGTTTTCGACTTGTGCACTCCCAATTCTTTGTCTCCTTCTCCAACACCTTTCCAATTTCACAGAGAGCTCTTTCTCCAATTTTTTCAGAAAAGCTCTCCTAATTTTCTCTCCCACTGTGTTCCATCCTTTTCCACTGCTCCTTCCATCACTCCTCCCTACCCGAACCATTTTCATCTGACTTGGGTCCTGCGATGTCCCCACCATTTTTTTTTTTTTTTTTTTTTTTTTTTTTTTTTGTGTTTTTTTTTTTTTTTTTTTTTAAGAGTAGGAGAGGGGTAGAGTTAGAAGGGAAAATGGGGAGACGATGAGAGAGAAGAGGAGAGGAGAGCAAGAGAGTAGAGAGAGCAAGAGAAAGAGAGAGCTGTGAGAGAGAGAGAGCAAGAGAGAGAGCAAGAGAGAGAGGAGAGAGCAAGAGGCGGAGTCAAGAGAGAGAAAAGAGAGAGAGGAGAGCAAGAGAGTGAGCACGAGAGAAGAGGAGGAGGACGGAGCATAGAGAAGAGAGCAAGAGGAAGAGAGCGAGAAGAGGAGGGAGTAGGCAAGAGAGAGAGGAGCAAAGAGGCGAGCAAGAGAGAGAGAGGAGCAAGAGGAGAGAGAGCAAGAGAGAGAGCAAGAGAGAGAGAGAGCAGGGGGATGAGAGAGCAAGAGAGAGAGAGAGAGCAAGAGAGCGAGAGAGGAGGAGCAAGATGAGAGAGAGAGGCAAGAGAGAGAGAGAGCAAGAGAGGAGAGAGAGAAGCAGAGGAGAGGACGAGAGCAAGAGAGGAGAGAAAGAGAGCAAGCGGAGAGAGCAACAAGAGAGTGAGTGAGCAGAGAGAGAGAGTGAAGAGAGAGATGGAGAACAGAGAGAGAGAGAGAGGCAAGAAGAGAGAGAGAGCAAGCGAGAGTGAGAGCAAGAGAGAGAAGCAAGAGAAGAGAGCAAGAGAGAGAGAGAGCAAGAGAGAGAGAGAGAGCAAGAGAGGAGCAAGACGAGAGAGAGAGCAGGAGAGAGAGAAGAGCAGGAGAGAGAAGAAGAGAGAGAGAGAGCCAAGAGAGAGAGCAAGCGAGATGAGAGCAAGAGAGGAGAGCAGAGAGAGGAGAGAGCAAGAGAGAGTGCAAGAGAGAGAGAGGGATAGCAAAGAGGGAGAGAGAGCAAGAGAGAGAGAGAGAGAGAGCAAGAGAATGCGAGAGTGAGCAAGAGAGAGAGAGAGCAAGAGGGAGAGAGAAGCAAGAGAGAGAGCAAGAGTGGAGAGAGCAAGAGAGAGAGCAAGAGAGAGGAGAGAGAGCAGAGAGAGAGGAGAAGAGAGAGAGAGAGCAAGAGAGATAGGTAGAGAGCAGCAGAGAGAGGAGAGCAAGAGAAGAGAGAGAGGGCAAGGAAGAGAGTGAGTAAGGAGAGAGAGTGCAAGGGAGAGAGAGCAAAGAGAGAGAGCAAAAGATGAGAGGAGCAGAGAGAGAGAGAGCAAGTGAGAGAGACAAGCAAGTAGAGAGAGAGAGAGACAAGAGAGAGAGAGAGCAAGGAGAGAGAGAGAGCAAGAAGAGAGGAGAGCAAGAGACGAGAGCAAGAGAGAGAGCAAGAGAGAGAGCAAGAGAGAGAGAGAGGCAAGAGAGAGAGAGAGCAAGAGAGAGAGAGAGCAAGAGAGAGAGAGAGAGAGAGCAAAGCAGAGAGAGCAAGAGAGAGAGAGAGCAAGGAGAGGAGAGCGAGAGAGAGAGAGAGAGCAAAGAAAGCGAGAAGAGAGAGAGGAGAGAGAGAGAGAGAGAGGAGAGAGGGGGGAGGGAGGGAGGGAGGGGGGGAGGGAGAAAGGGAGGCAAATAGGGGGGAAGGGGGAAAGAGGGGTGGGAGATGGAAGTCGAGAGGGGAGAGAGGCTAGGGGGGGAGAGAGGGGAGGATGGAGGAAAAGGAGAGTGAGAGATAATGGGAGGGGACCAGATGTTAGAGGGGGAGAGGATGTTCGGGAAAGGGGGGGGAGGTGTTTTAGAGGTAAGAGATGTTAGAGGGGAAAGAGGGAGAGGGAATAAGAGAGAGAGAGATGGTTAGAGAGAGAGATATAGGTAATGATTTGAGGAGGTAGAGATAAGTCCACTTAGTGCAGGAAGAGGGGGGGGGGAGGAGGAAAGGTTCAGATGGTCAGTTCTCAGGCGGTGTGAATCTGTGTATGTGTGTTTGCGTGTTGTACTACAGCTTACAAAGTGCTTGTTCCTGTGTGGCGTATGTGTGTGGGTATGTGTGTATGTGTGTGTGTGTGTTATGTGTGTGTGTGTATGTGTGTATGTGTAGTGTGTGGTATGTGTGTGTGTGTGTGTGTGTGTATGTGTATGTGTATGTGTATGTGTGTGTGCGTTGGGCGTGTGTGTTGTTGTGTGTGTGTGTGTGTGTGTGTGTGTGTGTGTGTGTGTGTGTGCGTGCCCCCCTTTAGTATTTCATACTGCTAATAAATACGGTAGTACCAGTAAATTCTAAAAACTGCCAACAGTGATTATAGCACTTTTATCACTTCTACTTATTAAACACAAGTAATTAGGTGTAAAAATTTATCCTTGTCTGAGCTTATAGGATGTGTCTGACCCTCACTGGCTTCCCTCGCTATGCTGCTCCTCGCTAGTCAACCCTATCTTCACCTTTATCTATGCTATTCCTTGCCTTCTAATTTGGTTAATAGCTTGCAGGAGTGTGTACCAGTATCTAAACAGGACTCAAGGCAGGATTCAGGACCCCAAAAAACAACCCACCAAAACAGGTGAGTATACTAAGCTGGTGTGTGTGTGGTGTATGTGTGTGTATGTGTGTGTGTTGTGTGTGTGTGTGTATGTGTGTGTGATGTGTGTGTGTGTGTGTGTGTGTGTGTGTGTGTGTGTGTGTGTATGTGTGTGTATGTGTGCGTGTGTTGTGTGTGTGTGTAGTAGTGGATGTGTGTGTTGTGTGTGTGTGTGTGTGTGTGTGTGTGTATGTGTGTGTGTGTGGGCAGTGTGTGTGTGTGTTATGTGTGTGTGTGTGTGTGTTGTGTGTGTGTGTGTGGGTGTGTGTGTGTTATGTGGTGGGTGTTGTTGTGTGTGTATGTGTTGTTCTGTGTGTGTGTGTGTGTGTGTGGTATGTGTACTACCTAATTTGTACTCACTTATTTTGTGGTTGCAGGGGTCGAGGGTCACAGCTCCTGGCCCCGCCTCTTCGCTGATTGCTATAGGTCTCTCTCCTCCTGCCCCATGAGCTATATCTTACCTCGCCCTTATAACTAGTATGGTTCCGCCTCTCACATCACTTTATAGCTATTCCATGGCCTGACTACTCTATGTCATGATAAATCTCTAACATCCTTTGTTTCATCTGAGTCTTCAATTCCAATTGGCCCTCTTGTGCTGTGTCCATTCCGGGGAAACATCCCGTCTTTGTCCCCTCTCTTTTCCCGGCAGTTTTTTATATGTCGTTTTCATGCTCCCTGACCCTCCGGGCCTCCAGTGTGTCAGGCCGATTTCCCTAAAACCTTTCTTCATAGGACAACCCCCGTGCTTGGGACTGTCTTGTTGCAAACCTTTGAAAACTTTCTCTAATTTTTGACTGCTTGACTAGGTGGGGTTTTCCAAACTGGTGCTGCATATCCATATGGGCCTGACGTGAGGTGTACAGGTCTTAAACGAACCCTTTACTGAGGTATCGGAACGCTATCCGTAGGTTTGCCGGGGCCCCCGTATGCTGCAGCAGTTATCTGATTGATGTGCGCCTCGGGAATTGCTCGGTGTTAACTCACCCCAGATTTTTTTCCTTTGAGTGAGGTTGCAGTTTTTTGGCCATCTAAACTATATTGGTTGCGGTTTTTTTCCCCTTCCCCAATCTTCATGATTTGCATTTGGCAGGGTTAAATTCAAGGACCCAGTTGCTGGACCAGGTTGTGCCTGCCCGTCTCTTTTTGCCTGCCTGACCTCGTCCGATTTCGATTTTTCCATTAATTTACATCGCTCAAAAAAGGCATTCTGAGTTACCCCTTCCTTTTTAGTCGTTCACGTATACCAAGAACAGACAGGTCTAGGACTGACCCCTGTGGAACCCCGCTTGTACAGGCCCCCCTTTCTGGACACCTCGGTCGCGTACCATGACTCGTTGTTTCCTCCCTGTCGTTTTTCTCTGATCCATTGCAGTGCCTTTCCTGTTATGTGTGCCTGGTCCTCTAGCTTTTTGCAGTAACCTTTGTGGGAACTGTATCGAACCCTTTTCTTGCAGCCCCAAAAATACGCAGTGACCACCCCTCTCTCTCTTGTCTTACTTCTGTCACCTTTGGGCCCCATAAAACTCTAGTGGTTTGTGACACAGGATTTCCTTCCTGAAACCATGCGGGTTTTGTCAATTATACACTTGTTTCTTTCCAGGTGCCCCACCTCTCCTCCATGTGATTTCTCCATGACCTTGCTTTACATACACTTAGAGATACGGGTGTGTGTGTGTGTGGGGTGTATGTGTGTGTGTGTATGTGGTGTGTGTGTTTGTGTGTAGGGTTGTGTGTTGTGTGGTGTGTGTGTGTGTGTGTGTGTGTGTGGTGTGTGTGTGGTGTGTGTGAGTGTGTGTGTTGTGTGTATGTGTGTGTGTGTGTGTGTGTGTGTGTGTATGTGTGTGGTTGTGTGTGTGTTGTATGTGTGTGTGTGTGTGTGTGTGTGTATGTGTGTGTGTGTGTGTGTTGTGTGTGTGTGTGTGTGTTGTTGGGTGTGGTGTGTGTGTGTGTATGTGTGTGTGTGTGTGTGTGTGTATGTGTGTGTGTGTGTGTGTGTGTATGTGTGTGTGTGGTGTGTGTGGTGTATGTGTGTGTGTGTGTGTGTGTGTGTGTTATGTGTGTGTGTGTGTGGTATGTGGTGTTTTGTGTGGGGTGTATGTGTGTTTTGTGTGTTTTGGTGTGTATGTGTGTGTGTGTGTGTGTGTGTATGTGTTTTGTGTGTGTGTGTGTGTGTGTTGTGTGTGTGTGTGTGTGTGTGTGTGTGTGTGTGTGTGTGTGTGTGTTTTGTGTGTGTGTGTGTGTGAGTGTGGAACTGCAACAAACATAAAACCTACGCCTGTGTATATACCTCGACCCCCTGGTTAAACTCGCAGTATATATGCAGAGAAACCCACCCTTCATTTGTGTATATACCTGACGCGGTAATGTTAGATAAAGTTAATTAATATCCCTCGCCCGACTCGGTTGAAAATGATAAAACAATTATGTAAATAATAATTAAATCTCTTATCACGTTAATCCCCTTTGGGACCTTGTCTGGAGATTAGCCACAGTCAGTGACCTTATCTGCAACTTAGTCACAGTCAGTGACCCTTTTCTGCAACTTAGTCACAGTCAGTAACATTATCTGCAACTTATTCAGTCAGTAACATTATCTGCAACTTAGTTACAGGATTTAAAAAACCTATAATTTAGTTTTGATTTAGACGAAAAGTATCTGTTAAAGATATTAAAAATTTAGAGATAGTGTTTGTAATATATTAAGAGCATTTTGACTCACGGAATTTTTTCACAAGAAAATTTGAATTTAGAGATATTTTATGCTACCAAAAACGATTTTTTTAACTGAGAGAAACGTTCCACAACTGATCCACAAGCTAAACGACCTTTCGATCCCCTCCTGGAGTTTTTATAGACGTACAATGAATTTGTAACAGGGCCAGGAGGGACCGAAACGTTCTTCAGTATGGTCTGAACTGTCTCTTACGGTTTCCTCTCCTAAGTGTGGTTTTTTTGGGGGGTTGAATTGTTCAAATTATTGGGATTATGTTTTTATTCTCATGATATTGTTAAATGTTGCACCGAGATATTGTGGCTTTTATTTAGCACTGTTCGTAATGGTTACCAAACAGTGACTTTTTTTTTGCTTTCAATTGCCTTGTTTCCCTGACCACTTGTTATGAGATTCCAGAACATTAGTGTTGTGATCCACCTGTTAGTCTTACATCAATTTTTTTGCGTAATATATATATATATAAATATATTATATATTATATAATATTAATAATATTTTATATTTATTAATATTTATATATTATATTATAATATATATTATATAATAAAATATATAATATATATATAATATAAATATATATATTATAATAAATATATATAAAAGGAGATGTAACTTTTGATTAAAGCTAGAGTAAAAAACTAATCTAACTAACGTAAATATCTAATCTGTATCCATGCTTTTCATTATCGGTTTGCTTATTTCAGCTAACTTGGTAATGTTTTAGCAACAAGATCTAATATTTTTGTTAATCTGACCCTTCCACTGTCCATTAAATTATACTCCCCATTTTGGGAAACAACAGAAAGGTGAATAGCCAGGGTTTAAAAGGCGAGGAAAGGTCAGGTTTAAAGGAAAAATTTAATGTTCCACACCCAAATTACTGACGTTCCTTTGTGGATTTTGAAATTGATTCCAGGCAAAAGTTTATTAATTCTAAGTTTACTTTTATGTTAATTGAGAGTAATTTTAAAATACTTGGTTTAATGGTCCTTTTTTACGGCAGAGAAGTGATACTTTTTCCCTGGGGAGAAGTGAGAAGAAAAAGGATTCCAAGACTATCCAGTATAAATAGGATACGAACTGGGTGGGGTTCCGGGAACGACAGGGTTGGCCTCCGTTAGGACTGGTAAAAACCCAGGTTCCGGTAGATTGTTAGCGAGTTGTTGGAACGCTTAAACCACCCCCAGCTTGGACGGTATTTACATGGGCGTTAAAACGGCCGCTAATTGAGCTCCTGGATCCAACTGGGCACACACAATTGCCACCCCTAAGTATTTCCAGCGCTCCAGGGGGTTTGTTGCGGTATTTCCCTCACATACGTGTGTTACAATTGTGTAATGTGGGGGGGTTTGCTCTGAAAACCTAAGAGTTTCGACAACACATATGTGTGTGTTGCAACCTTATTTCTGGTGTGCTTATTTTTGAAGTTGGTAGCAACTGGAAGGGACTAATTTAGCAATGATAAAAAGATACCACTACTGGAAGCTTTTAATGTTAGATAACTGCAAAATATCTCTCTGTTATATTCGTGTTCTTACTTACTTGTTTATACGTATTGTTGTGTGTGTGTGTGTGTGTGTGTGTGTGTGTGGTGTGTGTGTGTACTCACCTATTTTGTACTCACCTAGTTGAGGTTGCAGGGGTCGAGTCCAAGCTCCTGGCCCTGCCTCTTCACTGGTCGCTACTAGGTTACTCTCCCTGAGTATGCGTGTGTGTGTGTGTGTGTGTGTTGGGGTGGGGTTTTGTGTGTGTGCATGTGTAATACAATCGCAAACAGGCGATCTCAACAATGCAAGACAAGCCCAGGGGATGGAAATCTTCAGATCAAGTACCTTCACACGTCTTCGTGCGTCATCAGGAGCTATGCAATGTTGCAAGATTAGCAACAGAAGAACTGAGGGAAAGTTTTCTCGGAGTAAGTTGGTGTGGCTACACCAGCCATCTTCTCTCACTAAATGATGCTCTGGTTAGTTAAACTACTCACCCATCCCCATATGGGGGAAGGGTAGCAGATGGCCCTCCCATTTTACAAACAGCAGGAAACAGAATAATGGGGAGATGCAATAGTCGTCTTAAGCTTCATCCAAGTGTCGTCAACAAGTCACGTGACTTAAGAGATTACGCTGCACTAGTGGATAATATAATACAATCAATGATATTATCTGTTAAATGTGCTTGTTTGTAACTTAAAATACCGCACGTCTCGGGAGGATTCCGGAGTTGAGCATTTCCAACCCCCTGTGGCTTGTTTTACACACAGACGCACACGCACACACAAAGCACACACACACACACACACACACACACACACACCCCACACACACACACACACACACACACACAACACACACACACACACACACACACACACACACACACATACATAGTAGAGTTGCAAGTGGAGAGAGTAACAGGAGTTGAATGGGAAAAGGCCAGACTATAAAAGAAGGGGACAACATAGGTTTGAGGAACTTCCTGCAGGAGGTTCCCTGAGAACAGAGAACTGGCAGGAAAGACGTAAATGAAATGATGGAATTTGTAACAAAAAAAATGCAAGGGGCAGTGGAAAGATTTATTCCCAAAGGGGAACAGAAACAATGGGAAGACCAGAACGAGCCCCTGGTTTACCCAACGGTGTAAGGAGGTAAAAAAATAAGTGCAATAGAGAATGGAAAAAGTACAGAAGGCAGAGAACACATGAAAATAGGGAGATCAGTCGCAGAGCCCGGAAAGAGGGATGCACAGGTAAGGAGGGAGGCCCAGCGACAGTATGAAAATAACATAGCATCGAAAGCCAAGACTGACCCGAAACTGTTGTATAGCCACATCAGGAGGAAGACAACAGTCAAAAACAGAAAGGTGGAGAACTCCCCAAGAAATGATCAGGGGGTATGTGAGGAGCTAAACAGGAGATTTAAAGGAAGTTTTTACAGTAGAGACAGGAAGGGCTCTGGGAGACAGCACAGAAGGGAAAAGTCAAGAGGGAATATACCAACAAGTGTTGGATGACATACGAACAACCGAGGAGGGGGAGGTGCAGAAGCTGCTAGGGGACCTTGATACCTCAAAGGCGATGGGACCCGGGCAACATCTCCCCGTGGGTCCTTAGAGAAGGAACAGAGATGCTGTGTGTGCCCCTAACCACAATCTTCAAAAACATCCCCTTTAAACTGGGTGAAACTACCTGAGATATGGAAGATGGAAAATGTAGTCCCCATATTTAAGAAAGGATACAGAAACTAGACACTAAACTACAGACTTGTGTCTCTGACATGTATAGTATGCAAAGTCATGGAGAAGATCATCAGGAGGAGACTGGTGGAACACCTGGAAGGGACAAGATTATAATGGAAAACCAGCATGGTTCATGGGAAGGCAATCCTGTGTCACAAACCTTCTTGAGTTTTATGACAAGGTAACAGAAGTAAGACACGAGAGAGAGGGGTGGGTTGATTGCATTTTCCTGGACTGCAGGAAGGTCTATGACACAGTTCCTCACAAGAGATTAGGGCAGAAGCTGGAGGATCAGGCGCATGTAACAGGGAGGGCACTGCAATGGATCAGGGAATACTGACAGGGAGGCAACAACGAGTCTGGTACGGAAGAGGTATCACAGTGGGCGGCCTGTGACGAGCGGGGGTCCCACAGGGGTCCCGTTCTAGGACCCGTGCTATTTTTGATATATGCGAACGACATGATGGAAGGAATAGACTCTGAGTGTCCCTGTTCGCAGATGAAAGTGAAGTTCATGAGAAGAATTAAACCGGATGAGGATGAGGCAGGACTGCAAAGAGACCTGGGCAGGTGGACACGTGATCCAGAAATGGCTTTCTCGAATTCAACCCTGCCAAATGCAAAGTCATGAAGATTGGAGAGGGGCAAAAAAGACCGCAGACAGAGTATAGGCTAGGTGGACAAAGACTACAGACCTCACTCAGGAGAAAGACCTTGGGGTGACCATTACACCGAAATACGTCACCGGAGGCACACATCAACCCAATAAACTGCTGCCCGTATACGGGCGCCTGGCAACCTGAGAATAGCGTTTTCCCATACCTTAATAAAGGGAATCGTTCAAGACATGTACATGTGTATGTTAGGCCCATATGGAGTATGCAGCACCAGTCTGGAACCCCACCCGGTCAAGCACGTCAAGAAGTTAGAGAAAGTACAAAGGTTTGCAACAAGACTAGTCCCAGAGCTGGGGGAAAGTGTACGAGGAAAGGTTGAGGGAAAAACGGACTGAGACACTGGGGGACAGAAGGTCAGGGGAGACATA
>NC_069450.1:37576527-37615761 GCF_026875155.1 Cherax quadricarinatus | reverse complement strand
TTTTTTTTGATTTTTTTTCCAAAAAAATTTTTTTGCCGTCAGTATTTACCGAGATATAGAGCCGTGAAGTTTGCAGAAAATGAGCCGCATATGGCAACGCGCGGCGACTGCCGCTCGCCCGGTAAACTTTGGTTTACTTGTATTTGAAGGTTTGTTGTTTTTTCATTATTTTATTTTTTCACATAACTTATGTGGCCTGTGAGACCAAAGTAAGGTGCAATGTACATATATACACTCGTTGTATACAACACAATAAGCACACAAACATAATTATCAATATATTGTTTACAAAACTTGTTGACAAAAACAAGCAATACAAAATTGTTTTTATTACTATTGTTCTATAATATATATACCAATGTACAGTCACTGGACATATTCCTAAAAGTTTTGTAGCTTGTGGAACTCTTTGAAACATATTTTCATGCACAATGGTGTTTTACACTCCTCACACATAAAACCAGTGTGTGTGCATTTTTGTGGATTTTTTTTTTATGTGCAGACAAAACACCTCATCTGAGCAGTTTTCCTCAAAGTATTAGCAGGCAGTTGTGTTATGTAGTTATCCTAGGTAAATGGTCGTGTGTCATCATTCCCTCCTTCCTACCTTCCTGCATTCCTTTCCTACCTTTCTTCCTTCATTTCTGCATTCCTTTCCTACCTTCCTACCTTCTTTCCTACCTTCCTGCATTCATTTCTTACCTTCCTTCCTACCTTCCTGCATTCCTTTCCTACCTTCCTACAATCCTTTCCTACCTACCTTCCTGCATTCCTTTCCTACCTTCCTTCCTACATTCCTTCGTCTTTCCTTCCTTACTTTTTTCCTTCCTTTCATCTCGTCCTTCCTTCATTCCTGCCTTCCATTCTTCCTTCCTTCTGGTTTCTATAATATATATACACATATATAGTCACTAGATACTTTCATATAACTGCTGTTATCTTCATTCAGCAGCTTGTCTTGTGTGCCAGTGTGTGGCTTATAATTGTTTTGAGTCAGGAGTCGGCAGCTCTCAAAATGACATATTATCTCATTACTCACTCCCCCCTACCGCCTGTGAAAACAATGGGGTCGGATGCTGCTTCCCCTCCATTCCATCTATATAATAATAATAATATAATAATAATAATAATAATAATAATATCTTTATTTACTACAAGTACACCTACCATCCGACTTACGACCTACTCGACTTACGACCACTCGACTTACGATCGTGTTTTTATGCCAAATTTCTGGGAAATAAACAACTATTTGTGTTGTACACAGTGTTTATCCTAAACCTTACAGTATAAAATACAGTACTAACAGCATGAAAAGTAAAGTAAAACATGAAATACCAAAATAAAACAATAAAATAAAGTCATTACAAAAATTTTTGTTGATATTCAGTAGTAAAGTTCGACTTACGACCATTTCGACTTATGACCGGTTTCTTGAAACCGAACGCGGTCGTAAGTCGGATGGTAGGTGTACATGTACATGGTATACAGGCCTAGCTGACAACAATGACATACCACTACATAGAAAGCCCCTTGTTATGCTCCGCATGTCGGGCAGATTAGGTCAGTGTCCCAGGATGCGACCCACACCAGTCGACTAACACTCATGTACCCATTTTACTGATGGGGAACATAGACAACAGGTGTAAAGAAACACGCCCAGTGTTTCTACTCTGGCTGGGAATCGAACCCAGGCCCTTGCCGTGTGAAGCGAGAGTGTTAACCACCAGGCCACCAGAACCCCTAATTATCTTTCTCCCACATTCTATCTCTTTCAATCTGTCTCTCTCTTTCTATCTGTTTGTCTATCTCTGTCTCACAGGTACACATAAATACATGTATACATAGTGTAAATTACCTAGGATAACCCAAAAAATCCAGACAAAGTGCTACACTCTGCTTGAAGATGTGAGTAAATGTGATGATGATGCAGTCTTGTGGCTCTCTCTGAGACAGAGAGCTAGACGGATAGACAGGGAGCTCGACAGACAGACAGAAATGTTTGTGTACCAGCAAAAACAAAGCAAGGGGGGATGGTCATCTAATCTTTTCTTATCAGCTGCACCCTCCACCACCCTCATTTATGCTCATCAAACTGTCAGCTCTTATCAGATGTTATCTCCCTTTATCTTGTCAGTCATGGGGTGGATTTTTTTTCTTGCTTCAAGGGAACAATATTATTACATCATCATCATCATCATCATCATCATCATCATCATCATCATCATCATCATCATCATCATCATCATCATCATCATCATCATCATCATCATCATCATCATCTCATCATCATCATCATCATCATCATCATCATCATCATCATCATCATCATCATCATCATCATCATCATCATCATCATCATCATCATCATCATCATCATCTTCTTCTTCTTCTTCTTCTTCTTCTTCTTCTTCTTCTTCTTCTTCTTCTTCTTCTTCTTCTTCTTCTCTTCTTCTCTTCTTCCTCCTCGTCCCTCCTCTTCCTCCTCATCTCCTCCTCGTCCTCCTCATCCTCCTCCTCTTCATCCTCGTCCTCCTCCTCCTCCTCATCTTCCTCCTCCTCCTCATCTTCCTCCTCCTCCTCCTCCTCCTCTTCCTCCTCCTCCTCCTCCTCCTTGTCCTCCTCCTCCTCATCCTCATCCTCGTCCTCCTCCTCTTCCTCCTCGTCCTCCTCCTCTTCCTCCTCGTCCTCCTCATCCTCCTCATCCTCCTCATCCTCCTCCTCGTCCTCCTCTTCATCCTCGTCCTCCTCCTCGTCCTCCTCCTCGTCCTCATCCTCCTCATCCTCCTCCTCGTCCTCCTCTTCATCCTCGTCCTCCTCCTCGTCCTCCTCATCCTCCTCCTCATCCTCCTCCTCATCCTCCTCCTCCTCCTCCATTCTTCTGGTATCCTGGGCATTGCTTTTGGTCTCAAACTCCTCAAAACCATGAAATTGATCTTCGCTGACACTTCCATCTGTGTTAGAGCATCACTTGGGAAGAGAAGAGTCCCAGATTTGCTGGGGAAACACATATTTCTTACCACTAGCATGCTGAAAAAGGACAACGGAAATGGCATTCCCACAATGCACCACTGGCTCCCTGATTTTTTTTATATGGTGCACACTGACCATGGAGACCCATTCTGTCACCTGTGGGCCTACCAGCTTTCTCCTGCTTGATTTGAAGCCGCTAGAATTTATGTGTATAGATACGTCAGAAACAGTGGCACGTAAGACGTATTTATACGGCGTAAACAGTCAAAGGGTTAAACCATAGCATGTATGTATATAGTACAATTTACAATGTTTTCATGTATTTTATGATTGTTCATGGTTCAACAAGTTAAGGAAGCAGTATTGCATTATATTTCCCTACAATATATTGGGGCACCAAACATTCGCGGTTTTTCAACATTCGCGAGGCTTTTGTTCCCCTAACCCTTGCAAATGTTGAGGGAGACCTGTACTGTGGTATAAAAAAAAATTACAGTTAGTACAGTTTACAATATTACAACAGTACAATTTTAAGTGTGCATTAATATTTTAGCTTCAAACTGGTTGAATGAGTTCGGACATAGTACAGTGGACCCCCGCTTAATGATCACCTCCGAATGCGACCAATTATGTAAGTGTATTTATGTAAGTGCGTTTGTACGTGTATGTTTGGGGTCTGAAATGGACTAATCTACTTCACAATATTCCTTATGGGAACAAATTCGGTCAGTACTGGCACCTGAACATAACTTCTGGAATGAAAAAATATTGTTAACCTGGGTTCCACTGTACAGTGGACCCTTGGTTTTCATGAGTCTTGGTTATCATGAATTTTGGTTATCAGCTACTTTTTTCATCAAAAAATAGGCTTGGTTTTCGTGATTTCCCTTGGATTTCAGCAGTGGTACAGTACGTGTCCCAGTGGCCCCATGCACACAAAGCCTCCCACAGACGCACTCAGCGCCAGTCTAGCTTTGTTTATCAGCGAATGAGCATCATACCCTGCATTCATACGTAACATTTCACAATAATCCAGAGTTTTTTATGCTTGCAACTGCTAAATAAGCTACCATGGCCCCAAAGAAAGCTCCTTTGGTAAAGAAGGTGATAAACATGATAGAATTAACCCTTTGGGGGTCGACAGGTCCTCTCAGAGACTTGTTCTCAGGGTCGTCCAAATTTCCAAAAAAAAAAAAATATATATACAGTGGACCCCCGCTTAACGATCGCCTCCAAATGCGACCAATTATGTAAGTGTATTTATGTAAGTGCGTTTGTACGTGTATGTTTGGGGTCTGAAATGGACTAATCTACTTCACAATATTCCTTATGGGAAAAAATTCGGTCAGTACTGGCACCTGAACATACTACTGAAATGAAAAAAGTTCGTTAACCGGGGGTCCACTGTATATATTTTCTTATGAAAAGATAGAGAATCTTTTCCCGATCATAATGACACCAAAAGTATGAAATTTGATGGGAAACTTACGGAATTATGCTCTTGTGAAGTTAGCGGTCTCGACGATGTTTACTCATCGGCGATTTTGCCCACTTTGAGCCCTATTTTCGGCCAATTCCAGTGTACTAGTCGACAAAAATCATTACTATTTTGCTAGAACTCCATCTTTTGTATCGAATGAGTACAAGAAACCACCCATTTACTGATTTCAACTATCAATAAAGTGGTCAGAATTTAGCAATTTTGCCAATTTCACACAAATTTCAAAAGATGCCAATTTCGAATAGGGTCCAGAATAAACAAGAAAGACATTCCTCGCACTAAAATAACAAGTCTCTGTTCATTAGTCAACATCCCAGGCCTCTCTTATATTTCTTTGGCTTTCCACTTTGAATTTTTATTCTTACAAAAAAAAATAAGATTTACTGTTATGCAGACTACGCATTAGTGTAGAAATGGTATAAATAATATCAGCACACTTGTGAAAGAATACAGGTCTCCCTCAACATTCACGTTTTCAACTTTCACGGGCTTCACACATTTGCGAATTCCAACCGCCAAATTCCCAGCCACCAATTCCCAGCCGCCAAATCATATTTAAGTTTCCCGCCACCTGCGAGTCCCTACTACCCTCCCTCCGACCCTGCAACTGGCAGCCAGCCCTCCCACCACTCAGTTTGGTGAGTGTTTTGTTTGTTCATTTATTTGCTATTAACTACAGTATAAATAATGTAAACCCATTCATGACTGCATATTGGAATGACTATTCGGACAGGTATTAGACGGTGACATCATGTGTTTACTATTGAACACTGCAAAGAATTAAACATTTCTGCTACAGCTAATAATAACAATAGTAATAATAATAATAATAATAATAATAAATAATAATAATAATAATAAATATGATATAATTGAAGAAGGAAATTGTACAAAAATACGAGGAGTGGTTGACACATCATCAGTGTGACTTTGTTTTATGCTGGAGTGAACATTAGTCTCCCTGCTCTTCCAAACATTTTCACAATAATTCATTGTGTTTGGTGCTTGTAGATTGAGTGTGACTGGAGTGGTAGAGGCAGTGATTGAGGCAATGATATTTAATAACATACATGTTAATAATAATACATGTTATTAATAATATGTACTATTATTATTTATAGCATATTTGTTATTAAATACCACTGCCTCAACCGTGAATTACTGTGAAATGTTTGGAAAGCAGGGAGACTAATGTTCACTCCAGCATAAACAAAGTCATCACTGATGATGTGTCAACCCTCCCTCGTATTTTTTGTACAATTTCCTTCTCCAATTATATCGTATTTAATTATTATTATTATTATTATTATTATTATTATTATTATTATTATTATTATTATATTGTTATTATTAGCAATAGCAGAAATGTTCAATTCTTTGCTGTGTTCAAGAGTAAACACATGATGTCACCGTCTAATACCTTTCCTAACAACCATTCCAATATGCAGTCATGAATGGGTTTACATTATTTATTCTGTAGTTTAATAGCAAATAACGAACATACAAAAACACTCACCACACTGAGTGGTGGGAGGGCTGGCTGCCAGTTGTGGGGGTCGGAGGGAGAGTAGTAGGGACTCGCAGTGGTTGAGGCAGTGGTGGAGGCAGTGGTATTTAATAACATACATGTTATTAACATACATGTTATTAAATAACATACGTTATTAAAGCATAACATGTATATATTTAGTACAATTTACGACATTTTCATGTATTTTTATGTTTATTCATGGTTCAACAAGTTAAGGAAGCAGTATTGTAATATATTTCCCTACATTATATTGGGGCACCAAACATTCACTGTTTTCAACATTCGCGAGGCTCTTGATCCCCTAACCCTCGCGAATGTTGAGGGAGACCTGTATAGACTCACCAGTTGATGTGTATTGGACGCTTGGCATGATTTGTTTACTTTTGAACTTTGGTAAAAATCTAACATTTCTGCTACTTTGAGCTCAATTTCAAGGTACTTTTCATTGTAAAACCAATCAAAATCACCTAAATTTTATGTAATATGTCTTCCATTCTATAAAATGAGACCAAGAAAACTAGAATTACAACAATAAATAACCATACGAAAATACAGTGCAAAGTCGCTGTTTTAATCCAAAAACACGGTCCAAGTTTTTTTTTCTCATTATGCACTGTGTGCTGCAGGACTTTTTTGTACTGCACACACTGACCACGTAGACCCATTCTTTCATATGTAGGCCTCACCAGCTTTCTCTCACTAGATTTGAGGGCGCTAGAATTTAGGCGTACTAGTACGTCAAAAACCCTGGGATATAAGACTTACTAGTACGTCCGACACCCCCAAAGGGTTAAAGAATCATAAAGAATATGAAAATGGTGTATGTGTAGCTGATCTTGCCAGAATGTATGGGAAGCCCATTCGACCATCACTTTCATTATGGGGAAGAAAAAGGGAAATCAAGGAAGCAGATGTTGCGAAAGGGGTAAATATAATAATGAAGCAGAAGTCACAAACAGTAGAAACATATGGAGAAATTGTTGTTGTTGTGGATCCAACAAAAGCAATTAGTGGAGATAGTGTTGTGCAGTCAGTAATTTGTAAACAGGCAAGGCAGTTGAATGCAGATCTCGTAAAGAAAATGCCTGAATGAGTGCTGCTGTTAGTGAATTTAAGGCCACCAAAGGCTGCTTCGAAAATTTCAAGAAGTGAAGTGACATACACAGTATTGTAAGGCATGGTGAGGGAGCAAAATTTGTGCATGAATTCAAGGAGTACGTAGAGGCTGAAGGGTTCTTCCCCAACAAGTGTTCAATTGTGAGAAACAGGCTCTTTTGAAGAAAATGCCAAAGAGGACCGACATCATGCAGGAGGAAATGGGACTGCCAGAACACAAGCCTATGAAAGACAGGCTAACTCTCTTGTTCTGAGTCTTCAGTGTAATGTTGTTATTGCTTACTATATTCATTTGTCATTGTTTTCTGTATGTCAAATCTATATTTAATCTAAAAAAAATATTTTTTTGTTAATACTTTTGGGTGTGTGGAACAGATCAATTAGATATACATTACTTTTTATGGGGAAAATGGTTTTGGTTTTTGGCAGACACTCTGGAATAGATTAAAAATGAAAACCAAGGGTCCACTGTGTAGTGTTGGTGTATTAAGTTTGAGAGATGAGTTTGATTTTTAATTATGGCCCCTAATTGATTCTCTAAACTCAGTATTACTGAGACTTAACTATCTCAGTCATTCCTTTGCTGTCATTAATGTAAGTCCCATCTTGCTTAACCCTTTGAGGGTCCAGAGGCCAAATCTCAGAGTGACAGCCAGGGCCCAAGAATTTTCAAGAAAAAAAAAATTGTCATTTTTCTTATGAAATAGTAGAGAATCTTTTTCTGAAGGTAATAAAGCAAAAAGTACAAAATTTGATGGAAAATTGACGAAATTACGCTTTCACAAATTTTGCTTTGTCAGTGATATTTACACATCAGCAATTTTGCCGACTTTGACTCTCATTTTAGGCCAATTACATTATTCCAGTCGACCAAATTCTTAGCTATTTCACTAGTATTATTTCTATTTTATCGATTGAGCACAAAGAATCGCCCAGTCAACTGTTTCAGCTACCAATTTAACACAGAGTTCAAAATATTCCATTTTCAAAACAGGGTCCAGAATAAACAATGCAGGCATTCCTGGCATTAAACTAACATTTCCTCTGTTCATTAGTTATGTTTTCAGGCTTTACATATGAATTCCATTTTGTTTTTTTATTCACATAAATTTTTATTCACACCAAAAAATATAAGATCTACTGCTGTGCTGTGTTGTAATAATTGTATAAATAATATCAGTACATTTGTGAGCGTCTAGTAGACCACCATCTGACACGTATTAAACACGTGACATCATTTGTTTACTTTTGAACATCGTCAAAAACTGAACATTTCTGCTGCTTTGAGCTCAGCTTCAAGCCATTTTCAGTACTAAAACTGATCAAAATCATCTTTATTTCTGTAATATATCTTCCATTCTATCAAATGTAAAAAACATAAGAAAAAACACCATAAATTTGCTATTTAATCCAAAATTACGGTCACAGTTTTTTTCTCTCATTATGCACTGCATGCTGCAGGATTTGTTTTATATGGTGCACACTTACCACATAGATGTATTCTCTCATATCTAGGCCCAAATTTACCGCTCACAGCTTATCTGAGTGAGCTGAACTCAGGGCGTAGAACTACTGCTTGGACCCAGGCTTCAAAGTCATAGAACAATGGGACGGACCTCAATGGTCCGTCCACGTGATTTTTGCCTTGTTTTTGGTATATGAAAAGAATTTTTTTTAATTGTATTTATGAATTTTAACTCCTGTCTCATTAGCTTAAGTTCAGTATTTTCTGTTTTTGTCAAATTCAAATTTTTATTTTATTTTTTATTTTATTTTTTGCAGTACAAAGATAATGTAGTTCACATGTAATAAAATATTGTTAGGCACAGAAGAAAGCCACTAGTATGTAATGCATTTCGAGCAAACTAATCCTAATACTTAAGACTACACTGTACTGAAGAATTAGACATAAATATTAAATAGGATTTCTTATACAGTTACTATATTTTTTTTTTAGGTTGTATGTGGTCATTTGTGGCATCCATGACCAAGGCTGGGTGAAAGACTATCTTTGGCAAGATTCGCTACATGAATTATGATGGATGCAAGAGAAAGTTCAAGATTAATGACTATGCTGCACACTATGAGGAATAAAACACAAATACATTCCACCTAGTTAAAGGATGCTGTGGAATACTGGGCATTTCCTACTAGGGCAAGATGATGATCAAAACAAAGTACAAACACTCACTGTCACTCACTTCTTAGTGGCTTTCCAGACATCACGAATATCATGATCTGGTCATCTGCTGAGTTTTAAATATACCTGCCCATCTTTTGTAATACAAATCCTCTAGTTTCCATCTCCAAAACTAGAGCCCGCTGAGCTTGTCCCAGAGGGAAGTGTCCTTGGCCCTCTTCTCTTTCTCCTATACATAAATGACCTCCTAAATGCTTCGCAATTACTCAAACCCACACTATTTGCAGATGACACTACATACGTCTTCTCTCACCCGAGCCCAGTCACGCTAGCCAATACTGTAAATACCGAATTACAGAAAATATCTACCTGGATGAGGACTAACAAACTTACACTAAACATTGACAAAACCTACTTCATTCAGTTTGGTAACAGAGCTACAGAAGTCCCTCTTAACATAATGATAAATGGATCACCTATCACAAAACTAACAGAGGGAAAATTCTTAGGAATCCACCTTGATAATGGACTCAAATTTCATACACATATACATCAAATTTCTAAGAAAATTTCCAGGACTGTAGGCATACTATCGAAGATACGGTACTATGTTCCACAGTCAGCCCTCCTGGCCCTATATCACTCTCTTATTTACCCCTATCTCACCTATGGAATTTGTGCATGGGGCTCAACAACATTAACCATCTCAGACCACTAATTACCCAACAAAAGGCTGCAGTTAGAATGATAACAAATTCTCACTACAGGCAGCACACTCCACCAATATTCAATACACTAAACCTACTCACCATACAAAACATCCATACTTATTACTGCACCTATTACATACATAGAACACTTAACTCTGATATTAACCCTCCCCTCAAACATCTCCTTGCCAACCTCAACAGAACACATGACCATAACACAAGCACAGATCACTCTTTGATGTTCCTCGTGTCCATCTCACACTATGCAAAAACTCAATGCACATAAAAGGCCCTAAAATCTGGAATTCATTACCTGTAAATATAAAAGAAACACAACTGTTTATAAATTCAAGTCTCTTCTCAAAGATTACTTACTCACCAAAACCAAATAAATACTGAATAACTGAACATTATAAATTGTATATCTTAAATGTTTCTCACAATTATATCACATAAATGTTAAACCTAAAACCCAATCTAACTTTATTATTTTTTAAATACACTACCTAACAGAATCACTACCTAACTGAATGCAACCATATGACCTGTCTTTGTAATACTCACTTGTGCTTTATAGTTATCTGTTTACATTAATGTTTTATCACTGATTTCATCATTGCTTGTAGCAGCGCTGTATAGTCCTTGTGGCTTAGCGCTTCTTTTTGATTATAATAATAACAATAATCATTGCTTAGTTAATCTTAAGTTAATTTTAAGCCAGCCCGTAATGCTATGCATAGTATAAGTGGCTTTGGCATACTGCTCTTATCTGTATTTTTTTTGTACCTCTGTATGTGTGCAAAAATTGGAAATAGGTAATACCTAACTCACACTTCAACAGATAGTCAAATCACACACTTTGATTTTTTTTTCACTGTAATGTCTATCTCCAATCAAGGCAGAATAATCCAGATAAGGAAATTACATTTGCTATCATTCATTCAATCACAGATAAAAAAATTACATTTGCTATCATTCATTCAATCACAGATAAGAAAATTACATTTGCTATCATTCATTCAATCACAATTTTCACTGAAGTGCACTAGCATGTCAGTTAATATTATCCTCTGATTGTTAAATCCCCACCCTCCTTCAGAATGCAGGCATTGCCCTTTCTACCTCCAGGACTCAAGTCCAGCATTACATACAGAAAAAGGGATAACCAATCATTTGTTCTCAACATTTTAATGACCTATGACATGTTTGTATATGGGGAAAGAAGTCTAACCCACTTACATGAGATAATTGAAGTGAAAACATTACAGTAATAAAAACTATTAAGAAATACAAAGGAAAGCAAAGACAAGCGTATTCTTGTCTTTATTCCCCTGTGTATTTACTTGTGTATTTACTTGTTATCTTGTAAATTAACAAGATAGTAAAATAAATGCCAGCAATAATGCAAGAGTGCAAAATGTTTAACTGGCATTCATTTGACTCATAGAGTAACAGATTTAGAAATTTATTTATGGGGTAATATGAAATGTAGGCAAGGTGAAAACTGAATGTATAGTGAATCATGGGGAGTGCAGTAAGGTCTGCCAGTGGGGTACTAGCCATTTTTCACTTCCTTAGGCTTGTTTTGGCTACATGTTTATAAAAAACTTTATTGAATTTTTCCCTAGAGATGCATAAAATTGAACCATATAAAGTTCAACTTCATTAATTAAACAAATAGACCATATGGAGAAGAAAAACTATATTGATTTTTTTTTAACTCTGTGGTCATTTTTTTTTTTTTGCCAAGGCATGGTGACCTTAAGAAGAAAACATATTTTTTTGGTTAAAAATATATTGTCTATCATAAATTTATATAAATAAGAAATGAATTAGATAATACTGAAATCCATAATAACAGTGAGAGGAAATTGATAAAAAAAATGCACTTTATACTAAGATTCCCACTGAAAACTTTGTACATGAGTTAGAATATAATTTTTTATCTCAAAGGCTTGCAAATATTTTACAGTGTACACTAATATCAATGATAAAATTAACCTTATTGCTTATCAAAACAATAACATTTAAGAGAAAAAACTTTAGGTTTCATTTCTGTGCTTGTTGAAATCAGTGTTTATGATAAGTGTAAGAATATGAAAACAGTGTTGAGCCATTCAATCTTTCTTTGCCCATTTTTAAGTAGTCCAGGTCTCTGAATTACATGCTATTGTTTCAGTAACATGTTTCCTGCACACTGAATTACATGCTATTGTTTCAGTAAATGTTTCCTGCACACTGAATTACATGCTATTGTTTCAGTAACATGTTTCCTGCACACGGGAAATTACATGCTACTGTTTTAGTAACATGTTTCCTGCACATCCTGTCCAGTGATTTTGCCAAACAATTAATTCTTGAGAGGATTTTAGCATGAATTACTGATGAAGTGCTCCAGCATCTTCAGAACAGATTGTGGTTTAGAAAACTCTGGCACAATATAACTCTCAAAGCAATCAAATGCATCATGGCATTCAATGACTTGTGTCAAAATATTTCGATTTTCAGGACTAATATAATTGAAGAATCCAGTCTTTCAAGCTTTTTTTTCTTAAGACTAATGTTGGGCCTGCCTTCCCTTCTTTGGATTGCATCTGAATGACTCTTATCCCCCCAAAATGTGTTTAAACTTTACAGGCATAGCCCCTCTGTCATGAAGAACAACATGGCTTTCTATGTGTCCACCATATTTTACCTTGCTGGAATTTTGGCACACTGAGACAGGAACAAATTGAGACTGAAACAAGAAGAGTGCTGTTATTAATACAGCCTCTCCTCAATGACGGAGTTCCTAAAATCACGTCAGTAAATGACTTCGTCGCTAAGTGGAGGAGCATACTATGATGATAGTGAGTTTGTGTCAGTCATCTTTGGTATTGTTTTAATGCCACCTTTGCACCATTTATAAATTTCTGGTATATTTTTCAGTGTTTATACAGCAGTTTACTGTATATTGTAATAAACAGAATAGAGTAAATCTGCTCTAATATACATTATTTAGGTATACATACTGATCAGAAAGCCCGTCGTAAGTCCGAGTCGTCAATAAACAAGTACATATGTCGTTAAGTGAGAAGAGGCTGTAATGTGATATGCACTATAGTAGTAATAGTAATAATATTTATTTAAATTGGCACTGACATTAAAGCAAGAAAAATCTAAATTTTTTTGCTATTGATTTGCAAAGTGTTTACCTGGAGTTTACCTGGAGAGAGTTCCGAAGGTCAACGCCCCGCGGCCTGGTCTGTGACCAGGCCTCATGGTGGATCAGAACCTGATCAACCAGGCTGTTATGCTGGCTGCACGCAATCCAACGTATGAGCCACAGCGCGGCTGGTCAGGGTACCGACTTTAGGTGCTTGTCCAGTGCCTGCTTGAAGACAGCAGGGGTCTATTGGTAATCCCCTTATGTATGCTGGGAGGCAGTTGAACAGTCTCAGGACCCCTGACACTTACTGTATTGTCTCTTAACGTGATCTCTGATGATGACAACAGCAACACCTTGTTTTACTACTGCCACATTCCCAGCCCCATCATATGTCAGACCTTGCCAGTCCTCAGTGTTCAGTCCCCAGTTGATGAGTGAGTTCTTGATAATTTCTAACAACCCTTTGCCAGTGGTATCTCCAGTCACATTGATGAATCTCATGAATATTTCATTGTCTTTGTCTACAAGAATGTTATGTATACAGGAGGGCCCCACTTATACAGCATATTAAGTTTTGGATTACTGCTGTAAAGTGAAAATCACTTTAAAGTGAAACATAGCCTTTTCTTCACTTTCAATTGCATATAAAGCCTGGTAACATCTTTACACTATCACATATTAAGTGAACATTAGAGCTAGGCATAAAAAATGGCATTTTACAGGCTCTCCTCACTTAGTGACGTACTCATTTACCAACAACTTGGAGTTACGATGGGCTCTCCGACCACTCAGTATTGTATGCAGTATGAGATCCTGGGTCATGGAACTGGGCAGCACAGCATCTCAGCAGCAAGCATCTCAGTCCCTTCCTACAGCCACTCAGTATACTAGCTTTTCACAGTCTCCAAGATACATATTGTACAAATTTGTACTTTATTGTGCACCCCATAGTACAAGATGTTGGCAAAAAGGAAGATCTTGACTTTACCTGAAGGAAGCACCAAGAAAAAAAGGAAGGCTATCGATCTTAGGTGAAAATGAAGATTATAAATGAATGTGAAGCTGGTAAGAAAGTGCAAGTGATAGCCGTGACTTGAAGCTGGTGCATTCTACCATTTCAACTACACCTACCATTTCCCACTTACGACCTGGCTCAACATAGTCACTCGACTTACGACCGTGCATCTGGCAGCTGAGCTGGGCGGCTGATGCACACGCTGTACAATATTTGACAATACTCTCGGCGGCAATGCGTCATGCAGGCAGCATCAGTTTGAGTAACCCTGCCCTATCAGCAGCATCATACTGTATTAACTGTACTAACTGGACAGTAAATTTCACCATGGCCCCCAAGGTGAAGTCTGAATCTTGCACTGGAGATTATGGCAAGAAAGGCTCTTACTCTCGAACTCTCTATTTGTTGTTTTCACTGTTGCCCCATAAACCTGTCTGTATCTCTGTGTGTCTGTTATCTATCTGTCTACCTGTGTGTCTGTCTTTCTGTCTACCTGTATGTCTGTCTGTCTACCTGTGTGTCTGTCTTTCTGTCTACTGTGTGTCTCTCTTTCTGTCTACCTGTGTGTCTGTCTTTCTGTCTCCTTGTCTGTCTCAGAGCCACTCATTAAGAGTGAAATTGGTCTTGAAGACGCCATATTAATAATGATAATAATAATAATCACTGAGGCACATTAAATGTTTTATAAAACGTTAATATAGACATTTTGGCTTATCCCATCTATGATTTTTTCAAAATTATTTAATAAACATGCTACATAACAAATAAACATATTAAATTAGCAAATGAGATGTTTTTTGGTCGGCTTGGACAGAGTGAACAAAAACCATTCGTGTCCAGGCTGGTAACAACAACAACAACAACAACTTTTTGTTTACATAACTCGTAAAGCTTCTACACTTATTCTCTCTTCGTTTATTCATTAATCTTGTTTACTCCCCTCTCATCTGCATTCAGACTAAGATTTTTTAAAGGTAAGTAATGAGTGGACACGTTTTATTATTTATATTTTTAATAATATTATTATTTTTAAATATTAGTACATATGTATTTATTGTAATAATAATTATTATTATTATTAATTTTTTTTTTAAACAAGTCGGCCGTCTCCCACAGAGACAGGGTGACCCAAAAAGAAAGAAAATCCCCAAAAAGAAATACTTTCATCATCACTCAACACTTTCGCCTCACTCACACATAATCATGTTTTTGCAGAGGTCCCCAGAATACAGCAGTTTAGAAGTATATTCCCTATCATCCGACTTACGACCTGCTCGACTTACGACCACTCGAATTACGACCGTGTTTTTTATGCAAAATTTCCGGGAAATAAAAAAACTATTTGTATTGTACACAGTGTTTATCCAAAACCCTTACAATATAAAAATACAGTACTAACAACACAAAAAGTAAAGTAAAACATGAAATCCAAAATAAACAATAAAATAAAGTCATTAAAAAAATGTTTTGTTGATATTCAGTAGTAAAGTTTGACTTACGACCATTTCGACTTACGACGGTTTCTCGGAACCAACTCGGTCGTAAGTCTGATGGTAGGTGTATGTATAAAAAAATCCCACAATATATCCCTCCAAACTGCCAGAACCCCAAAAACCCCTCCTTTAGAGTGCAGGCATTGTACTTCCCATTTCAGGACTCAATTCTGGTTATATAAAATAATGGTTCCCTGAATCCTTCAATAAATATTACCGTACTCACACTCCAACAGATCGTCAGGTCCCAAATTACCATTCGTCTCCATTCACCCCTATCGAACATGCTCATGCACGCTTGCTGGAAGTCCAAGCCCTCGCCCAAAAAACCTCCCTTCCCCCTTCCTTCCAACCTTTTTGAGGCCGACCCCTACCCCGCCTTCCCTTCTCCTACAGTTTTAAACCCCTTTAGGGCCCAAGGGCCCAAATCTGGAGTCACGCCCCAGGGGTCCAAGAATTTTCAAAAAAAAATTTGTTATTTTTTCTTATGAAATCGTAGAGAATTTTTTTGTGAAGGTAATAAAAAAAAAAGTAGAAATTTGGTGGAAAATTGACGAAATTATGCTCTCGCGAATTTTGATGTGTCAGCGATATTTATGAATCGGCGATTTTGCCGACTTTGACTCCCATTTTAGGCCAATTACATTATTCCAAAAAACCCAAATTCTTAGCTATTTCACTAGTATTACTTCTTTCTATCGATTGAGCACAAGAAATCGCCAAGTCAACTGTTTCAACTACAAAATAAAGTGATCGGAAATTGTTAATTTGGCCAATTTAACACAAAGTTCAAATTATTCCAATTTCAAAATAGGGTCCAGAATGAACAATGTAGGCATTCCTTGCCCCTAAACTAAAAATTCCTCTGTTCATTAGTTATTTTTTGAGGCTTTACAAATAAATTCCATTTTTATTTTTTATTCACATAATGAATTTTTATTTCACACCAAAAAATGAAGATTTACTGTTATGCAATACTGAAATTTAATTGTATAAATATCATCACCTATTGTGAATGTATATTAGACCCACCCAGCTGATGTGTATTAGACGTGTGAGGTCGTTTTTGTTTACTCTTGAATATCGGCAAAAATTTAACATTTCCGCTACTTTGAGCTCAGTTTCAGCCATTTCCAATGCTAAAAACCAATCAAAATCATCTCTATTTCTGTAATATGCTTCCATTCTATCAAATGAGCCCAAAGGGAATCGCAATACAACTATAAAAAAACATACGAAAAAAACACTGCAAAGTTGCTGTTTTAATCGAAAAATCATGATTTCATTTTTTTTCTCTCATTATACACGTGTGCTGCGGGATCTGTTTTATGTGGTGCAAACATACCACAAAAGATGTATTCTTCATATCTGGGGCCCAAATGTACACTCACAGTTATCAGAGTGAGTGAGCTCATGGCTAGATTACGGTTTGGACCTGAAGTAAGCGTAGATCTACGGGACGGACCCTGAGAGGGTTAAATACTCTCCATGTCATTTACTTTTTATCCATTTTTCTCTAAATGACCAAACCACCTCAACAACCCCCCTTCAGGCCCTCTGACTAATACTTTTATTAACTCCATACCTTCTCCTAATTTCACACAATCCGAATTTTCTGCATAATATTTACACCACACATTGCCCCTTTGACAGGACATCTCCACTGCCTCCAACGCCTCCTCGCTGCTGCACTCACAACCCAAGCTTCACACCCATATAAGAGTGTTGGTATTTTCTATACTTTCATACATTCCCTTCTTTGCCTCCATAGATAATGTTTTTTGTCTCCACTATACCTCAATGCAAACTCACCTTTTTTCCCTCATCAATTCTATGATTCCCTCATCCCCTTTATGAATCCATCTGCCAACACATCAATCCCAAGTATCTGAAAACATTCACTTCTTCCATAATCCTCCTCCCCAATTTGATATCTTATTTTTCTATCTCTAAATCATTTGATACCCTCATCACCTTACTCTTGTCTATGTTCACTTTCAAACTTCTACCCTTTTCACACACTCCCCAATCATCACTAACCTTTGCAATTTTTCTTTAGAATCTCCCATAAGCACAGTATCATCAGCAAAAAGTAACTGTGTCAGTTCCCATTTTGTATTTGATTCTCCATAATTTAATCCCCACCCCTCTCCTGAACACCCTAACATTTACTTCTTTTACAATCCCATCTTAAATTTATTAAACAACCATGGTGACATTACGCATCCTGTCTAAGATCTACTTTTACCCGGGGAAATAGTCTCCTCTCTTCTACACACCCTAACCTAAGCCTCATTATCCTCATAAAAACTCTTTACCGCATTTAGCAACTTACCACCTATTCCATATACTGCACTTGCAACATCTGCCACCCTTGCTCTCCTATCCACTCTATCATATGCCTTTTCTAAAACCATAAATGCAATAAAAAACTTCCTACCTTTATGTAAATACTGTTCAATATATGCTTCAAAGTAAACACTTGATTACACATTCTACCCACTCTCAAACCTCCTTGCTCATCCGCAATCCTACATTCTGTCTTACTCTAATTCTTTCAATTATAACCCTACCGTACACTTTTCCTGGTATACTCAGCAAAGTAATTCCTCTATAATTTTTTTCAATCTCTTTTGTTCCCTTCCCTTTATATAAAGGGACTTTTACATGCTCTCTGCCCAAACCCTAGGTACCTTCCCCTCTTTCATACATTTATTAAACAAAAATACCAACCACTCCCCCACTATATCCCCCTGCTTTTAACACTTCTGTCATGAGCCCCTCAATTCCAGCTGCTTTACTCCCCTTTATTCTATGTAATGCCTCACGCACCTCCCCCACCCCTCACATCCTGTTCTTCTTCACTCCTAAAAGATGGTATACCTCCCTGGCCAGGCATGAAATTACCACCTCCTTTCTTCGTCGACATTTAGAAGTTCCTCAAAATATTCTCGCCATTACCAAAACCTCCATCTCCCTATCTCTAACTCCTTACTTTGTTTTTAACTGACAAATCATTCGTTCTTAGGCTTTCTTAACTTGTTTAACTCACTCCCAAATTTTTTTCTTATTTTCATTAAAATTTCTTGACAGTGCCTTTTCCCCCTCTATCATTGTCTCCTTTTGCACTCTCTCACCACTCTCTTCACCTTTCTTTTACTCTCCATATAATCTACTCTTCTTATAACACTTCTGCTTTGTAAATACCTTCATTAGCTAACTTTTCTCTTTTATCACACCCTTTACTTCATCATTCCACCAATCCTCCTCTTTCCTCTTGCACCCACCCTCCCATAACACAAAACTTTGCCCCACATTCTAATACTGCATTTTTTAAAACTATTCCAACCCTCTTAACCCTCCAGTACTCATACTTGCACCAGCCCACCTTTCTTCCAATAGCTGCTTATATCTCACCCGATACTTCCTCCTCGTTAGTTTATACACTTTCACCTCCTCTTGCTTGTTGTTGCCATTTTCCCCTTTTTCCCCTCTACCTCTTACTCTAACTGTAACTACAATAAATAATGATCGATACAGTGGAACCTCTACTTGCAAGTTTAATCCGTTCCATGACCTTGCTCGCAACTGGATTTGCTCGTTTGCAGAGTCAATTTTTCTCATTTAAATTAATTGAAATGCAATTAATCCGTTCCAGTGGAATTCTGTACTTCAAACAATATTGCTAATATCAACTCTACCCGGGTTATTTTTTCTATCTCAATTCATCTAATTGAATAATGAACAATATAAATAACATAGAAACCTGATATATACTCTAAAATGAATTTAAAAAACGTTATTCATGTAGTGGTATTCAAATTCAAATTCAAAGTTTATTCTCTATAAGGATTACAATGCTGAGTTTACAGAATTTGGTTATTGTATTGTTTACATGTAGTAAAATAATAATTACAGAGTGTACCCTAGAACACCTAGCATGGCTAGGCATTTCGGGCAGACTTAAATTAAATCTTAAGTTTAAAATATTACAAAATTATGAGGTAAGTTGGTATTATGGTAAGTGACTAAATACTAGTTTGTGAGTTTAGCATATGAATGCTTTTGTTTTGGCACTTTCATAGTTTCAGTATGGAGTATCACAGGGCAACTTATGACTAGTTAAGATTCATTATTTTGAGATTGAGATAGATATTTCTGTTTATGGTCAAATGGGTTGAGTGAGTGTAAGTGTTAACCACCAGGGGGTTTATTCGGTTTTAATTAGTTGCAGGGTGTATCAGGGAGATAAGATGATTTCTGATGGTAGTTTTTGAAGGTGATGAATGTGTCTGCAGTTTTAGATTTTAGGTAGGGTGTTCCAGATTTTGGGCCTTTGACATACATTGAATTTTTGTAAAGGTTTGTCGGACACGGGGGAATGTCATAGAGATGTTTGTGTCTGGTATTGTGCCTGTGGGTTCTGTCGCAACTATCAAGAAAGCGTTTAGGTAAAGGTTTTAATATTGGAATTTCAGGTCCTGTAGATGTAGATTGCACAGTATGTAAGTGTGGATGTACTGAACAGGGAGTAAGTTTAGATCTATGAAGAGTGGGGGGGTGTGTTGCCAGGGATGGGAATTTAGTGATTATTCTTACTGCAGTTTTTTGGTTGGGTTATTATTGGCTTTAGGTGTGTTGCTGCAGTTAAAACCCCAAGCACATATAGCATAGGTGAGGTATGGATATATAAGTGAATGGTTATAGTGTGAGAAGGGCAGTTTGCGGCACGTAGTATGTATCTTGGAGAGGATCCCAACCGTTTTGGATACTTTTTTGGTTATGTGTTGGATATGCGTGCTGAAGTTCAGGTTTTTGGGCGAGGTTTAGGCCTAGGAATTTGCCCTCATTTTGCCTGGCAATTAGAGTGTTGTCGATCTTAATGTTAATTTGCGCATCTCTGCCTCTGCTCCCAAAACATAATGTAGTAGGTTTTGTCAGTGTTAAGCGTAAGTTTATTGGCTGTCATCCAAGTCGATATTTTGATCAGCTCCTCCTTAAACAAGGGGTGTTGGGGGTGGCAAGATTAGGGTGAGAGATGACATAAGTCGTGTTGTCAGCAAAGAGAATGGGGTTCAGGTGTTGAGATACGTTTGGAAGATCATTGATTTTATATGGGGAAAAGAGCAGGGGCCCAAGGACATTCCTGTGGAACCCCAGTATCAAGTGGCTGTGTTTTTGGGATGCTGTGTCTTTAATGGTGAATTACTGATACCTATTAGAAAGGTAAGATTTGAAATATGCAAGAGCATGGCTCTTATACCATAATGGTCAAGTTTGTGGGAGTAGGATGCCGTGGTCTACTGTGTCAAAAGCTTTTCTTAGGTCAATAAAAATTCCTAGTGGATTTTCCCTTATTTTCCAGTGCTGTTTTAAAGCAGATTTTAGCATTTTTATGATTGCTCGTTATTTGCTTTTATTTTTCCTGAATCCAAATTGGCAGGGGTTGAGTATGTTTTGTGCCGTTATAAATGAATATAGTCTCCTGTGCATGAGTTTCTCAAGATTTTGGATAGCAATGGTAAGTTTGATATTGGCCTATAGTTGTTTAAATCTGTGGGTCCCCAAACTTTAGTATTGGTGTACCCTTTGCCATCTTGAGTAGTTTCGGGAAGGTGCTAGTTTCTAGTGACTTGTTAAAAATTTAATGAGATAGCAGCGAGAGGACATGGGCCACTCTTTGTACAATAATGGTGGGACATGAGACAGTTCCCTGAGTTATTTTTAAGTGATTTTATAATCTCGGTGACTTCCATGGGCTCAGTTGGGCAAGATAGAAGGAATTTGGGAAATTCCCATCTAGGTAGTCCCTGGCATGGGCATTGGTGCGTGGGATTTTATTGGCGAGATTAGAACCTATGGTTGGGGAAGAAGATCATTTATCTTGTTAGCTGTGTCAGTGGGTTTGCAGTGGTGTTTCATTAGGTTTAGTTAGGGCAATATTCTTGTTTTTTTTTTCAGTTTTTGGGTCTCTAGAATCTGAGAGAGTGTTTCCAGGTCTTTTTTATATCTCCTTTTGTGTCAGTGAATCTACGGGGAGTAGTATAGTTGTTTGGCTTTCTTTATTACTTTGGTTAGGACTGATGAATAGTGTTTAAGAATATCTTTGTGTATTAAGCCCTGTCTATATTGCTTTTCATATTGGTGTTTCTTATCAATGGATTTCAGATTGGTGCTGGTTAGCCATGGGCAACCAAGCCATTTGTTTGTGATCTGTTTCGTTTTTATAGGACAATGTTTTTGTATAGTCTAAGTAATTTGTTAAAAAAAATTTGTCTGTCCAGTCGTCAATCCATTGGCCTTGGAAATTATGTAGGCCAGTCAACAGTCTCTAGGTCAGCTGTGAATTCCTTATTGAGGCCTCATCTTGGAGTCTAAATGAAATTTTGTTGTATTCAAGTGGTGGTTTACAAAATTTTTGTCAAGAGTAAGGTTTGGGTAGTCGTCTGTAGTACTATCTGTGATTATCCCTGATTTAAGGGGGGCTAATATATTGGTCCATTTTGTGGTTATTATGGTTGCACTCGTTTCAGTGACCCTGGTTGGTTTAGTTATTGTTGGTATGAAAAGTGTGTTGTTCATATTGTTGATGAAATCAGTTACAGGCTGATCATCTAGTAGGCCAAGGTTGATTTTTGAAGTCTCCAGCAAGGGGAAGGTGGTGCTTATTCATTTGTCTGTTTGTTATTAGTGCCTTTAGTTTCTCACTGTAATTTGGGATGTTTGTGTGGGGTACCCGGGTTTAAATTTTTTTTTTACAGTAAAATTAGCAAAATGTATTCTCCATATTCATCACTAAAGCAAGTGGTGCTAATACAAGATAATTGGTTAGAGTAATAGATTGTAATACCACCCCAACTTGGTATGGTCTGCAGTTGTGGATTGCTGTGTATCCTGGTAGGGGGTAGATATCTATTAAATGTCCTGCTTAAGCCGGGTCTCACTAAGAATAATGCAGGAGAAGGGTGTCTTTAGTGATTCAAGGAGTGCCAGGAGATCATAGTGTTTGCTTAAGGACCTGATGTTGTAGTTAAGTGCTGATACACTTTTAGCATTGTTTTGGATAGTGCTGGCTTGTGATGCTGTGTAGTAAAGGCAGTTACTTTCCAATAGGTTTTGATTGTGTGTCAGATTTATGGGGGTTTAGATCAGGGTCAACGTGATCAATCATCTTCTGGGTTTTAAAATTATGATTATTTATATCCTGGGTTGTGGGTTGAGTTTTAGTACTGATATCTGTAGTGGTGGGAAGTTTGGACAAGTATATAGCTCTAGCTTTTTGGGTTTCATGTAGAGTATAGTCACTAATACACATAATGGAGTTGGTGTTGTCTATGTGTTGTGCTGGAATGAGCTAAAGTACAACTAGGTATAAAACTAATAATATAAAATACAAATTAAAAATAGCACAAGACTCTCACTTGTAATTCCCACAAAGGTCTAATATAATGACTTTGGTATAGTCTATGTATTGAGCTAGAATGAGCTATAGTACAATTAGGTTTAATCTAATAATATAAAAATACAAATTAAAAATAGCACCAGGCTCTCATAGTAATTTACACTATGGTCTAATATAATGAATTTGGTATTGACTATGCATTGAGCTAAAATGAGCTATAGTACAACTGAGTTTAATCTAATGATATAAAAAGGCACAAGACTCTCATTTGAAATTGCACTAAGTTCTTATGTAAGTTGTTTACAAGAATTAGAGTATAATAGATTTAAATTGACAAGATAAAATATGCAAGTTAAGGTAGAAAAGAATAAAAAAAGTAGAAAAAAAATATATTGAGGTAGTCGGTGCTAGTTAGCAAAGATATTTAAAGGGCCTTGAACAATAATATAATTGAAATATACACTAATTGCACACACAATATAGTACTAAGATATGAAAACAATTTAGAATAGGACTTATAATATAAACTTGTAATATAAAATACAAATTAAAATTGGTACTTGCAATTGCACTAGAGTTGGTATATGTTGTTGAAGAATCAAGGTATAACTAGTTTTAAATTGACAAATAAAATTCACAAATTAAAGTACCAAAATAATAATAAGAAAAAAATAACAATGGCAATGTCTTGGTTATACTGTGATAGTAAGATGGTAGACAGGAAACACAGGTACACAGGTACAAAGGATAATATAAAGGTTGGAGTTGAATATACAAACTTGGAAATTTGGAAAACCAAAATGTTATGGGAAGTATAAAATAATGATTAATGTACAAAAGTAAAATTGATGGTAGTAAAAAATGTTGTTTAATAAAATTTTAGTAAGTAATAGTGATTACAAAAAAAGTGAAAAAGTAATGTTTATTTCTTTAAAAATTGCACTGGTAGTTTTTACTTGAGGTTATTTGGCAGTACAAGGTAATTAATAGTACTCTAAGATAGTAAATGTGGTATTAAACTGGTTAGGTAATTAGCAAATAATTGGTTATTAAATGATGTCAAAATGTTAAGAGTAAATTGTATTGATAGTAAAAATGGTAATTATTAAAATTTTAGTAAGTAATATCAATTGATAGTATTTAAAAAAATAGGTTTGTAATATGGACAGAGAAAGTATCGATTTAGCTATATTTAAGCAAACAATAGTAAATAAGAAATTAGATAAGGTGACTTATGCTTACTAGTAAAATCACAAAATGAGGTAGTTGATTATTTAATTATAAGAGATTGTACTATGAGATTTGAACAATAATGGAGCAAACATACACTACTTTATGTGGCTTTTAGGTTGGACATTTAGTTATTCTCTGTAAGATCAGTATCCCTGAGAAACGTGATAGATCATTTTTCGTTCGTGATTGTGTACAGTTGACCTACATTTGTTTTCCCAACTAGAATTTTCCCCTTTCCCGTGTTGAAGCATTGGTGTATTTTGTCATTATTCTCCCGCTTAAGTTTTCTGACTCTATTTCAGGAGGTTTTTGACGTTTTTTGGTAAGACACTCGTTTATGTATTCTCTTTCTTTACTTTAAGAGATGCAATTATTAAGTCTTTTTTCCTGTCTTTTAAGTGGAATCTAAGCATAACACTTTTTTACCATGGGATCCTAGTAACCTGGCTTCTTTTTTTTTCTGACTCTGGTACAATAACACTTGTTTGGTCCCTTTTTGATCTGCAGAGTAATTTCTTTACTGTTTGTTTGGTTCATATCACTGGGAAAAAGTGGATGTTAACTATATGCGTCCGAATTTATCCCGTTCAGTTTTTCTTCTTGGAGAGCAAGTGTCACTGAACTGGTTATCTAAGTTGTTCTTCCAAATTTTTTTACTCTTCTTCAACCTTGTATTAAGAGATATTAAATTGTGGGTATGGCTATGAGACGTTTGGATGTCTGTCACAGTAGCATTCTGGTGTGAAAAATTTTGTTCAAGATGAGGATTTTGTTCTGAGTGTGTCATCTGGTGTCTTGTTTGTTAGCGTCTCTGAAGGTTCATATTTCAAAAGTAGTTGGAGATGCATGTCTTTAGGGTATCTGGAAACGGTTGGTCATTTCTGAGAGACTACTTGTAGGTTGAATCCGGGGATGAGAGGGGAGGAATGGGCTGGTGGCCAGCCATATTTGTTGTTTTTGTTGTTGGTGTCGCCTTGAGCGGTGGTGAGTGGGGTGGTTGTGGGCTGGCGTCCTCCTGGCTACATTGTTGAATAGTTGATTTTTCGGTGTTTTCTTGCTGGCCTTGGTGCTGTTTCCTCTTAGATTGCGCCTCATTTAAAACTACAGGAATTGTTGTAGTTAAGAAGAAGTAGTTATACAAAGCTTAGGGTTACGTTGTTCGGCTGGCGGGGGTGTTGCTTTCGGTTTGTGGGCAGTCTTCCTTTGATCTCTAAAATTTTCGATTTGTAGGTTTCCACTGTTTGTAATCTTTGGTCATTCTGGGTTTCTACATTGGGTAGTTTAGTTTTGCTTGTAAACTAGGTTATATAGGAGCATTGGTGGCTCTGATAGTTGGAGAAAGTACGGAGCTTGGAGGTTGCTGCTGCCGCTGCTGCCGCTGCTGCGCTGCTGTCGCTGCTGCCCCCTGCTGCCCCCCTTTAGCATTGATATCCCCAAAACCACCATTACTCTCACACTTGGTTCAAAACTCCCATGCATTTTACTCAAATTTCCCAAAATCTCTCTTTTCTCCCCTACATTTCTCTCTTCTCCCGGTGTATATATGTTACTATAACCCAATTTTCACATCCAGCCTTTATTTTACTCCACATAATCCTTGAATTAATGCATTTTAGTCCCTCTTTTCCTTCCATAACTTATCTTTCAACATTATTGCTACTCCTTCTTTAGCTCTAACTCTATTTGAAACCCCTGACCTAATCCCATTTATTCCTCTCCACTGAAATCTCCCACCCCTTCAGCTTTGTTTCACTTAAAGCCAGGACATCCGCTTTTCTTATTCCTAACATCCACAGGTCATCTCTTTCTTATCATTCGCACAACATCCACGCACATTCAGACTTCCTACTTTGACAATTTTCTTCTTTTTATTCTTTTTTGTAATTATTAAAGAAAAGGGGTTTCTAGCCATTGTTCCCGGCATTTTAGTTGACTTTTACAAACACGCATGGCTTACGGAGGAAAAAATTTTTATTCCACTTCCCCAGGATATAAAAGGAAAAGTAAATAAGACCCAAGAAAATATTAAGATAAAATCAAAGAAAACTCAGATTTAGTGTGTATAAATAAACATGTACATGTATGTGTAGTGTAACCTAAGTGTAAATAGAAGTAGCAAGACATAACTGTAATCTTGCGTATTTATGAGGACAGACAAAAGACACCAGCAATCCTACCATCAATTACAGGTTTTCGTTTCACACTCACTTGGCAGGACGGTAGTACCCCCTGGGTGGTTGCTGTCTACCAACCCACTACCAATATTATTAATATTTTTTAATATTAATATTTATTAATATTATTATTATTAATTTAGGGCACTGGAGCACAGATCCACTGTATAGCAATTTGTCTGGAATTTTTGGGTTATCCTAGGTAATTTATACTATGTATGATAACTTCACTTACGTGTACCTGTGTGTGTGGGAGAGAGAGAGGAGAGAAAGAGAGAGAGATACAGAGAGTGAGACAGCCACCTTCAGTCAGCCAGTCAGCCAACCACCCACCACCTGGGCACCCACCCGGTCAGCCAGCCAGCCCGCCGGATACTATTACGCTGTTCCAGAGTTGTTTCTCTTTACTTAGGGTATAGGTTTACTACATTCTGGCAGGATGACACTACCAGTGGTATTCTCCCATTCCACTGTGTCAACAATACATAAAGATAACAGTAACATATTGATACTGTATGCGATGTAAAATTTACAATACAGTTCACTACCATGTATTACATTTATATACAGTACATATATAATTAAAATATAACAGTAGAAGTAAATTATGGTAAAAAGAATTAAATAATGATTGTACATTACATTACAGTAATGTCGGCAATTTTCAAAGGTTCAACTTACGTCCATTTTGACCCTTTGGACCCGGGTTTGGCCGGAACCAGCTTGGTCATTTAAATCGGATTTGGTACCTGTATTTGAAGGGTTAAGATAGAGTGAAGAGGCAGTAAAAGCATTGACAGGATTTCAAGTCATTTAAAAACTAGGCATTGGAAAGGCCTCATCAATGAAAAAAATGTTTTAAATGGTGGTTATAAATGCTTGAAGTATCAGTAAGGGGTGGTTCCTCAATTAGCGATGAATTTTTTTTATCGACGTGGTCTAAGGAACGGAACCCCATCATTAAATGAGGAGAGATGTACAGTAAAACCCCATTATTTACCTTAAAATATTTTTGTACCTAGCTTCAAGTGAGTGGTGAACATATTTATTGTAGGAAGTCTGAATAAGTGAAAAAAGGGATATACAGTAGACCGTCGATTAAAATGGTTTTCTTTTAAAACGTTTTCTCCCCTTACACTACTGTCAAATTGCAGCATATTTTCGTTTTACACTTTGTAAAATTCAAATTTAAAAAAGTTCGCTTCTCAGTAGGAAAAAATTTCAGTGCCCCAAGTGGTGGTGTGGATCTTCCCCTCCATGTAGTGAGCACTAGGCAGTTTGCCTGTGGGTGAGGCAATTGTCTTTTACACTGGAGGCGCTAGTTTCCCGTCCTGCCGCTCCGTACCACTGCTCTGTATATATGCGTCCAGTATGGTATCCAGCATTGTCTGTGAATCGGGCTTTGGTCTTTTGATTACCATACATTGCATCTGCCAAAGAACCATGGCGCCCAGGAGGTAAGCAAGTGATGCAGGAAGTGGCAAGACAGTTAAAAACGTTCAAATCTTGGAGTTATGAGGAAAATCAAGATGTTAGATAAGCTTAAATGTGGTGGCTGTGTGGTGGACATGGCAAGAGCTTTTGACCTTAATGGAGCGTCAGTTCATGTGATTAAAAAGGTGAAGCAAAAAATACGGGGTTGCCTGACCCATGACTTGATTGATATACTGAATGACTTGACTGATTTATGAATGACTGACCTGATTTACTGAATTACAGACTTATGACCCGATTTTCTGAATGATTTGACTGATTTACTGAATAACTTACTGACTGACCTGATTTACTGATTTTCTGAATGACTTGAGTGATATACTGAATGACTTGACTACTGACCTACTGACTTGACTGATTTACTGAATGAATTAACTGATTTACTGAATGTCTAAAGTGATTTACTGACTTGAATGACCCACTTGACTGATTTACTGAATGACTTTACTTATTGACTCACCTGACTTACTGACTGGACTACCATCCACCTCAACCCAGATGGGCCTCAGTGTGCCTCTCCACTCCCTCCTTCACAATCATTGACAAACATCAGCAACCACAATTTAAGGCAATAAATATTATTTCTGTTGCATTTGTAGCCTTGAACAACAGAAAAAACATACATAAGGACAGTGAACAACAATTGCATTTTTATTTGCGTAAGATTTGGAGATCTAAAAAAAATTATTTGGCTTTTTGGGGGTCTTTGGAACCTAACCCTATTTTTCCCTATACGTTCTTCAGTTCCTTTAGCACAATTCATCTATTACTGCATTTTCAGGAATTTAAATGTCTTAATCAACTGTCTGCTGTAATTGTAAACCATTGTATTAATGAAATGCTGTAAAGGAAAGTGCTGTAAAGTGGGGCCTGCTTTGTACTATGTGGATATTGGCTGTACTTGTAAAATTATGAATTACCAACTAATTAAATAACAATCATTGGATGCATTAATGCATATTTATTTTAGTTAGATGCAATATAGCATTTTTAAACCCGTAAACAGTCCAAACATATATATACATTCTCTCGAAATTGTGCCCCAAATTTTTTGAGAAAAAAAAAAAATTGTTTTTTTTTTAAAACCCTTAAACGGTCCAAAGAGATTGACATTCAAATTCATAGTGCTACAAAAGCAGATCTACTTTTTTTTACATATTTTCAAATATAACAAAAAAAATGTAGATAAAAGTTTTTTTACACGTTTTCAAATGTAAAACAAAAAAGATCTACATTTTTTTACATACTTTCAGATGTTGAAAAAATGTATATACAGTGGACCCCCGCATAACGATATTAATCCGTTCATGAGAGCTCATTGTTATGCGAAATTATCGTTATGCGAATGAATTTTCCCCATAAGAAATAATGGAAATCAAATTAATTACCTTGCAAGACACCCAAAAGTATAAAAAAAAAAAAATTTACCACATGAAATATACATTTTCCTACACACAAAGAGAAGGATACATGCACAATAGTAGAGTAGTACATGCACAATATATATTGTGCATGTACTACTCTACTAAATGAAGAATAAATGACACTTACCTTTATTGAAGATGCAGCAATGACTGATGAGACACTGTGTCCTGGGAGTGCCTTTTCCTCCTGAGTACTGTAGGTCCTGTTTGGCATTTTCTTCCAGAACAGGCCTTATCACACTGTGTATGCCACTACAATTCTTAAATCTCTCAAACCAACCTTTGCTGGCTTTAAATTCACCAATATGAGCACTAGTTCCAGGCATTTTTTTCCTGTTCACCTGGGTGTTAGTCGACTGGTGTGGGTTGCATCCTGGGAGAGAAGATTAAGGACCCCAATGGAAATAAGTTAGACAGTCTTCGATGACACTGACTTTTTTGGGTTATCCTGGGTGGCTAACCCTCTGGGGTTAATTGTTTCTTGGTATTCTCAATAAGCCACACCAACAACGGTGCTACAGCAGCAGCAGCAGCAGCTGACAGTGCTACAGCAGCAGCAGCAGCAGCTGACAGTGCTACAGCAGCAGCTGACAGTGCTACAGCAGCAGCTGACAGTGCTACAGCAGCAGCAGACGATGCTACAGCAGCAGCAGACGGTACTACAGCAGCAGCAGACGGTACTACAGCAGCAGCAGCAGCTGACGGTGGTACAGCAGCAACAGCAGCTGGCAGTGCTACAGCAGCAGCAGCTGACAGTGCTACAGCAGCAGCAGCAGCTGACAGTGCAGCAGCAGCTGACAGTGCTACAGCAGCAGCAGACAGTACTACAACAGCAGCAGCAGCAGCAGCTGACGGTGGGTACAGCACAGCAGCAGCAGCTGATGGTGCTACAGCAGCAGCAGCAGCTGACAGTGCTACAGCAGCAGCAGCAGCTGACAGTGCTACAGCAGCAGCAGCAGCAGCTGACAGTGCAGCAGCAGCAGCCAGCTGACAGTGCTACAGCAGCAGCAGATGGTACTACAGCAGCAGCAGCAGCTGATGGTGGTACAGCAGCAGCAGCAGCTGACGGTGCTACAGCAGCAGCAGCATCAGCAGTTGACCATGGTACCACAGTATTTTGATAATATTTTCTCACCCTTTTTTACCACAGGGTTGGCACTAGAAGCTTTCTTGGGGCCCATGGTCACTTATTTTGCAGGTAAAATCACCAAAAACACTGTAATAATACGAAATGTTACGAGTGTATGCTTGGATGTTACCGCGGAGGCTGGCTTGTAAACAATGCCACCGGCGGAACATGTGAGGCTGGCTCAGGCCGCACATTAGAAGCGTCTCGGACGAATAGTGTTGAGCGGGTTTTTAGCGGTTTGCGAGGCAAAATCTTAGCGATAAATGTATCGGTATGCGGATTTAACGTTATGTGATGCCAACGGTATGCGGGGGTCCACTGTATACATTTGGACCATTTAAGGGTTAATAGGAAAAAAGGGTATATGGTACCCAGGCATCCCCAATTATTTTAATATGGCACACAGTGAGGTGCGCACACCCATTCTCTCATGTCTAGGCCACTCAGGCTTATCGTGGCAATGTTGAATGTATGACAAATAAAACATATATACATTTGGGGTACTAGCGGTAAAAATGTATACATGTATATATGTTTGGACCGTTTACTAGTTAAAAGCAATCAGATTTCATAATTATAGTAAGGTGTTACAGTTGAGATTGTTCAATTTGTTACTAATGTATTAAATAAAATATTCATAAATTTATATTGTAATAAAATATTGGTTTGTGTATTACTGTCTCAAATTTACCAACATCAGAATGAATAGCAACAAAAAACATGTTAGCCCCATAGCCTGGCTGGCAAAGCTCTCACTTTATACGCTGAGGGTCTGGGCTTGATTCCCAGCGGGGTGTAAACATTTAACACGCTTCCTCACACCTGTTGTCCTGTTCACCTACCAAGTAGGTACCTCGGTGATAGTCGACTGGTGTGGGTTGCATCCTGGGGAAACAAGATTGAGAACCCCAGTGGGGTTAAAAATCCAAACAATATCTTATCTTACCAACAAATCTCAGATAGAGACTCAAGTGCTCCGAGTTGACACAGTCTACCTTTTAGTCTGTTGAGACTGAAAACAATCTTTCTTCCTTCACATTCCTTATTAATTTGTTGATGATAATATTCTTCATAGCATCATGATCTCATTTTGAATGGTTTGTAGCAGTAGGTACAATTTTGTGAATGCTTGTAAGGTAACTCCATAGTATTCAGATTCAAGTTTTTATTTTATTTTTAAGCGGTACAAAGATAATGTAGTTTACATGTAATAAATCATTGTTAGGCACAAAAGAAAGTCACTAGTATGCAATGCATTTTGGGTAAACTAATTGTAATAATAAATAATATCTCTAAACACAAAGGTTGAAGAAGAGGTAAAGGACTGGAAAGAACAACATGGACTACCCAGTTTGAATGACTACTTTGTGTACCAGGATGATAAAACCGAGCTAGAAAAGTTATCTGACACTGTAATAATGAGCAGTTCACTCTTTCCCAGTGAAATAAACGAAAGCAACTGCAAAGATGCTACTATTCAGATCATAAAAGACCAACTAAAGGTTACTGTACCAGTGTCAGAAATAAAAGAAATGCGGTTACTACGGAACCAAGGTAGAAAACACACATTGCAAGAAAAAAGATCTAACCAGTTCATCAATTAAAGCTAAAAAAGATGTATACATGAACGAGTGTCTGACAAGAAACATCAGAACCTCCTGTTCAGAGTAGAAAACTTAAACTGGAGAATATGACAAAATTCACCAGTGCTTCACACGGGATGGAAAAATGCTAGTGAAGAAAACATATGTAGACCGATTGTATACTATCACAAATGAAAATGAACTGTCAGTTTCTTTTGAGAAGCAAATCTTACAGAGACTGATTAACCACAGTGTCCGAATCATTACACTACGTATAGTGTATGTTATTGCTCCATTATCATGCTAGTCCCTGTACCATTATTTAACCATATAGTATCAACTACCTCACTGTCACATGTTTCTCGTGCAGTTGATTGTGTGACTTAATTTTGTGCTACCATTTCTAGAAATTGCCTTGTATAATTATTTACGTGTTTTATAACTTGTTTTATAACTGTTATATAACTAATTATTTACTTGTCATGTAACTAATTATACCTTGCAGCCTGGCTTCCAAACTCCTAAGTGCAGGCCACTACCCTCTATAATGTTTACATTTATTGCTTTACTAGTAATTTTAAACACCAAATTTTACTATCTTATTTTTTCCAGCATTTGTTAACTCCCAGTATTACTGTCATACATTTTTATTCTGTAAACTTCCAACTTATATTAATATACAGGGGGACCCTCGCCTAATGAACGCATCGCATAACGTTAAATCCACCTAGCGATACATTTTAATGCAAAAAATTTGCCTCGGCTAGCGCTAAGAAACTCGCTCAATGTGATTCGTTCGAGATGCGTCCACATGCAGCCTAAGCCTGCCTCACTTGTTCCATAGGTGCCAGTGTTTACAAGCGAGCCACTGCGGTTGCTTCCAAGCATACAATCGGAACATTTCATATTATCACAGCCTTTTTGTTTACCTGGAGTTTACCTGGAGAGAGTTCCGGGGGTCAACGCCCCCGCGGCCCGGTCTGTGACCAGGCCTCCTGGTGGATCAGAGCCTGATCAACCAGGCTGTTACTGCTGGCTGCACGCAAACCAACGTACGAGCCACAGCCCCGGCTGGTCAGGAACCAACTTTAGGTGCTTGTCCAGTGCCAGCTTGAAGACATGCCAGGGGTTAGTAATCCCCCTTATGTATGTGGGAGGCAGTTGAACAGTCTCGGGCCCCTGACACTTACTGTATGTCTCTTAACGTGCTAGTGACCACCCCTGCTTTTATTGGGGGGATGTTGCATCGTCTGCCAAGTCTTTTGCTTTCATTAGTGAGTGATTTTCATGTGCAAGTTCGGTACTAGTCCTTCTAGGATTTTCAGGTGTATATAATCATGTATCTCTCCCGCCTGCGTTCCAGGGAATACAGGTTCAGGAACCTCAAGCGCTCACAGTAATTTAGGTGTTTTATTCCGTTATGGCGCCGTGAAGGTTCTCTGTTACATTTCCTAGGTCAGCAATTTCACCTGCCTTGAAAGGTGCTGTTAGTGTGCAGCAATATTCCAGCCTAGATAAAACAAGTGACCTGAAGAGTGTCACCTGCAAAATAAGTCACCATGGGCCCCAAGAAAGCTTCTAGTGCCAACCCTACAGGAAAAAGGGTGAGAATTACTATGGATATGAAGAAAGAGATCATTGCTAAGTATGAAATTGGAGTGCGTGTGTCCGAGCTGGCCAGGTTGTACACAAAACCCCAATCAACCATTGCTACCATTGTGGCCAAGAAAACAGGAATCAAATTCAAATTCAAATTCAAACTTTATTCTCTATAAGTATTACAATGCTGAGTTTACAGAATTTGGTTATTGTGTGGTTTACATGTAGTAAAATAATAATTACAGAGTGTACCACTAGAACGCCTAGCATGGCTAGGCATTTTGGGCAGACTTATATTAAATCTTAGGTTTAAAATGTTACAGAATTATGAGATAAGTTGGTATTATGGCTAAGTGACTAAATACTAGTTGTGAGTTTAGCAATGTGGATGCTTTTGTTTTGGCACAATACATAGTTTCAGTATTGGAGTATCACAGGCCAACTTTTGACTCGTTAAGATTCAATATTTGAGATTGAGATTGATATTTCTGTTTATGGTCAAATGGTGTGAGTGAGTGTAAGTGTGAACCACCAGGTGGTATTCGTATTATTAGTTGACAGGGTGTATCAGGGAGATAAGATGTTTTCTGATGGTAGTTTTGAAGTGATGAATGTGTCTGCAGTTTTGGAATTTTCAGATAGGGTGTTCAGATTTTAGGGCCTTTGACATACATTGAATTTTTGTGAAGGTTTAGTCGGACACGGGGAATGTCATAGAGATGTGTCTGGTGTCATGCCTGTGGGTTCTGTCACAACTATCAAAAAAGCGTTTTAGGTCAAGGTTAATAATGGAATTTAAGGTCCTGTAGATGTAGATTGCACAGTAGTAAGTGTGGATGTACTGAACAGGGAGTAAGTTTAGATCTATGAAGAGTGGGGGGTGTGTTGCCAGGGATGGGATTTAGTGATTATTCTTACTGCGGCTTTTTGATGGGTTATTATTGGCTTTAGGTGTGTTGCTGCCGTTGAACCCCAAGCACAGATAGCATAGGTGAGGTATGGATATATAAGTGAGTGGTGTAGTGTGAGAAGGGCAGTTTGCGGCACGTAGTACAGTGGACCCCCGCATAGCGACTTTAATCCGTGCAAGAGGGCTCATTGTTATGCGAAATGATCGGTATGTGAATGAATTTTCCCATAAGAAATAATGGAAATCAAAATAATCCGTGCAAGACCACCCAAAAGTATGAAAAAAAAAATTTACCACATGAATATATACATTTTCCTACACACAAAGAGAAGGATACATGCACAATAGTAGAGTAGTACATGCACAATATATATTGTGCATGTACTACTCTACTAAATGAAGAATAAATGACACTTACCTTTATTGAAGATGCAGCAATGACTGATGAGACATTGTGTCCTGGGAGTGCCTTTTCCTCCTGAGTACTGTAGGTCCTGTTTGGCATTTTCTTCCAGGACAGGCCTTATCACACTGTGTATGTCACTACGATTCTTAAATCTCTCAAACCAACCTTTACTGGCTTTAAATTCACCAATATGAGCACTAGTTCCAGGCATTTTTCCCTGTTCACCTGGGTGTTAGTCGACTGGTGTGGGTTGCATCCTGGGAGACAAGATTAACCCTTTCAGGGTCCAAGGCCAAAATCTGAAGTCACACACCAGTGTCCAAGAATTTAAAAAAAAAAAATTTTTATTTTTTCTTATGAAATCGTACAGAATCTTTTTGTGAAGGTAATAAAACAAAAAGTACGAAATTTGGTGGAAAATTGACGAAATTATCCTCTCGCGAATTTTGATGTGTCAGCGATATTTACGAATCGGCGATTTTGCCAACTTTGACTCCATTTTTAGGCCAATTACATTATTCCATCAACCAAATTCTTAGCTATTTCACTAGTATTACTTCTATTCTATCGATTGAGCACAAGAAATCGCCAAGTTAACTGTTTCAACTACAAAATAAAGTGATCGGAAATTGTTAATTTGGCCAATTTAACACAAAGTTCAAAATATTCCAATTTCAAAATAGGGCTCCAGAATAAACAATGTAGGTATTCCTGGAACTAAACTAACATTTCCTCTGTTCATTAGTTACATTTTGAGGCTTTACAAAAATAAATTCCATTTGATTTTTTATTCACATAATGAATTTTTTATACCACCAAAAATAGATTTATGTTATGCAATACTGTAATAATTGTATAAATATCATCACCATATTTGTGAATGTATATTAGACCCACCAGCTGACATGTATTAGATGTGTGAGGTCGTTTTGTTTATCTTGAATATCGGCAAAAATTTAACATTTCTGCTACTTTGAGCTCAGTTTCAAAGCCATTTCCCGTGCTAAAACAATCAAAATTCATCTCTATTTCTGTAATATGTCTTCCATTCTATCAAGTGAGACCAAGAAATCGCAAATACAACTATAAAAAACATACGAAAAAACACTGCAAAGTCGCTGTTTTAATCGAAAAATCATGATTTCAGTTTTTTTCTCAAATTATACACAGTGTGCTGCAGGATCTGTTTTATGTGGTGCACACATACCACATAGATGTATTCTCTCATATCTAGGCCCAAATGTACCACTCACAGTTTATCAGAGTGAGCTGAGCTCATGGCGTAGATCTACGGTTTGGACACTCACCGTAAAGCCGTAGATCTACGGGACGGACCCTGAAAGGGTTAAGGACCTCAATGGAAATAAGTTAGACAGTCTTCGATGACACTGACTTTTTTGGGTTATCCTGGGTGGCAAATCCTCTGGGGTTAATTGTTTCTTGGTATTCTCAATAAGCCACACCAACAATGGTGCTACAGCAGCAGCAGCAGCAGCTGACAGTGCTACAGCAGCAGCAGCAGCTGACAGTGCTACAGCAGCAGCAGACGATGCTACAGCAGCAGCAGATGGTACCACAGCAGCAGCTGACGGTGGTACAGCAGCAGCAGACGATGCTACAGCAGCAGCAGACGGTATACAGCAGCAGCTGATGGTGGTACAGCAGCAGCAGCAGCTGACAGTGCAGCAGCAGCAGCAGCTGACGGTGGTACAGCAGCAGCAGACGGTACTACAGCAGCAGCAGACGATGCTACAGCAGCAGCAGACGGTACTACAGCAGCAGCTGACGGTGGTACAGCAGCAGCAGCAGCTGACAGTGCAGCAGCAGCAGCAGCAGCAGCTGACGGTGGTACAGCAGCAGCAGCAGCTGACGGTGGTACAGCAGCAGCAGCAGCTGTACCACCAATAGTAGTGATGGTTGATTGGGGTTTATTATACAACCTGGCCAGCTCGGAAACACGCACTCCACTTTCATACTTATCAATGATCTTTTTCTTCATCTCTATAGTAATTTTCACCCTTATTGCTGTAGGGTTGGCACTAGAAGCTTTCTTGGGGCCCATGGTTACTTATTTTGCAGATAAAATCACCAAAAACACTGTAATAATACGAAATGTTCCGATTGTATGCTTGGATGTTACCGCGGAGGCTGGCTGGTAAACAATGCCACCGGCGGCACATGTGAGGCTGGCTAAGGGCGCACATTGGACACATCTCGGACAAAGAGCGGTGAGCGGGTTTTTGAGCGGTATGCGAGGCAAAATTTTTGCGATAAAAGCGAGCGGTATGCGGATTGAACGTTATGTGATGCGTACAGTATGCGGGGGTCCACTGTATCGTATCTTGGAGAGGATCCCAACCGTTTTGGATACTTTTTTGGTTATGTGTTGGATATGGGTGCTGAAGTTCAGGTTGTTGTCGAGGTATAGGCCTAGGAATTTCCCCTCATTATGCCTGGTAATTAGAGTGTTGTCGATCTTAATGTTAATTTGCGCATCTCCTGCTCTGCTACCAAACATAATGTAGTAGGTTTTGTCAACGTTAAGCGAAAGTTTATTGGCTGTCATCCAAGTCGATATTTTGATCAGCTCGATGCTGTGTCTTTAATGGTGACATACTGATACCTATTAGTAAGGTAAGATTTGAAATATGCAAGCGCATGGCCTCTTATACCATAATGGTCAAGTTTGTGGAGTACGATGCCGTGGTCTACTGTGTCAAAAGCTTTTCTTAGGTCAATAAAAATTCCTAGTGGATATTCCTTATTTTCCAATGCTGTGTAAAGCAGATCTAGCATTTTTATAATTGCATCGTTAGTTCTTTTATTTTTCCTGAATCCAAATTGGCAGGGGTTGAGTATGTTTTGTGACGTTATAAATGAATATAGTCTCCTGTGCACGAGTTTCTCAAAGATTTTGGATAGCAATGGTAAGTTTGATATTGGCCTATACAGTGGACCCCCGCATAGCGAACTTAATCCGTGCAAGAGGGCTGGCTGTTATGCGAAATGTTCGCTATGCGAATGAATTTTCCCCATAAGAAATAATGGAAATAAAATTAATCCGTGCAAGACACCCAAAAGTATGAAAAAAAAATTTTTTTACCACAAAAAAATGTTAATTTTAGTACACACAAACTGAAAAAGGCATGCACAATTACATGACACTTACTTTTATTGAAGATCTGGTGATGATTGATGGGATGGGAGGAGGGGAGAGAGAGTGTGTTGTTTTAGAAGGGGAATCCCCTTCCATTAGGACTTGAGGTAGCAAGTCCTTTTTCTGGGGTTACTTCCCTTCTTCTTTTAATGCCACTAGGACCAGCTTCAGAGTCACTGGACTTCTTTCGCACAACATATCTGTCCATAGTGGCCTGTACCTCTCGTTACTTTATGATTTGTCTAAAGTGGTTCACAACAGTGTCATTGTAACAGTCACCAGCACGGCTGCAATAGCTGTGTGAGGGTGATTTTCATCAAAAAGGTTTGCACTTCGAGCCATTTTGCACACATTTCCTTAATCTTTGAAGTAGGCAATTCCTTCAATTTCTCTCTCCCCTCCTTTGAACAGTTTCCCCAGGTCTGGCCTCTTGCTCTTGAAGTTGATCTATCAGCTCATCAGTGGTTAGTTCTTCATTGTCCTCCTCCACAACTCTTCACATCCTCCCCACTAACCTCCAACCCCAAGGACTTCCCAATTCCACAATTGATTCCTCAACTGGTTATACTCCTCTCGGGTTAGCCTCAAACCCTTCAAAATCCCTTTTGTCTACACATTCTGGCCACAGTTTCTTCCAAGCAGAGTTCAAGGTTCTCTTAGTCACTCCCTCCCAAGCCTTACCTATAAGGTTTACACAATTGAGGATATTAAAGTGATCCTTCCAAAACTCTTTTACAGTCAATCGAGTGTCTGTGGTCACTTCAAAGCACTTTTGAAACAGAGCTTTTGTGTACAGTTTCTTGAAGTTGGAAATGACCTGCTGGTCCATGGGCTGCAGGAGAGGTGTGTATTAGGAGGCAAAAACTTCCACCTTAATGAAGCTCATGTCCCCATAAAAGTCGCTCTGCCACGTCTGTAGGATGACCAGGGGCATTGTCTAACACCAGGAGGCACTTAAGGTCTAATTTCTTTTCAGTTAGGTAATCTTTCACATTGGGGGCAAATGCATGGTGTAACCAGTTATAGAAAAATCCCTAGTGACCCAAGCCTTACTGTTGCCTCCACACACACACAAATTATCCTTGAGGACTTCTTT
>NC_069450.1:37519192-37576027 GCF_026875155.1 Cherax quadricarinatus | reverse complement strand
CATACTAAAGGCCTACTGTCATTCTGGTCGTGTGCACCACAACACTACAGTAGGCCTACTGTCATCCTGGTCGTGTGCACCACAAAACTAAAAGGGCCTACTGTCATCCTAGTCGTGGTGCACCACAACACTACAGTAGGCCTACTGTCATCCTTCTCGTGTGCACCACAACACTACATGAGGCCTACTGTCATCATGGTCGTGTGCACCACAACACTACAGTAGGTCTACTGTCATCCTGGTCGTTGCACAAACACACTACAGTGGGGCCTACTGTCATCCTGGTCGTGTGCACCACAACACTACAGTAGGCCTACTGTCATCCTGGTCGTGTGCACCACAACACTACAGTAGGCCTACTGTCATCCTGGTCGGTGCACACAAATACAGTAGGCTACTGTCATCCTGGTCTTGTGCACCACAACCCTACAGCAGGCCTACTGTCATCCTGGTCGTGTGCACCACAACACTAAAATAGGCCTACTGTCATCCTGGTCGTGTGCATCACAACACTACATCAGGCCTACTGTCATCCTGGTCGTGTGCACCACAACACTACATCAGGCCTACTGTCATCCTGGTCGTGTGCACCACAACACTACAGCAGGCCTACTGTCATCCTGGTCGTGTGCACCACAGCACTACAGTAGGCCTACTGTCATCCTGGTCGTGTGCACCACACTACAGGAGGCCTACTGTCATCCTGGTCGTGTGCACCACACTACAGTAGGCCTACTGTCATCCTGGTCGTGTGCACCACAGCACTACAGTAGGCCTACTGTCATCCTGGTCGTGTGCACCACAACACTACAGCAGGCCTACTGTCATCCTGGTCGTGTGCACCACAACACTACAGCAGGCCTACTGTCATCCTGGTCGTGTGCACCACAGCACTACAGTAGGCCTACTGTCATCCTGGTCGTGTGCACCACAACACTACAGTAGGCCTACTGTCATCCTGGTCGTGCGCACCACACTACAGCAGGCCTACTGTCATCCTGGTCGTGTGCACCACAACACTACAGTAGGCCTACTGTCATCCTGGTCGTGTGCACCACAGCACTACAGTAGGCCTACTGTCATCCTGGTCGTGCGCACCACACTACAGCAGGCCTGCTGTCATCCTGGTCGTGCGCACCACACTACAGCAGGCCTGCTGTCATCCTGGTCGTGCGCACCACACTACAGCAGGCCTGCTGTCATCCTGGTCGTGCGACCACACTACAGCAGGGCCCTGCTGTCATCCTGGTGTGCGCACCACCTACAGAGGCCTGCTGTCATCCTGGTCGTGCGCACCACACTACAGCGCTGCTGTCATCCTGTCGTGCGCACCAACTCCAGCAGCCTGCTGTCATCCTGGTCGTGCGCGCCAACTACAGCAGGCATGCTTCATCCTGGTCGTGCGACCAACACAACTGCAGGCCTGCTGTCATCTGGTCGTGCGCACCCACCCACCTACCAGCAGGCCTGCTGTCATCCTGGTCGTGCGCACCACACTACAGCAGGCCTGCTGTCATCCTGGTCGTGCGCACCACACTACAGCAGGCCTGCTGTCATCCTGGTCGTGCGCACCACACTACAGCAGGCCTGCTGTCATCCTGGTCGTGCGCACCACACTACAGCAGGCCTGCTGTCATCCTGGTCGTGCGCACCACACTACAGCAGGCCTGCTCTGTATCCTGGGTTCGTGGCACCCACCTACAGCAGGCCTGCGGTCATCCTGGATCGTGCGCACCACACTACAGCGGGCCTGCTGTTCATCCTGGTCGTGAGCACCAACTACAGCAGGCTGCTGTCATACTCGTCGTGAGCACCACACTACAGGGCAGCCGGCTGTCATCCTGGTCCGTGGCACCACACTACAGCAGCCTGTGTCTTCCTGGTGTGCGCACCACACTACAGGCTGGGCCATGAATGTCATCCTGGTGCGTGCGCAACACACTAAGCGGCCTGCTGTCATCCTGGTCGTGCGCACCACACTACAGCAAGGCTGCTGTCATCCTGTCGTGCGGCACCACACTACAGCAGGCAAGCTTTCATCCTGGTCGTGGCGCACCAAAAACATACAGCAGGCCTGCTGTCATCCTGGTCGTGCGCACCACACTACAGCAGGCCTGCTGTCATCCTGGTCGTGCGCACCACACTACAGCAGGCCTGCTGTCATCCTGGTCGTGCGCACACACTACAGGCTGGCCTGCAGTCATCCTGGTCGTGCGCACCACTATACAGAAGGCTGCTGTCATCCTGGTCGTGCGCACACACTACAGCAGGCCTGCCTGTCAACCTGGTCGTGCGCACCACCTCAGGGCCTGCTGCATCCTCCGGTCGTTGCGCCACCACAACTACAGCTAGGCCTGCTGTCATCCTGGTCGTGCGCACACACTTACAGCAGGCATGCTGTCTTCTGGTTCGTGCGCACACATACAGCAGGCCTGCTGTTCCTGGTCGTGCGCACCACACTACAGCAGGCCTGCTGTCATCCTGGTCGTGTTTCTAGAAATGTAGAGGAAATAAATTTTCATAATTAAAAATGAAACATTTATAAAACACAGTAAACACTTGCATTTACAAACATTTACTCATATGTTTAAACATTAAGTGGATATCCGGCCACTTAATATTAAACAAAATAATTATCTGTGGTAGTAAGTTGGTAGACAACAACCACCCAGGGAGGTGCTACCTCCCTGTGGTAGTAAGTTGGTAGACAACAACACCCAGTGGGCAGGTACTACATCCTGTGGTAGTAAGTTGGTAGACAACAACCACCCAGGGAGGTACTACCATCCTGTGGTAGTAAGTTGGTAGACAACAACCACCCAGGGAGGTACTACCATCCTGTGGTAGTAAAGTTGGTAGACAACAACACAGGGAGGTGCTACCATCTGTTGGTAGTAGGTTGGTAGACAACAACCACCCTGGAGGGTTACTACCATCCTGTGGAGTAAGTTGGGAGACACACCACACAGGGAGGTACTACCCGTCCTGTGGTAAGTAAGTTGGTAGACACAACCACCCGGGAAGGGACTACCATCCTGTGGTAGTAAGTTGGTTTAGACAAAACCAACCAGGGAGGTTACTACCATCTGTGGTAGGTAAGTAATGTTGGTAGACAACAACCACCCAGGAGGTAACTACCACCCTGTGGTAGTAAGTTGGTAGCAACAACCACCCAGGGAGGTACTACCGTACTGTGGTAGTAAGTTGGTAACAACAACCACCCAGGGAGGTACTACGTCCTGTGGTAGTAAGTTGGTAGAAAACAACCACCCCAGGGAGTAATACCGTCCTGTGGTGTAAGTTGGTAGAAAAACCACCCAGCGGAGGGTGATACCCATCTGGGGTAGTAAGTTGGTAGACAAAAACCACCCAGGGAGGTACTACCGTCCTGTGGTAGTAAGTTGGAAGCAACATCCCCCAGGGAGGGTACTACCGTCCTGTGGTAGTATGTGGTAGCAACAACCCCCAGGGGCGGTGCTACCACCTGTGGTAGGTAGTAAGTTGTAGACAAAACCACCCAGGGGGGTGCATACATCGGGTGGTAGTAAGTTGGTAGACAACAACCACCCAGGGGAGGTGCCTACATTCCTGTGGTAGTAAGTTTGGTAGACAAACAATCCAACCCAGGGAGGTACTATCCGTCCTTGTGGTAGTAAGTTGGAAGACAACAACACCCAGGGAGGTACTACCGTCCCAGTGGTAGTAAGTTTGGTAGACAAACAACCACCCAGGGAGGTGCTACCACCCTGTGGTATTATGTTGGTAGGACAAAACCACCCAGAGGAGGTGCTGACCGCCTGTGGTAGTAAGTTGGTAGACAACAACCACCCAGGAGGTTACTACCGTCCTGTGGTAGTTAAGTTGGTAGACAACAACCACCCAGGGAGGTACTACCGTCTGTGGTAGTAAGTTGGTAGACAACAACCACCCAGGGAGGTGCTAACCACCCTGTGGTAGTTAAGTGGTAAGACAAACAACCACCCAGGGAGGTACTACCATCTTGGTTAGTAAGTTGGTAGACAACAACCACCCAGGGAGGACTACCGTCCTGTGTATTAAGTTGGAAGACAAACAACCACCAGGGACCGGTACTACCGTCCTGTGGTAGTAAGTTGGTTGACAACAACCACCCAGGGAGGACTACAATTCCTGTGTAGTAAGTTGGTAGACAACAACCAACCAGGGAGGTATACCGTCCTGTGGTAGTGTTGGTAGACAAGCACCCAGGGAGGTACTCCATCCTGTGGTTAGTAAGGTGGTAGAAACACCAGGGTGGTACTACCTTTTCCTGTGGTAGTAAGTTGGTAGACAACAACCAACCCAGGAGAAAGTAATACCGTCTGTGGTGAGTAGTTGGGTAGAAACAACCACCCAGGGAGGTAACTACCATTCCTGTGGTAGTAAGTTGGTTGGACAACAAACACCAGGAGGTATACCGTCCTGTGGTAGTAAGTTGGTAGACAAGCACCCAGGGAGGTACTACCATCCTGTGTGTAGTAATGGTTTGAAAACAACCACCCTGGGAGGTACTAAATCCTGTGGTAGTAAGTTGGTAGTCTAACAACCACCCAGGGAGGGTTTCTACCGTCCTGTGGTAGTAAGTTGGTAGACAAGCAACCAGGGAGGTACTACTATCCTGTGGTAGTAAGTTGGTAGACAACAACCACAGGGAGGGGTACTACCATCCTGTGGTAGTAAATTGGTAGACAACAACCACCCAGGGGAGGTACTACCGTACCAGTGGTTAGTAAGTTGGTATGCAACAACCACCAGGGAGGTGTACTACCATCTGTGGTAGTAAGTTGGTGACAACAACCCACACAGGGAGGTACTACGGTCTTTGGTAGGTATGTTGGTAGACAACAAACCACACAATGAGGTAACTACCGTCTGTGGTAGAGTAAGTTGGTAGTCAACAACCACCCCAGGGAGGTACTACCTTTACTGTGGTAGTAGGTTGGTTAGAAACAACCACCAGGGAGGGTTCTACCGTCCTGTGGTAGTAAGTTGGTAGACAACAACCACCCAGGGAGTACTACCGTCCTGTGGTAGTAAGTTGGTATGACAAACAACACCAGGAGGTACTAACCGTCCTGTGGTAGTAAGTTGGTAGACAACAACCACCCAGAGAGGTACTACCGTCATGTGGTAGTAGGTTGTAGACAACAACCACCCAGGGAGGCCACTTACGTCCTGTAGTGTAGGTTGGTAGACAACAACCACCCATGGGAGGTATTACCGTCCTGTTGGTAGTAGGTGGTAGACAACAACCCCCCAGGGAGAGGTACTACCGTCCTGTGGTAGTAGGTTGGTAGACACCAAACCACCCAGGGAGGTACTACCAGCCTGTGGTAGGTAGTAAGGTGGTAGACAACAACCACCCAGGGAGGTACTACGTCCTGTGGTAGTGATTGTGTAGTCAACAACACCAGGGGAGGTACTACCGTTCCTGTGGTAGTAAGTTGGTATGACAACATACCACCCAGGGAGGTACTACCATTCCTGTGGTAGTAAGTTGGTAGACAACAACCACCAGGAGGTACTTACCGTCCTGTGGTAGTACGTTGGTAGACAACAACCACACAGGGAGGTGACTACCATCCTGTGGGTAAGTAAGATTGGTAGACAACAACCACCAAGGGAGGTACTCCATCCTGTGGTAGTAGGTTGGTAGACAACAACCACCAGGGAGGTACTACAATCCTGTGGTAGTAGGTTGGTAGACAACAACCACCCATCTATGGTAATACCGTCTTGTGGTTAGGATAGTTCGTAGGACAACAACCACCCAGCGAGGTACTATCATCTGTGGTAGTAAGTTGGTAGATAACAACCACCCAGGGAGGTACTACCATCCTGTGGTAACAGGTTGGTAGGACAATAACCACCCAGGGAGGTATGCACTTCCAGTCGGTAGTAAGTTGGTTAGACAAAAACCACCAGGGAGGACTACCGTACGGGGTTGTAGGTTGGTAGACATACAACCACCTAAGGGAGGTACTAACCATCCTGTGGTAGTAGGTTGGTAGACAACCAACACCCAGGGAGGTACTACCATCTGTGGTAGAACGTGGTTAGACAAACAACCACCAAGGAAGGTACTCCGTTCCTGTGGTATAGTAGGTTGGTAGAATCAACCACCAGGGAGGTACTTACCTCTGTGGTAGTAGGTTGGTAGGACAACAACACCAGGGAGGTAATACCGTCCTGTGGTAGTAAGTGGTAGACAGCAAACCACCCAGGGAGGTACTACCATCCTGTGGTAGTAAGTTGCTAGACAACAACACAGGGAGGTACTACCATCCTGTGGTTAGTATGTTGAGACCACAACACCCAGCGATGGGTTTACTGTTCATTCTTGTGGTAGGTAAGTTGTTAGACAAACACCACCCAGGAAAGGTACTAAACATCCTGTGGTAACGGTTGGTAGACAACAACCACCAGGGAGGTTACTACCATCCTGTGGTAGTAAGTGGGTAGACATCAACCAACCAGGGAGGTACTACCCATGCGGGTGGTAGTAGGTTGGTTGACAACAACCACTCAGGGAGTTTACTACCATCCTGTGGTAGTAGGTTGGTAGACAACAACCACCCAGGGGGTACTACCTTCCTGTGGGTTGTAGGTTGGTAGACAAACAAACACCGGGGCGTATACCGTCCTGTGGTAGTAGGTTGGTTCTGCACAACAAACAACCAGGGAGGTACGACCATATGGGACGTAGTTGGTAGACACAAACCACCCAGGGGAGGTCCTACCGTCCTGTGGTAGTAAGTTGGTAGACAAACAACCAACCAGGGAGGGTACTACCATTCCTGTGGGTAACAGGTTGGTAGACAACAAACCACCCAGGGAGGTTCTACCATCCTGTGGTGTAAGTTGGTTAGGACAACAACCCACCCAGGGAGGTATACCTATCCTGTGGTAGTAGGCTGGTAGACAACAAACCACTCAGGGAGGGACTACCATCCTGTGGTAGTAAGTTGGTAGAAAACAACACATGGGAGGGGGACTACCTTCCTGTGGTTGTAGGTTGGGAGACAACTACCACCCAGGAGGTACTACCGTCCTGTGGTAGAGTAAGTAGGTAGACATCATCCACCCAGGGAGGTACTACCATCTGTGGTAGTAAGTTTTGGTTGACCATAACAACCACCATGGGAGGTACTACCATCTGTGGTCGTAGGTTGGTAGACAACATCCACCAGGGAGGTACCCATCTGTGGTAGGTGAGTTGGTTGACCACAACCACCCGGCGAGTTACTGTATCCTGTGGTATGTTAGTTGTGTAGACAACAACCACCCAGGGAGGATACCGTCTGTGGTAAGAGGGTGGTAGACAACAACCTACCCAGGGGGTTTACGTCCTGTGGTAGTAAATGGGCAGACAACTACCACCCAAGGAGGTAACTACCATTCCTTTGGTAGTAGGTTGGTAGACTACAACCCTCTGGAGGTATACCATCATGTGTTATTAGGTTGGTAGGACAAACAACCACCCAGGGTGGTACTTACCATCCTGTGGTCTCTTTTAGTAGGTTGGTAGACAACAACCACCCGGGGAGATGGTACTACCGTCTTGTGGTTGTAGGTTGGGGTAGACATACTACAACCCAGGGAGGGTACTCGCCATCCTGTGGTAGTAGGTTGGTTAGACCAACAACCACCCAGGGTAGTACTACCATCCTGTGGTAGTAGGTTGGTAGACAACAAACCACCCGGGGAGGTACTACAAGTCCTGTGGTAGTAGGTTGGGTAGACAACAACCAACGAGGGAGGTATCCGACACCTGTGGTAGTAGGTTTGGTGGACAACAAAACACCCGGGAGGTACTACCTTTCCTGTGGTAGTAGGTTGGTAGACAACAACCCACCCAGGAGGGTACTACCTTCGTGCAGTAGGTTGGTAGACAACATCCACACAGGGAAGTAATACCGTCCTGTGTAGTAAGGTGGAAGGACAACTACCACCCAGGAGGTACTGCAATCCTGTGGTAGTAGTTGGTTAGACAACAACCACCCGGGAGGTAACTTACCGTCTTGTGGTTGTATGTTGGTAGACAACAACCAAACAGAGAGGGCACTAATCGTCTGTGGTAGTTAGTTGGTAGACAACAACCACCCAGGGAGGTACTACCGTCATGTGATAGTAAGTTGGTATGTAGAAAAAACCCCAAGGGAGGTACTACATCCTGTGGGTAGTAGGTTGGTAGGACAACACCATCAGGGAGGTACTCCATTGTTGGTGTAGGTTGGTAGACAGCAACCACCAGGGAGCTCGTACTACCATCCTGCGGTAGTAAGTTGGTAGACAACAACCTTCCCAGGGTGGGTATACCATCCTGTGCTAGTAAGTTGGTAGCCAACAACCACCCAGGAAGGTACTACCATCCTTTGTAGTAGTTGGTAGACAAAACCACCCGGGATGTCTACGTCTGTGGAGTAAGTTGGTAGACAGCAAACACCCAGGGAGGTACTACCATCCTTTGGTAGTAAAGTTGGTAGACAACACCACCAGGGAGGTACTACGTCCTGTGGTAGATAGGTGGTAGAAACAAACCACCAGGGAGCGGTACTACCATCCTGTGGGTAGTAGGTTGGTAGACAACAACACCCCAGGGGAGGTACTACCTCCAGTGGTAGTAGTTGGTAGACACAACCACCCAGGGAGGTACTAACCGTCCTGTGGTAGTAAGGTGGTAAGACAACACCACCAGGAGGTAACTTCCATCCTGTGGGTAGTATGTGGTAGACAACAACCACCCATGTGAGGTACTACCAATCTGTGGTAGAGTCAGTTGGAAAGACAACAACCACCCAGGAGGTACTACCGTCATGTGGTAGTAAGATGGTAGACAACAACCCAGGGGGTTACTACCATCCTGTGGTAGTAATTGTGGTAGAAACAACCACCCAGGGATGGGTACTACCGTCTTGTGGTAAGTAAGTTGGTAGGCAACAACCACCCAGGGAGGTACTACATCCTGTGGTAGTAAGTTGTAGACAACAACAACCCAGGGGAGGTACTACAGTCCTGTGGTAGTAGGTTGGTAGACAACAACCACCCAGGGAGGTACTACCATGCTGTGGTAGTAAGTTGGTAGACAACAACCACCCCAGGGAGGTTATCGTTCTGTGGTAGTAAGTTGGTAAACAACAACCACCCAGGGAGGGTATCCATCCTGTGGTAGTAGTAGGTAGACACAACCACCCAGGGGAGGTACTACCGTCCTGTGGTAGTAAGTTTGTAGACAACAACCTCCCCGGGAGGTTACTACCATCCTGAGGTAGTAAAGCTGGTAGGGACACAAACCACCAGGAGTAACTACCATCCTTATGTAGTAAGTGGTAGACAACAACCACCGAGGGAGGTACTAACGTCCTGTGGTTGTAAGTTGGTAGACAACAACCCACCCAGGGAGGTACTACATCCTTTGGGTAGTAGGTTGGTAGACAACAACCACCCAGGGACGGTACTACCGTCTGTGGTAGTAAGTTGGTAGACACAACCTCCCAGGGAGGGTGACGCTTACCATCTGTGGTATAGGTGTATAGAGTACAACACCCAGGGAGGTACTACAGTCCTCTGGTAGTAGGTTGGTTAGACAACAACGACCCAGGGAGGTACTACCGTTCTGTTGTAGTAGGTTGGTAGGACAACAACCACCAGGGTTGTACTACCATCCTGTGGTAGTAAGTTGGTAGACAACAACCACCCCAGGGAGGTACTACGTCCTGTGGTAGTAAGTTGGTAGGACAACAAACCACCCCAGGGAAGGTTCTACCATCTGTGGTAGTAGGTTGGTAGACAAACAACCACCCAGGGGGGACGGTACTACCAATCTGTGGTAGTAAGTTGGTAGACAAACAACCACACTGGGTGGGTACGATGTCCTGTGGTAGTTAGGTTGGTTAGACAAACAACCACCCAGGGAGGTACTACATCTGTGGTAGTAAGTTGGTAGACAACAACCACTCAGGGAGGGGTATATAGTCCTGTGGTAGTAAGTTCGGTAGACAACAACCACCCAGGAGAGTACTATAGTCCTGTGGTAGTAGGTTTGGTAAGACAACAACGAAACAGGGAGGTACACAATCCTGTGGTAGTAGGTGGTAGACAAACAACCACCCAGGGAGGTACTACCGTCTGGTGTAGTAAGTTGGTAGACAACAACAACCCTGGGAGGTACTACCGTCCTGTGGTAGTAGTTGGTAGGGACAACAACCACCCTGGGAGGTACTCCCATCTGTGGTAGTAGTTTGGTTAGGACATACAACCACCCAGGGGGGTACGTAATACTTTCCGGTGGTAGTAAGTGGTAGACAACACCACCCAGGAGGGACTACTGTCTGTGGAAGTAGGTGGTAGGACAACAACCACCTGGGAGAGTTACTACCATACTGGTGGTAGTAAGTTGGTAGACAACAACCACTCAGGGAGGTACTATCTCCCTGTGGTAGTAAGTTGGTAAGGACAAACAACCTCCCTGGACACGGTCTATAGTCCTGTGGGTAGTAGGTTAGGTTGGTAGACAAACACGAATCAGGGATGGTAATACCATCTGTGGTAGTAGGTGGTAGACAACAACCACCCAGGGAGGTTCTTTCCGTCCTGTGGTAGTAAGTTGGGAGACAAACACACACCCAGGGAGGGAACTACCGTCTGGGTGTTAAGTTGGTAGACAACAACCACCCAGGGAAGGTTACTACATCCGGAGGGCAGTAAGATTTTAGACAACAACCACCCCAGGGAGGTACTACTATCCAGTGGTAGTAGGTTGGAGACAACAAACCACCCAAGGAGGCACTACCGTCCTGTGGTAGTAATTTGTAGAAAACAACCCCCGGAGGTAATAGCCCTGGGTAGACGTTTGACAACAACCAAACGGGAGGTACTACCCCCTGGGTATTTGGTTGGTGAAAACAACCACCAGGGAGGACTACCGTCCTGGGGTATAGGTTGGTGACAACAACCAACGGGGAGGAAAACTCCCGTCCTGGGGGTAAAAATTTTGGTAAAAACAACCCCCAGTGAGGTACTACCGTCCTTGTTGAAATTTTTGGTAGACAAAAACCCACCCGTGAGGTACTGCCACCGGTGGCAGTAAGAGGTAACAAAAACCACTCGGGAGGTACTCCCATCCGTGGTAGTAAGTTGGTAGAAAACAACCCCCCAGGGGGGTACTCCACCCGGTGGCAGTAAATGGAAGACAACAACTACCCGGGTGGGAAGGTACGGGCCCCTTTTGTGTAGGTTGGTAACACCAACCCCAAGGGAGGTACTACCGCCCTGTGGAGTGGGTTGGGTAACAAGAACCACCCGGGGAAACTACCGCCCCGTGGTATAGGTTTGGAACAACAACCCCCAGGAGATGCAAACCGCCGTGGTATAAAATGGTGACGACAACCACCCAGGGAGGTACACCCCCGTGGTAGAAAGTTGGTAACAACCCCCGGGGAGGTACACCGTCCTTGGTAGTAAGTTGGTAGACAACAAACACGAAGGGAGATACTACCGTCCTGTGGTAGTAAATGGTAGAAAAAACCCACCCAGGGGGGTACAACATCCTGGGGTGTAAGTTGGAGACAACCACCCGGGTGACTCCCGTCCTGTGGTGAAAGTTGGCGACAAAAAACCACGCAGGGGGTACTACCATCCTGTGGTGAAATTTTTGGGGGACAACCCCCACCCAGTGAGGTACTACCATCCCTGTGGTAGAAAGTTCAGACAAAACCCACTCAGGGATTTTCGCCATCCGGGGTTAGGGGTTGGTAAAAAAACAACCACCCGGGGAGGTACAAACCATCCTGTGGTAGAAGTTTGGTGGGGCAACCACCCGGGGGTACTATCGCCTGTGGTAGTAATTGATAGAAAACAACCACCCGGGGGGTACATATCCTGGGTAGTAATTTTGATAGAAAAAACAACCCCCCGGGGGAAGTACTACCTCCTTGGTAGTAGGTTGGTAGACAACAACCACCCGGGGAAGAAACCCCCGCCTGGGGAAAGTAGGTTGGTAGACAACAACCACCCAGGGAAGTACACCGTCCGTGGAGTAAGTTGGTAACAACAACCACCCAGGGGGGTACTCCCACCGTGGTAGTAAGTTGTAGACAAAAACCACACGGGAAGTACTCCCTCCTGGGGTGTAAGTTGGTAGCAAAAACCCACCCGGGAGGTACTCCCACCTGTGGTAGTAAGTTGTGACAACAACCCCCCGGGAGGTTACCGTCCTGGGTAGTAAGTTGTTTAGAAAAACAAAACCCCCGGGGAGGTACACCCGCTGTGGTTAGGGGTTGGTAGACAACAAGGCCCAGGATTTCCGCCCGTTAGTAATTTTGTAGACAAAAAACCACCCAGGGGGGGAACTACCGTCGTGTCGTAGAAAATTTGGTTAGACAACAGCCACCCGGGGGAGTACACCGTCCGGGGTATGGGTTGGTAGACAACAACCGCCCAGGGAGGTACTACGTTTTGGGGTAGAAAGTTGGTAGACAACACCCCGGGGGAGGGTATACCGTCCTGTGGTATTTTGGTTGGTAGAAAAAAACCACCCGGGGGGGTACTCCGCCTGTGGTAGTAGGTTGGAGACGCAACCGCCCAGGGAGGACTACCGTTCTGTGTGGTGGGTTGGGTAGACGCCCACCCAGGGAGGTCCTACCATCCTGTGGTATTTTAAGTTGGTAGACAACCACCCAGGGGGACATCGTCCTTGGTAGAAAGTTGATAGAAACAACCACCCGGGGAAGTTTTACCGTCCTGTGGTAGAAGTGGTAGAACAAAAACCACCCAGGGGGGTACAACCCCCTGGGTAGTAAGTTGGTAAAAAACAACCACGAGGGCGGTATAACGTCGTTGTAGTATTGGTAGACAACCCCCCCAGGGAGGTCCCGCCCCTGGGGTATAAGTTGGAAACAAAAACCCAACCAGGGGGGTACCCCCGTCCTTGGTAGTGGGTTTGGGTAGCAACAGCCCCCCCCGGAAGGGTCCATCCGTGGAGTAAGTTGGTAGAAAACCCCCCGGGGAGGACTACCATCCTGTGGTAGTAGGTTGGTAGACAAAAACCACCCAGAGAGGTCTACCACCCTGTGGTAGTAAGTTGGTAGACAACAACCACCCGAGGGTACTCCACCCTGTGGTAGAAATTTGGTAGCAACAACCCCCCCGGGGAGGTACACCATCCTGTGGTAGTAAGTTGGTAGACAACAACCAAACCGGGAGGTACTACCATCCTGTGGTAGTAAGTTGGTAGCAACAACCACCCAGGGAGGTACTCCACCCTGTGGTAGTAATTGGTAGACAACAACCACCCAGGGGGGTACCCCATCCTGTGGTAGTAGTTGGAACAAAAACCCACCCAGGGAGGTACTACCGCCCTGTGGTAGTAGTTGGTAACAACACCGCGCGGGGGAGGTACTCCCGTCCTGTGGTGTAAGTTTAGACAAAAACCCCAGGGAGGTACTACCGTCCTGGGGTAGAAATTTGGAGACAAAAACCACCCGGGGAGGTACAAAACCACCCTGTGGTAGTAGGTTGGTAGAGAAAAAACCACCCAGGGGGGTACAAACCGTCCGTGGTAGAAAGTTGGTAACAACAACCCCCGGGAGGTATACCTCCGTGGTAGTGGGTTTGGGTAGAAAAAAAAACCACGAGGGAGGTTACCACCTGGGGTATAAGTTGGTAGACAACAACCACCCAGGAGGTAGTACCACCCGTGGAGTAATTTTGGGTAGAAAAAACCCCACCCAGGGAGGTACTACCACCCGTGGTAGTAGATTGGTAAAAAACAACCCCCCAGAGAGGTATCCATCCTGTGGTAGTGTTGGAGACAACAACCACCCAGGGGGTATACCGTCCTGGGGTAGAGATTGGTAGACAAAAACCCCCAGGAGGTACTACCGCCCGTGGTAGTAATTGGTAACAACAACCCCCAGGGAGGTACATGCCTGGGGTTGTATTTTTGGTGACAAAACGAAACGGGGAGGTACTACCACCTGTGGAAAGTGGGTTGGTAGAAAAAACCCCCCCGGGAGGTAACCGCCTTGGGGTAGAAAGTTGGTAGACAACAACCACCCGGGGAGGTACTACCTCCTGTGGAGAAAGTTGGTAAAAACAACCCCCCCAGGGAGGTACCATCCGGGGGCATAAGATTTTAACAACAACCCACCCAGGGGGGTACTACATCCAGTTGTAGGTTGGTAGACAACAACCCCCCAAAGGGGAGGCATACCGTCCTGTGGAGTAAGTTGGTAACAACAACCACCCGGGAGGTACATAGTCCTGTGGTAGTACTTTGGGTAGACAAAAAAACCAAACAGGGGTACTACCATCCTGTGGTAGTAGGTTGGTAAAAAACAACCCCCCAGGGATATACCGCCTGTGGTAGTGGGTTGGTAGGCAACCCCCAAAACGGGGGGGTACTACCGTCCTGTGGTAGGTTGGTAGACAGCAACCGCCGAGGGGGTACTCCCGTTCTGGGGTGTAGGTTAGTAGACAAAACCCCCCAGGGAGGTATCCCGCCCTTTGGTGTAGTGGAAAACACCGCCCTGGGGGGTGCTACCACCCCTGTGGTAGTGGGTTTGGTAAAAACAACCACCCAGGGAGGTTCTACCATCCTGTGGTAGTGGGTGGGTAGTGGAACCGTCCAGGGGGGTATTACCACCTCTACGGATCGTAATGACACGATTGAAAACAACCATACCAGGGGGGGGGGTTAGAACCCGCATCAGTCTCTAAACAGACCCGGGGTTTTGCCGCGGGCCACGCCCACTTGTGGGTTTAGTAGCCACTACTTTGTGTGGGTGGTATCGCTATACCCATGGGTGGGTTTTATCCCAATTCCCAGGTATGAGGGGGTAGAGCCACAACCCATGGGTGGGTGGGTAAGCCTTTTAAACCCATGGTGTGGGTGATAATACCCATTACCTGGTGGGGGTGGTAGGGGCCCTTTCCTTTGGTGTGGGTGGTAGTAGTCACATCCCAGGTGTGGGGGAAATAGCCCATACCATGGTGGCGGGGTATAGCCACATCCCCCTGGTGTGGATGGTTTTTTTCACAAAACCCAGGTGTGGGTGGTAGTCCACATCCCCATGGTGTGGGGGGTGAAACCACAATCCATGGGGGGGTGGTAGTACCAAACCCATGTGGGGGTGTTGTAGCCACATACCCATGGTGGGGTGGTAAAAACCACATCCCCATGTGTGGGTGGTAGTCCAATACCCAGGGTGTGGGGGGAAAACCCAATACCCATGGTGTGGGGGGTATAACCACTTACCCATGGGGGTGGAGTACCACATCCCATGGGGTGGGTGGTAGAACCACATACCCGGGTGTGGGTGGTAGTACCCACAAACCCAGGGTGTGGGTGGTTTAGCCACAAACCCTGTGTGGGTGGTAGAAACCACATCCCCAGGGTGTGGGTTAGTAACCACATACCCTGGGTGGGGGGTAGTAACCCAACCCTGGTGGGGGTGGTTTAACCACTTACCCAGGGTGGGGGGTAGTAACCACAACCCATGAGTGAGTGGTAGTAACCAATACCAGGGTGTGGGTGGTAGTAGCAATAACCCAGGGTGGGGGTGGTAGACCACATACCCATGGTGTGGGGGTAGGCCAATACCCATGGTGTGGGTATTTTAGCCGTATCCCCCGGGTGTGGGTGGAAGTCCGTATCCCCCAGGGTGTGGGTGGTTAGAGTATAAAAATGGTGGGGGTGGTAGTACCATATACTCAGGTGGGGTGGTAGTACCGAAACCCCCATGGGTTTGGGGGTAGTAGCCATAACCCTGGTGTGGGGGGTAGACCGTTAGCCAGGTGGGGGTGGTAGTGATATACCCTGGTGTGGGGGGAGTACCATATCCCATGGTGGGGGTTGGTATAGCCATAACCCCTGGTGTGGGGGGTAGTAGCCATATCCCTAGGTGGGGGGGTTGCCATATACCCAGGGGGGGTGGTAGTACCCTATACCCTGTGTGGTGGTAGTACCATATACCCAGGGTGTGGGTGGTTGTAGCCTAACCCATGGGGGGGTGGTAGTCAAAATTTACGGACATAATTGGTAAAGGGGTTGTACCTCAAATTCAGAGAAAATTAAGGGTCCAGGGACTGTACCTAAAATTTAAAGGAGGTAGATAAGGGATCCAGGGACTGTACCTCAACTTTAAAAGATAGTAAGGGATCCGGGGGAAAGTACCTCAACATTAAGGGGGGCATATAAGGATCCGGGACGTACCTCAAGATTAAGAGGTACATAATGGATCCAGGGGACTATGCCCAACTATAGAGGTCCAAAATGGGCCCCAAAAACTGTTTCTCAAATTACGAGGTACAAAAAGGGTCCAGGGACTGTACCTCAACATTACAGAGGTCAAAATGGGTTCGGGGATGTACCCAACATTACGAGGTACAAAATGGGGTTCAGGACTGGACCTCAACATTAAAAGGGTACAAATGAGTCTTGGAACGTTTCTCATATTGCAGGGGTTTACTAATGGGCCCAGGGACTGTACCTAAAACTTTTATAAGTTTCACAAGGGTCCAGGGACTGTACTTAAACATTACGAGGTAAACTGGGTCCAGGGACTGTACCTCAACTTAGAGGGGTACATAATGGTCCGGGGACTGTACCTAAACATTAAAAGGGACCGATGGGTCCAGGGAGTACCTAATTAGAGGGGTACTAATGGGTCCAGGGACTGTACCTCAACTTAGAGAGGTCACAAGGGGCCCAGGGACTGTACCTAAACATAGAGAGGTACAAATGGGCCCAGGACTGTCCCTTAAACTTTAGAAGGGGTACAAAATGGGCCAGGGACTTACCTCACATTACAGGGGTAACAAGGGGCCCAGAGACTGTCCCTCAAATGAAGAGTACACAATGGGCCCAGAGACGACCTCAACATTACAGAGGTACACAATGGGTCCAGAGACTGCCCTCAATTTACAGAGGTACACAATGGGCCAGGGACTGTCCTTAACATTACAGATTTAACAATGGTCCCGGGACTGTACCTCGATTACGAGGTACATAATGGGTCCAGGGACTGTTCCAACATGCGAGGTAAAAATGGGTCCGGGCTGTACCTCAACTTTACGGGGTACCAAAAAGGGTCCAGGGAGGGGCCCTCAACATTACAGAGGGCAAATGGATCCAGGGACTGACCTAAAGTTCAGAGATACAAAAGGGGCCCGGGGCTGTACCTCAACTTTACGGGGTACAAAAATGGGCCCGGGGGACTGTACCTCAAAAAATGCAAGGTACAACAAGGGGCCCCAGGGACGTACCTCAACATTACGGGGTAAAAATTTGGGTCCAGAGACTGCCCTCAACATTAAGAGGTACCCAATGGGTCCGGGAATGTCCAACATTACAGAGGTAAAACCAGGGTCCGGGACTGTACCTCAACATTAAGATACACCAGGGGTCCAGGACTGTACCTCAAATTAAAAGGGGTACCCATGGGTCCGGGGACTGTACCTCAACATTACAGAGGTACACCAGGGGTCCGGGACTGTACCTAAACTTACAAGGTACACCATGGGTCCAGGCGTACCTCAACATTACAGAGGTACAAAAGGGGCCGGGGGACTGTCCCTCAACATACAGAGGTACTCAATGGGTTTAGAGACTGTACCTCAACATTACAGAGGTAGACAAGGGTCCGGGACTGTACCTCAACATTACAGAGGTACACCAGGGGTCCGGGGGACTGTACCTCAACATTACAAGGTAAAAACCAGGGTCCGGGGACACCTCAACATTCAGGGTAAAACCAGGGGTCCGGGACGGGCCCTAAACTTTACAGAGGTACCCGGGGGCCCCGGGACTGTACCTCAAATTACAGAGGTAAAAACCCTGGGTCCAGGGACTGCCCCCAAACATTACAGAGGTACCAATGGGTCCAGGACGTCCCCAAAACTTTACAGAGGTGCACAAGGGGCCCCAGGGCTGTACCTCAAATTAAAGGGGTACCAATGGGTCCAGAGACTGTACCAAAATTACAGAGGTACACGGGGGGCCAAGGCTGTCCTAAAACATTACGAGGTACAAAAGGGCCCCAAAATGACCCAACATTACAGAGGTCCCAAAATGGGCCCAAAATGTACCTCAAATTACAGGGAACAATGGGTCCAGGACTGTCCCTCAACATTACGGGTACACAATGGGCCCAGGGATTTTACCTCAACATTACAGGGGTACACAAGGGGTGCGGGGGACTGACCCCAAATTACAGGGGTAAAACAAGGGGTCCGGGACACCTCAACATTCAGGGGTACACCATGGGTCCAGGACTGCCCCCAAACATTACAGAGGTACACCAAGGCCCAGGGACTTCCCCTCAACATTCAGAGGTAAAAATGGGTCCGGGGACTGTCCTCAACTTTAAGAGGTGCAAAAGGGGCCCAGGGACTGTACCTCAACATTACGAGGTACACCATGGGTCCAGAAACTGTACCTCAACTTACAGGGGTCAAAAATGGGCCCGGGGACGTACCTCAACATTACAGAGGTACACAATGGTCCAGGGACTGTCCTCAACATTACAGAGGTACTCAAGGGGTTAGAGACGTACCCAACATTACGGGGTAGAAAATGGGTCCGGGGGAGACCTCAACATTAAGAGGTACCCCAGGGGTCCAGGGACTTACCTAAACATTACAGGTACACCATGGGTCCAGGGACTGTCCCCAACATTACAGGGGTACACCAGGGCCGGGACTGACCCAACATTACAGAGGTACACCAGGGGCCAGGGAGTACCTAAACTTTACAGAGGTACACCATAGGTCCGGACGTACCTCAACATTACAGAGGTACCAATGGGTCCGGGGACTGTACCCAAAAATCAGAGGTCACAATGGGCCCAGGGACTGTCCCAATTTTACAGAGGTACCCAGGGGTCCAAAACTGTACCTCAACATTACAGGGGTACACAAGGGGTCGGGACTGTACCTAAACATACGAGGTACACCAGGGGCCGAGACTGACCTAACATTACAGGGGTAAAAATGGGTCCAGAGATGTCCTTAACATTACAGAGGTACACAATGGGTCCAGGGACTGTACTCAACATTACGGAGGTACACATGTGTCCAGAGACTGTACCTCAACATTGGTAATGAACTGTTCACATGTTTATCTCTGGTAACAATCGTAGTGAGTTACTGTAGCAGACATGAATTAAGTTATACAGAAAAAACCTCTAAGTTGTATTTCAATTTTTGTATTGTAAGGTTATATACAGAAATATTTGCGGGGCCTGGTCACAGACCGGGCCGTGGGGGCGTTGACCCCCAGGAAACCTCTCCAGGTATACTAGAAGTGATCAAAGGTGTGCAGTAGGTGCAGCAGGTGGTCAGGTCTTACACACCTGCTACAGTGTGATAGACGACTGTTAAAAGTTACTTGATCGTGTCAAGGACGCTAGTAATGTGAGGAAACGTGACTCTTTCAGCGCACTGACTGTTTCCCACCGTTCAGCGTGACCTTAAAAGTAAAAAAAAATGTTTTTGTGATGTAAGAATAGTTAGTTTAATATGTTTATTATGCACCACATACCCATCCTGTGGACGGTAGTCAAAAGATTACAGAGGTACATAATGGGTCCAGGGACTGGACTCCAAAGTTTTGATAGCTGAGCAAGTTACAGAGGTAATGAACTCACAATTTACAAAGGTAATGAACTCACAATTTACAAAGGTAATGAACTCACAATTTACAACGGTAATGAACTCCAGGTAGGTCTGGTCACAATCATGACAAGTTACAAAGGTATTTACAGATTACAGAGGTACGTAATGGGTCCAGGGACTGGGCCCCCAAAGTTGGATAGCTGAACTAGGTACAAAGGTAATGAGCTCACAAGTTACAAAGGTAATGAATTCTGTAGAATGGTTACATAGAGACAAATAATATAATGAAGTTACAGATTGTGAAGATAATGATTTATTGTATTCTCATTTAAGATAGTCAGAGATGGGGGATTTTTTAAGGCGGTTAGACAAAGACGGCGTATTTATAGGGAAAGTCAGATAATACTCCACTTGTCAGTAATGTTAAGTTTATTTAGCTCAGCGGGAGTCTTTATGCTCATTATTGTTGGGTGAGTGAGAGCCAGGGAGTAGTGATACACTGTTGATGAGTGAGAGCCAGGGTAGTGATACACTGTTGATGAGTGAGAGCCAGGGAGTAGTGATACACTGTTGATGAGTGAGAGCCAGGGAGTAGTGATACACTGTTGATGAGTGAGAGCCAGGGAGTAGTGATACACTGTTGATGAGTGAGAGCCAGGGACAGAGTAAGTGGATACACTGTTGATGAGTGAGAGCCAGGGAGTAGTGATACACTGTTGATGAGTGAGAGCCAGGGAGTAGTGATACACTGTTGATGAGTGAGAGCCAGGGAGTAGTGATACACTGTTGATGAGTGAGAGCCAGGGAGTAGTGATACACTGTTGGTGATTGAGAGCCAGGGAGTAGTGATACACTGTATGATAGGCCAGGAATATTTTGATACACGTGTTGATGCTTGGAACTTTTATGATACTTTATACCACCCGGGGTGGGGGTTGAATGGGGGGCTTTGTGGGGGCCATTGGTACGGGGTGCAGGGTCCCAGGCCTCCTGAGGTGCGGCCAGCCTGAGGTTGCAGGCCAGCCTTGGAGCAGGGCCAGTCCTGAGGTGCAGGGCCAGCCCTTTGGGGTGCAGGGCCAGCCTTGAGGTGCAGGGCCAAAGCCCTGAGGTGCAGGGCCAGCCTTAAAGTGCAGGGCCAGTCCTGAGGTGCAGGGCCACCTTGGGGTGCAGGGCCACCCTTTGGGTGCAGGGCCAGTCCTGGGGTGCAGGGCCAGCCTTGAGGTGCAGGCCAGCCCTGAGGTGCAGGGCCAGCCTTGAGGTGCAGGGCCCAGGTCCTGAGGGGGCCAGGGCCAGTCCTGAGTGCAGGGCCAGTCCTGGGGTGCAGGGCCAGTCCTGAGGTGCAGGGCCAGTCCTGGGGTGCAGGGCCAGCCCTGAGGTGCAGGGCCCGCCTTGAGGTGCGGGGCCAGCCTTGAGGTAAAGGGCCAGCCCCTGAGGTGCAGGGCCAGCCTTGAGGTGCAGGGCCAGCCTTGAATTTGCAGGGCCAGTCCTGAGGTGCAGGGCCAGTCCTGAGGTGCAGGGCCAGTCCCTGAGGTGCAGGCCAGCCTTGAGGTGCAGGGCCAGTCCTGAGGTGCAGGGCCAAATCCTGAGGTGCAGGGCCAGCCTGAGGTGCAGGGCCAGCCTGAGGTGCGGGCCAGCCTTGAGGGCAGGGCCGCCTTGGGGTGCAGGGCAGCCTTGAGGTGCAGGGCCAGCCTTGCGGTGCAGGGCCAGCCTTGAGGTGCGGGGCCCAGCCTTTGAGGTTGCGGGGCCCCAGCCTTTGCGGTGCAGGGCCAGCCTTGAGGTGCAGGGCCAGTCCTGAGGTGCAGGGCCAGCCTTGAGGGGCCAGTTGAACCAGTCCTGAGGTGCAGGCCAATCCTGAGGTGCAGGGCCAGTCCTGAGGTGCAGGGCCAGCCTTGAGGTGCAGGGCCAGTCCTGAGGTGCGGGCCAACCTGAGGTGCAGGGCCAGTCCTGAGTTGCGGGGCCAGCCTTTGAGGGGGCAGGGCCAGTCCTGAGGTGCAGGGCCAGCCTGAGGTGCAGGGCCAGCCTTGAGGTGCAGGGCCAGCCTTTGAGGTGCAGGGCCAGCCTTTGAGGTGCAGGGCCAGCCTTAGGTGCGGGGCCAGCCTAGGTGCGGGGCCAGTCCTGAGGTGCAGGGCCAGCCTTGGGGTGCAGGGCCAGTCCTGAGGTGCAGGGCCAGTCCTGAGGTGCAGGGCCCAGCCTGAGGTGCAGGGCCAGCCTTAAAGTGCAGGGCCAGCCATGAGGTGCAGGGCCAGCCCTTGAGGTGCAGGGCCAGCCTTTGAGGTGCAGGGCCAGCCTTGGGGTCCCAGGGCCAGTCCTGAGGTGCAGGGCCAACCTTGAGGTGCAGGGCCAGCCCCCTGAGGGCAGGGCCACCTTGAGGTGCGGGGCCAGCCTGAGGTGCAGGCCATCCTGAGGTGCAGGGCCAGCCTGAGGTGCAGGGCCAGCCTTTGGGGTTTGCAGGGCCAGACCTTGGGGAGCAAGGGCCAGCCTTGGGGTGCAGGGCCAGCCTTGAGTGCAGGGCCAGCCTGAGGTGCAGGGCCAGCCTTGGGTGCAGGCCAGCCTTAAAGTGCAGGGCCAGTCCTGAGGTGCAGGGCCATTCCTGGGTGCAGGGCCAGCCTTGAGGGGTGCAGGGCCAGCCTTTGAGGTGCAGGGCCAGCCTTTGAGGTGCAGGGCCCAAATCCTGAGGTGCAGGGCCAGCCTTTGAGGTGCAGGCCAGTCCTGGGGTGCAGGGCCACCTTGAGGTGGGGGGCCCAGTCCTGAGGTGCAGGGCCAGCCTTGAGGTGCAGGGCCACCTGAGGTGCAGGGCCAGCCTTGAGTGCAGGGCCAGCCTTGAGGTGCAGGGCCAGCCTTGGGTGCAGGGCCAGCCTTGAGGTGCAGGGCCAGCCTAGGTGCGGGGCCAGCTCAGGTGCAGGGCCAGTCCTAAAGGTGCAGGGCCAGCCCTGAGGTGCGGGGCCAGCCCTGAGGTGCAGGGCCAGCCCGAGGTACAGAGCCAGCCCTGAGGGGGCAGGGCCAGTCCTGAGGTCGGCCTAGGTGCAGTGAATGTAATTTAAGAGCCCTTTAATCTTTCTTCAAAAGGAAGATTTCTAATGCTATGTATTAATTTAGTCACCTACCTGAATGTTTTCTAACGAATTTTATGTCCATTCTGTAATATGGAGACCAGAACTGAGCTGCATAATCTAGGTGAGGCCTTACTAATGATGTATAAAGCTGCAGTATGACCTCTGGACTTCTGTTGCTTACACTTCTTGATATAAATCCCAGTAATCTATTTGCCTTATTACGTACGCTTAGGCATTGCTGTCTTGGTTACGGCGAGGTCCTCTGACATTATCAATGCCAGTCCTTCACATTACTTTTTCGCTCTATTGTATGGTTAGAATTTGTTGTACACCCTGATACAGTTTTATTTCCTCAAGTTTTCCATACCTGAGTAGTTGAAATTTCTCTTCATTAAATTTTTCATATTGTTTTGAGAGGTCCATTTGAAGATTTGGTTGATGTCCGTTTGGAGCCTTGCGGTGTCTTCGATGGAGGTCACTGTCATGGCAGTTTGGGTGTCATCCACAAAGGAAGACACGGGCTGTGACTTACTTTTCTGACTATGTTAGATATGAGATGAGAAATAGAATGGGAGCGAGAACTGTCTTGTGGAACAGAGCTTTTCACTGTAGCTCTCCTCGGACTTTGTTTACTATTACTCTTTGGGTTTTATTTGTCAGAAAGTTATAGATCCATCTACCAACTTTTCCTGTTATTCCTTTATCGCGCATTTTGTGGCGCTATATTAACCATGGTCACACTTGTCGGAGGCTTTTGCAAAGTCTGTGTATAATACATCTGCTTTTGTTTTATCCTTTACAGTCTACAGCATCCAGGACCTTGTCATACTGGTCTAGTAGTTGGGAAAAGGCAGGAGCAACCTGCTCTACACCAGTGTTGCCCTGGGTTGTGTAACTGGTGGGTATCTAGGTGGTTGGCGATAGTGCTTCAAAGATTTTTATGATATGGATGTTAGTTGATATCGGTCTGTAAGTTCTTTGCAATTGCTTTACTGCCACCTTTGTTGAGTGGGGCTATGTCTGTTGTTTTTAGTGAGTGTGGTATGACCCCTGTGTCAATGCTCCCTCTCCATAGAATGCTGAAGGCACGTGACAGGGGCTTCTTGTAGTTTTTGATGAACACTGGGGCAGAGTGCATGGGCATGTACTCACCTATTGTGGTTGCAGAGGTCGATTCACAGCTCCTGGCCCCGCCTCTTCGCTGCCTTTACAAAGTCTTGTAGTGTTAGGATAATATCAGAAATTTTTGAGATGATCAAATTTAGGGTCTCGTTCATAAAGAATTCATTTGGATTGAAAAATTTAGACACATGTGCAACATCTGGTTATCTTTATTGTAGACGTTTCGCCATCCAGTGGCTTTATCAATACAAATTCTAGGACATGATTAGAAGACGGTAGAACTATATACAAAAGATGAGGTAATCAGTCCCTCAGCTCTACTCTACTCCTCTACTGCTACTTACTACTACTAGGGTTCGATTCGGTAGGGATTAGAAACATTGGGCGTGATTCCTTACACGGTTGTCTATGTTCCCCATATCAGTAAAATAGGTACCTGGGGTGTTAGTGGACTGATGTTGAGTCGCATTCTGGAGTTTACTGGAAACCAAAAAAACTTGGGGACCTAATTGCTGGTATGCTCCTGCATAACAAGGGGACAGTAAAGGTGAAGCTGGAGGTAGCTGTCCTGGGAGACATAATGGTGAGCTGAGGTGCTGTCCTGGGAGGACTGAAATGGTGAAGGTGGAAGATACTGTTGGGAGACAGAAATGGTGAAGTGGAGGTGCTGTCCTGGGAGGACAGAAATGGTGAACTGGGAGATACTGTCTGGGAGACAGTATGGTGAAAGCTGGAGGTGCTGTCCTGGGAGACAGAAATGGTTGAAGCTGGAGATACTGTCAGGGGGGGCGACAGAAATGGTGAAGCTGGAGATATTGTCCAGGGAGTCGGGAATATTACGCAGGGAAGGAATACATATAAATGACCTCATAGGGGAAGGAGCCATAGTAGGGAAACAAGTGTAGTCGAAGATAGATAAAACCAATATTGCCAAACTAGAAAATACGCAGGAAATAGCAAACAAGAGGACTCAATAGCAATATGAGGATAAATTACCAAAAAACAACTGGTGTGAGCTCCATTGTGGTTGTAGGGAGGATAGAAGTAAGACAGGGAAAACATGCACCAAAACAGGGTATACAGCACAGAAACCCAAGGCAAGCGGAAACCACGCCTTGCACATACTATGCACTTGGTTCTGCTGGACATGGGAAATCTGAAAAATCCAGATGGGACATGCAACTATGACCACCCTAGAAAATGCCATGCCATATGCAAAACAGGAAACTGCAAACTCCATTCCTGTAAGCTTTTTTCACCTGAAATGTGTTGTACCTCTTCAGTACAGGATAGACTGTGCTATAACTTAAATTGCCAGGCATACCATCTAAAGGGGACAAAAAGATACAAAAATCCAGGCAGGGGAAAACCTGGTTAGCCACAGCACTCAAGAGGGAGAGGTTTTTTAGTGCAGGAAGGGAAAAAAAACTGGCAGGAAAAGCAGATCGTACACCAAATCAAGTCATTCTGGAGAGGAACCCACAGTCGATGGCCTCCACTCCAAACCAAGATACAGTTTATAATGCCGGAAAAAAAAAATCCCCCCCCAGTACCAACAATAACCACCAGTCCGATAACATTCTTCTTTGCAAATATTACCAGGGTCTAAAGCCAGCTACAAACAACCAAATACCTTTATTCCGTGGACTGCTTGCAGAGGCAAGGCAATGTTTCGGGATTTCACTGAGACACAATAAAGGATCCTTGGACAACGAAGTATCGGATCCCAGGTTAAACCTATACAGATGTGACAAGAGCTGAACAGGCAAAAGGGGGGGGTTGGCTGTAAAATTGCAGAGTTCACTGTTTGACAGACCTGCTTAATGCCTCAAATGCGAGTGGAAGTATTTAGCAGTTACAGGTCGAGACCAAAAACCTAGTCAATTGGGTAGTCTACAAGCCTCCGGATGCAAATCCAGCAATTCCAGGAAAAAGCTGTTAAAAATTGTCCCTGTCTGGAAATCTTCCAGCTCCTGCACCCACATCTTGCTCCTGGGGGATTTCAACTTTAAGGAACCTAAAATGGAGGAATATAGCAAATAATATTGTTAGCCGACATAACACAAGAGGAGCTCTGATGAAAACTCACACTCACACGCGGCTATTAAATCTCTGCACAAAAATTCATTTAAACCAGCAAATAATAGAGCTACAAGACTGGAGTATACACTAGGACCTCATCTTCATAACAATGATGATCTGATAAGAAATGTCACCATATCCAAAAAACAACTATATCAGAATCATACAAATAATTGAGGTTCAGACATGTATGCATGGAGCCCCAGACGACAAAATGAGACTAAGTCTGAGGGAGCTCATTCACCAAATTCAACGTCAATAACAAAAACATTAAAGTGGGACCAAGTAAACCAAGTCCTAAACCGATATAAGCTGGGAGATATACTAAGCAACACCAGACCCAAACTTATGCCTAGAAACAGATTTTAACTCGGTGGTCACTCCGATGTATGCACAAGGCTTATCCTCTAAGAAAAAGGAGGAGTAGATGTAAAATAGAAAGAGACAGGCGCTCCCTTTACAGGCGACGGAAACTGAATAACAGAGCGGCTAAAAGAAGGTCAATATATCTGAAATGCGCAGGGGGAGACATGGTCAGAGAAATAGCAAGCATCGAAACATAAGCTAAAAGAATCCTTTAGGAGTAAGGGAATCGCGGGGGGAAGAATAAAAAGCCATAAATGAACTCGAAACGAAACCCAAAAGTATCTTCTTCTCCTATGGCCCAAATCAAAATCGAGAACAACGTCCAGTATGGGGCCCATACTTAAACAAGATGGGTCCTAACAGATGACAGCAAGGAAATGAGTGAGCTACTCAAGTCCCAATATGACTCAGTTTTTAGCAAGCCGCCCTAACCAGAATGAGAGTTCGAAGACCAAAATGAATTTTTTATGAGAGAGCCACAAAATTTGACTAACACTAGGCCTATACGATGTTATCCTGACGCAAATGACTTCGAACAGAGCGATATCAAAAGACAAGCCATGCAACTCTGCCCCAGGGCCAGATCATGGAATCTGTGTTCATCAAGAACTGCAAGAAGCCCCTATCACGAGCCTTTCCATCTATGGAGAGGGAGCATGGACACGGGGGGTGTCCCTCAGTTACTAAAAACAAACAGACATAGCCCCATCACAAAGGGGGCAGTAAAACGCAACAGACAAAAGAACTACAGACCAATAGCACTAACAATCCATTATCATAACGATCTTTGAAGGGTCCTATGAAGCAAGATCAACCACCCATCTAGAAAACCATCGTTTACACAAACCAGGGCGGCAAAATGGGTTTTAGAAAACAGGTCGCTCCTAGTCTGTTTCAACTATACTGGATACTACGACAGGTCCTAAATGCACTAGAAGACAAAAAGAATGCAGAATGTAATATATACAGGACTTTGCAAAACGGCTTTCGACAACGTGTGACCATGGCCGTAGTAATAGCGGCACAAAAATGCGCGCTAAGGAATAACAGGAAAGTCGGTCGATGGATCTATAATTTTCCACACTACAGAACAAGAGGAGTAGACGTCAACAGGAGTAAGTCCGAGGCAGGATACGTTGAAAAGCTCTGTCCCAAAGGCACCAGTACTAGCTACCTTCTTGTTCATCATCCTCATATCCGACTTAAGACAAGGAGTCAGCCAACAGCACCGTGTCTTCCTTTGCAGAGACACAGAATCTGCAGTGACAGTGTTTCCATTGCAGCACACTGCAAGGTCCAGGCGGAATTAACCAAATCTGTTCAGTGGGCTGCAGAAAACAATATGAAGTTCAACGATGAGAAATTTCAATTACTCAGATATGGTACACAACATGAGGAAATTAAATCTTAATCAGAGTACAATAACAAATTCTGGCCACAAAATAGAGCGACACACCAACGTAAAAGACTAGGAAGTGATTATGTCGGAGGATCTCAGCCTTCAAGGACCATTAACATTGTATCAATCGCATCTGCTAGAAAAATGACAGGCAGGATATGAGACCTTCAAAACTAGGGTGGCCAAGCCCATGATGAAACTCTTAGGTTCACTTGTTCTATCTAGGGGTGGAATATTGCTGCACTCTAACAGCACTTTCAAGGCAGGTGAAATTGCCCCCGACTAGAAAATGTACAGAGAACTTTCAACGGCGCGCATAACGGAGATAAAAACACCTCAATTAATGGGTGCGCTTGAGGTTTCTAAACCTGTATCCTGGAAGCGGAGGGGAGATACTTGATTATATACACCTGGAAAAATCTTAGGGACTAGTACCAACTTGCACACGAAATCCACACACTACGAAAGCAAAAGATTGGCAGGACGATGCACCATCCCCCCAATGGAAAAGAGGGGTGTCACTAGCCACGTTAGAGAGACCATACAATAAGTGTCAGGGGCCCGCGGTGGACTGTTCAACTGCCTCCCAGGCACACATAAGGGGGGATTACCAACAGGACCCCTTGCAGTCTTCAAGCTGGACTGGACAAGCACCTAAAGAAAGTTCTGATCAAGCCGGGACTGTGGCTAGTACGTTGGTTTGCGTGCAGCAGCAGCAACAGCATGTGATCAGGCTGCTGATCACCAGGTTGCCTGGTCACAGACGACCGCGGGGGCGTTGACCCCCGAAAACTTCTCCAGTTTAAACTCCAGGACTTTCTATATATTAGTATGTAATTGATGTCAGTATGGTCGTATACCTTGTACATGTACTTGAGAATAAGATATTGATTTTTATGTTACTTTAGGAATAGTACACCTGGAAATAAATCACTTAGACTACTTTACTCGAGTCATCTGGATGGTAATCTACACATAACATACAGTTACACGTAAATGTGTGTGTTGTACCTGAATAAGTTATTAACGAAAAGCTTCTAAAAACTATCTACTTGTATGACGACAAACAAAACTCATCTTCATATAGACAAAACCTACTTCATGGTGTTTGAAACGAAATCTTCGAAGCCCTAAAATCTGGAATACCCCTACCTGAGAACTCTAGAACTGCAGGACACATTCATCACCTTTCAAAACTACCTTAGAAACATCTGATCTCCTGATACACCCGTCAACTAATACACGCATACCCCTGGTGTTACACTTACATCATCATTCATTTGACCATAAACAGAATATTTAATCTAAATCTTAAAAATAATCGAATCCTATGATACTCAATACTGAAACTATGTACTGGGGCCAAAACATAAGCATTCACATTGCTAAAACTACACAAACTTGTATTTAGTCACTTAGCCATATACCAACTTACCTCATAATTTGTAATATTTTAAAATAAGAATTAAACTAAGTCTGCCCGGAAATGCCCTAGCCAGGCTAGGTGTTTCTAGTGGTACAATCTGTAATGCCTAGCATGGCTAGGTGTTATAGTGGTACACTCTGTAATTGCCTAGCCATGCTAGGTGTTCTACGTGGTACACTCTGTACATCATTATTTTACTACATGTAAACCACACAATAACCAAATTCTGTAAACTCCAACATGGTATCCTTATAGAGAATAAACTTCGCATTGAATTGAATGCAAACTTAACATTACTGATTATTAATGGTCCCCATACAAGACCACTGAAGCAGATTTTTAGTCTTCCACTGGACTGAACCCTAAATATCTTCCACATCCAACAGTAGGCATCCTTTTCAGATACGATACTAAAAAGCACAAATTAGGTCAGTTTGTCCCAGATGGACCCCACACAGTCGTCTAAAACACCCAGGATGTGACCCACCAGTCGATAACACCCAGGTACTTTTTTACTACTAGGTGAACAGGGACAGCAGGAGTAATGTGACTAAACATCAGGTTACTATTTTACTGCTAGGTGCACAGAGACAGGAGATGTTAAGCGGAGTATACCCAGGTACTTACTGCTAGGTGAAACAGTGATAGCAGATGTCTTAGGGAAACACGTACCTGAGTCGAACCACGGACCTCAATGTTTGTACAGAGGTGGATGACGTTTGATGTTCATGCAGAACACCATAGTCATGTAGACTTTCTGGCAAAGATTTTCCAGTGCCAAGAAACCAGGAGCCAAAACTGTTCCCATTTAGTTCGGGGACCTAGCGCTGAAGAGAGGGACTCCTTCACTCTTGCCAGAGTACAGCGTCCGGCTTCCATTAAAACCGTTTAAATATGTCCGGAGAGAGGGCAAACGAAGCCTAAGGATGAAACATTACTCTCCAGTTCAAGCTGACAGCGGACATTATGTATACCAGGTCCACGTACCTAAGCTTATTCCAGAAAAGGTATCCCAGTATGTATAACAACAGTCCACTGTTCTCCAGGTATCATGTATTTATATCCCAGTCCACTGTACCTCAGTGATCCCAAAAGTTCACAGGCCAGTGTGCTAACCACTTGTACAGCTGGCTCTCATAGGATTCACCCAACTATGTATATTTCTATACCTATAGGGAGGTTAGCATGGGCCACCACCGTAACCACACATGCACCTTTTTTTACAGACGAATCCACACTGCTTAGCGTGTCGTACTCTCGCTCATGGCCACCTCAAAGTCTCTATCCCATTCTGTGATTTGTGAGATGTAATAGCTTTGAACCTGGAACGATATTAACCTCCCCCATCCCACATGGATCGATACATTGTCTAGCAAAGGCCAAGTGGGCGGCCACGTGGCGAGTGGGGCTCACCAAGGGCCAGTCAGGGTTCGATGTATTTCTTGTAAATGTGAATGATTATGATTCAAAATTTACATAAAATATTTGACACTTGGGAGGAAAATGTATTGCAAATATCTCATAAATTTGCTTATTTGATTGTAAGGTACATCAGGAAACAAAGGACAAAACACAGACAAACACAGGACAAGGAGCAAATTTCGTGTAAAAACTACACAGTCACAACACAATCGGGGCCAGGAGCTATGGCTAACCCCGCAAACAGTACACCAGCAGAGTCGTCCTGGGCCTGATTAACATCTCATTAGCATAAAAAAATAATTTGTAAAGGCCTATAACACCACAGATAATCATTTACACAACTCATTTACGATTGCTAATATCCCCAATCCTTAAAATATAATACTGCCCCCATGGGAATATACAGAGTGGAATTGCCCACTACATTTCGCCACTTCCACTGGGCACTGCAGATTTAAACCCATGCAAAGGGACATGTGTCGAAATTGCCAAATATCTGCTGGAAGAAAGAAGCCTATGGAGGGGGGTGTTTAAGATTTACTAAGATGTTCGCCGCAGAGTCCCTTGGGAAGGGCAAAAACTTGGCGAAAATATAACGCCTTAAAAAACAGGGGAAACAGGGCTGCTCTGACCCCCTGGCTTTAAAATAAATGTTTCGCCCTTTTCGACTTCAGTGACTGTGGTTTCACCTCGGTGACTGCTCGTCTCGCTCGTTACCAACTATATTACTAAATCAGTTTTTTCTGATATCTTATTCTAAATCTAATTGATTATTAGAGGATACAAAAATCTAAGTTACAGCCTCGTTATGCACTTGTTCTTCTCCTGGTAAGTGATCAACCACGACACACACACACCACACTCACACACACCACACACACTAGGACTCGACCCCTGCAACCACAAATAGGTGAGTACACACACACACACACAAACACACACACCACACCACACACACAGGAGTGTGACTTGAACCCCCCGCACCCACTCTAGGTCAGTACAGGTGCTTAATCGTTGTCTTTCGGGGTTTAGACTTTTCATCCTAGAAAAAAATGAAAAAAAATATGATATAAATTTTTCATAAAATAATAATAATATTAATAAGAATTAATAATAATTAATATTAATTAATAATAATAAATAATAATAATTATTACAAAAACAGCATCAGAAATCTTAACATAGGAATCCCTCAGGATAAAACTAACTGTACACCAGGATTGATACCGAGTCCAACCATTGACATCCATGAAGGGTGCTAGCCAAGAAAGCTCCAGGGGCGCCACGATCACTGCGTTAGAAAAATATCAGAGGCTTCGAGCTTAGGTACATGTGAAAGACATGATTAAACGAGTGTGATGGCCTATGGTGGGTCTGGGAAAAGGCATCTACAGGTGGTGTATCTCGCTGATCTCTTGTTTACACGTCTCGATTCCCGGTAACCGGTTTAGCTGGTACCCGGTCCACGGCTCTTACCGGTTGGGGTGCGTTTACTCCATGCGTTCCGTAGCTGTCATTCCATTGATCTTTCATTACATAGTCCACTAGTCCACGGTAACCGGGTAACCGGTCCAAGATACTTACCGGTTACCTCCTATTGTCGTAGCTGATTTCATTGACTTTTAATACGTTTACGTTAAATTACTGTTTAATTAATGTTTTATCACTGATTTCATCATTGCTAAGTTAATCTTAAGTTAATTTTAATGCCAGCCCGTAATGCTATGCCATAGTACTAAGTTGCTTTTAGGCATGCTGCTTCTTATCGTAATTTTTTTTACCTCTGTTGTGTGCTCAATTTGGGAAATAAATAAATAAATAATAAAAAATAAACGTAGTAGCTACTAGTCCACGGTAACGCGTAACCGGTCCACGGTACTTAACTAGTCTACCTCTTATTGTCGTAGCTTTATCCATTGACCTTTTATTACGTAGTACATAAATAGTCCACGGTAAACCGGTAACCGGTCCGCAGTTACTTATTTGGGTGCGTCACACCTCCTGTAGTCGTAGTTATAGAGGAGATCTTGCCACTGGGACAATGTCTATTGAAGATCTTCCATTCGTTGACGTTCTCTGAAGCACTCGAAGTAATTCTACAGAGCACCTTCCTCTCTGTGGAGAGATGAAGAGATGCTGGGTGAGTGTGAGAAGGAGGAGAGGAGGAGGAGAGGGGGAGTGAGGAGGAGAGGAGGGAGGAGGAGGAGAAGGAGGACCAAGGAAAGGAAAGGAAGAGGAGGAAGGCCTTTAATCAGGAGCCCTATTCAGACGACATGACTAGGATGGGAAACTGGCAGTGAGCCTATACACGTCGTAAACACAGAAAAGTAGGACGGTTTGAGCCTTAATTTGGACAACGTTTCGCTCACGAATGAGAGAAGAAACGTTCTATAATATGGAGTGATCTGCAGGCACATGTCTTAACACTAACACTTATTTATATGTCTTATCTATATATATATATAATTATATATATATATATTATTTAATTAATTATATATATTTATATATATATATATTATATATATGTCGTGCCGAATATGTAAAAATGGGTCTATTAGCAAGAACTCTTTTTACAATTAAGTCCTTTCTAAAAATTTCTCTTATATGTTTAAGATATATTTTTTCATTAATTGATAATGTAAAAAATTTTTAATTTTACACAAAGAATCTTAGAAAAACTACCTAACCTTATTATAACAAGAACATTTATTTTAGCCTAACCCAACTAAATATAGTTTAGATTTGTTTACAAATTTAATACTAAAACAAACAGCAGGTGAAATATGTTTTTTTTCGTTAGCGATTCAGATTGATTTTGGCGAAATTATTGCTTACTCAATTTTCAATTGTCCTATATGGCAAGAGAACGATGATATTTAGCCAGATTCCCAGTTATGCCTATTCATCACGACACACACACACAACAACACACACACACGGGGCCAGGAGCTGAGTCTCGACCCCTGGCTACCACAATTAGGTGAGTACAACACACACACTATATATATATATATTATATATATAATCTATATATATTATATATATATTATATACAATTCTACCAGGGATCGTCGAACTCGGCCCCTCAGGAGGCGAGTCGAGTCCACTACCAACTGAGTCACTCAATCCGTATACACCCCTCCATCCCACTCACTTCAGCACAAAACCACCTAACCTCACTTTAGACCCACCTAAACCCTCCCCTACCAATGAATCCAACAATACCTAATAGACTGTCTATCACAAGACGTAGTCGATTTTTGCTGAATCCATTCTGTCACCCTGTCTTACCAAAGCAAATTATTGAAACAGTCGCTGATAATTCTAAATCAGGACGCTACGTTGCTAGGTATGACAGGAAGTCAGGTAATAGGTAACTTACATCTCAGGTAAGAAAGTATCCTGTATCACAGGTTACAGGTTGCGTTTGAACGGAGGAGTACAGGGCTCGGGTAGCCCCCCAAAAAAAATTTAACTCCTGAGAAACCTGTTTGCGTCTCCTAACACACCAGCAAGACTGGTTGGGGCTTCCTACTTGAGTAACAGTGCTTCAGTAACTCCTTGGAAGCCTCCAGGAATGTACTCCACCTACTGATATGATGTTACAGTGCGTCAGTAGCACACAAAAGCCTCCAGGAAGGCGCACAACTCGCCACTGAGGTAACAGTGCGTCATTAACACACAGAAGGCCTCCAGGAAGGTTCAGCACCCTCTGCCACTGATGTAAAGTGCGTCAGTAAAACTCACATAAGCCTCAGGAAGGCTCACAACCTCCGCCACTGGAGGTTAACAGTGCGTCAGTAACACACAGAATCCTTCCAGGAAGGCTCACAACCCTGACCACTGACGGTACAGTGCGTCGTAACTCACTGGAAGCCTCCAGGAAGGCTCTCAAACCTCTGCCATGAGGTAACAGTGCGTCAGTAGCACACAGAAGCCATCCAGGAAGGCTACACAACCTCTGCCACTGAGGTTAACCAGTGCGTCAAGTAACACACAGAAGACTCAGGTAAGCTTCACCAACTCTGCCACTGAGGTAACAGTTGCGTCAGTATAACACACAGAAACTCCAGGAGCCTCCAGGAAGGCTCACAACCTCGCACTGAAGGTAAAGTGGTCAGATAACACAAAGGAAGCCTCCAGGAAGGCTCACACCTCTGCCATGAGGTAACAGTGCGTTCAGTAACCAAGGAAAGCCTCCAGGAAAGGCTCACAAACTCTGCCACTGAGGTAACAGTGCGTCAGTAACACAAGGGAAAACTCCAGATGCCTCACCTCCATTATCTGTCCATAACAGTCAATCAACTTTAAGGGAATTTAGATTGTCTGGTGGAGCACATTCTGAAGTTCCTTCCCAGACAGGTTACGAAAGTTCACCTGACGACGGGGGGGTCAATTTCGCCTTTGGGACGGAGAGCTCACTTCCTGCTGAAGACGTTTCTAGTCCCCCATAACAGGTCGACGAAACCTTGGTATACCGGCATTTAAGCCGGTGGATGTTGTATGCATACCTGGAGTTTACCTGGAGAGAGTTCCGGGGTCAACGCCCCCGCGGAACCCCGGTCTGTGACCAGGCCTCCTGGTGGATTCAGAGCTGATCAACCAGGCTGTTGCGCTGGTTGACGCAAACCAACGAAACGATGCCACCGCCCGGTGATCAGGAAAACGACACTATTGGTGCTTGTCCAGTGCCAGCTTGAAGGACTGCCAGGGGTCTGTTGGTAATCCCCCTTATGTATTCTGGGAGGCAGTTGAACGAATGGGCCCTGAACTATTGTATGGTCTCTAAACGTGCTAGTTGACACCATGCTTTTCATTGGGGGATGTTGCATCGTCTGCAAAGTCTTTTGCTTTCGTAGTGAGTGATTTTCGTGTGCAGTTTTCGGTTACTAGTCCTCTAGGATTGTCCAGGTGTATTAATTCATGTATCTCTCCCGCCTGCGTTCCAGGGAATTCAGGATAGGAACATCAAGCGCTTCCCAGTAATTGAGGTGTTTTATCTCCGTTATGCGCGCCGTGAAGGTTCTCTGTACATTTCTAGGTCAGCAATTTCACCTGCCTATGAAGGTGTGTTAGTGTGCAGGAAATTATTCTAGCCTAGATTGAAACAAAGTGACTGAGAGTGATCATTCATTGGGCTTGGCCTCCCCTAGTTTTGAAGCGTTTCATTACAATCCTGTCATTTTTTAGCAGATGCGATCGATACAATGTTATGTCCTTGAAGGTGTGATCCTCCGACATGATCTCACAGGTCTTTGACGTTAGGTGTTTCGCTTCTTATTTTGTGGCCAGAATTTGTTTTGTACTGGATGATGATTTAATTTCCTCGTTGTTTACCAGATATGAGTAATTGACATTTCTCATCGTTGAACTTCTATTGTTTTGCAGACCACTGAACGATTTGCTTGATGTCGCATGGAGCCTTGCAGTGTCTGCAATGGAAGACACTGTCAGCAGATTCGGGTGTCATCTGCCAAGGAAGACACGGTGCTGTGGCTGACCATCCTTGTCTATGTCAGATATGAGGATGAGGAACATGATGGGAGCGAGTACTGTGCCTTGTGGAACAGAGCTTTTCTCCGTAGCGCCTCGGACTTACTAGGTTGACTATACTTCTCTGTGTTCTGTTAGTGGAGAGGAAATTATAGATCCATCGACCGACTTTTCCTGTTATTCCTTTTGCACGCATTTTGTGCGCTCTTACGCATGGTTCACCATTTGGTCCGAAGGCTTTGGCACAAGTCGGTATATATTACTTCTGCAAACTTTTTGTCTTCTAGTGCATCTAGGACCTTGTCGTTGTGATCCAATAGTTGAGACAGAAGGAGCCGACCTGTTCTAACCCATGTTGCCCTGGGTTGTGAATGATGGGTTTTAGAAGGGGATGGTAGTCTGCCTTCTTAGGGACCCTTTCAAAGATTTTCTATGAATATGGGATGGTTAGTGCTATTGGTCTGTAGTTCTTGCTGTTGCTTTACTGCCCCCTTTGTGGAGTGGGGCTAGTCTGTTGTTTTTAGTACTGGGAGAACCCGTGTCATCGCTCCCTCTCCATAGGATGGAAAAAAGGCTCGTGATAGGGGTTCTTGAAGTTCTTGATGACACGGAGTTCCATGAGGTCTATGGCCTGGGGCTGAGTGCATGGGCATTCATTTATCAGCCTGTTCGAGTCATTTGGTACGTAAGGAAGAAACATCAGATAGGCTTGTGTTTAATACACATTCTGTGGCTCTATATAATAATTAATTTTGATCTTCGAACTTCAGTCTGGTTAGTGGTTGCTAAAAACTGAGTCATTTTGGGACTTGAGTAGCTCATCATTTCCTTTGCCTGTCATCTGGAGTAGAACCATCTTGTTTAAGTAACGGGCCAAATACTGGACGTTGTTCTCGACTTTGATTTGGCCATAGGAAGAAAGAAATACTTTGGGTTTCTTTTCCGATTTTCATTTATGGCTATTTAGTTCTTCCCGCGATTCCTGACTCCTTAAGATTCCTTTAGCTTATGTTCGTGTTTGTATTTCTCTGACGAGTGTCTCCCTACGCATTTCAGATAGATTGACTCTTTTAGCCGCTCTGGTATTCTTTTCGTCGCTGTAAAGTGAGCGCATGATTTTTATTTTACATCTTACTCCTCCATTTTTCTTAGAGGAATAAGTTCTTGTGCATAATCGAGTGCACCAAAAGTAATTGTTCCAGGCATAAGTTGGGGTCAGTGATGCTTAGTATATCTTCCAGTTATATCGGTTAGGATTGGTTTACTTTGGTCCCACTTTATGTTTTTGATTATTGAAGTTGGATTTTGGTGAATGCTCCCTCGTGACTAATCTCCTTATGTCAGGTCTTGGGGCTCCGCGCATACAAGTCTGAACCTCATTTATGTTGTGATCTGTGTATATTGTTTTTGATATGGTGAACTTTTTCTTTCTCAGTAATCATGTTAGTGAGAGATGAGGTCTAGTGTATTCTCGTCCAGAATCAGGGGGGGCTCTTAATAATAATAGCAAATTTTATACGTAATAAATTACTGTTAAGTTAAAAAAAAAAGACCAGCATGACGTGACGGTAAACATAATGACGCTTGTGGCTTACACCCCAAGGGCGGCGCTGTACGACCTTAGGGGTTTAGCGCTTAATGATAATAACTGTGGCTACACCCAAAGGGCAGCGCTGTACGACCCTTAGGGGTTTAGCCGCTTACTTATGATATAATAACTGTGGCATACAACCACAGGGCAGGCTGTACGACTCCTTAAGGGGTTTAGCGCCTTAATGTAACAACGGTGGCTACACCCCAGCGCAACGCTGTATGGACCCTTAGGGGTTTGGTTTTAGCGCTATACTTAAGATAATAATAACTGTGGCTACACCCACAGGGCAGATGTATGACCTTAAGGGTTTAGCGCTATTATGATATAATAACTGTGGTACACCCACAGGCCGGCAGCGCTGTTATGACCCTTAGGGTTTAGCGCTTACTTATGAAATAATAACTGTGCGACACCTCAGGGGCAAAGCTGTAAGACCTTAGGGGTTTAGCGCTTAGTTATGATGATAATAAGAACTGTGGCCTACACCCACAGGGCACGCGCTGGCTACGACCCTTAAGGGTTTTAGCGCTTTAATGATAACAACTGTTTTTTCTGGCTACACCCCAGGCCAATGCTGTATGACCTTAGGGGTTTAGCGCTTATTATGATAATAATAACTGTGGCTACACCCCAAGGGCAGCACTGTATGACCCTTAAGGGTTTAGCGCTACTTATGATAATAATAACTGTTGGCTACACCCTCAGGCAGCGCTGTATGACCCTAAGGGTTTAGCGCTTACTTATGATAATAATAATGTGGCTACACCCACGGGGACATAAACCAGGGGGGGGGGAGAGGCATACTCTGAGGATAGATTGATCCAGAGAAGGATAAATCCACCTCCACGTATCAAGAGCCCCCTTGAGGGAGGGTCACTAAAACAAAGTATCTAAAACTTCAAAAAAAAACTATAGGCCTTAAAAACCTGTAAAGAAAATTTGGTTTAAATTATTATATAGGCAGAAAAACATTATTATTTTATTATTATTAAGGAAAGCGCCTAAAACCGGAGGATTCATAAACATATAGGCGAAGTCAAAAAATAATAGTATAATATTAAGATGACATGATCTAGACCTGATTATTATTATAATCAAAAAGAAGCACTAAACACAAGGGTATACAGCGCTGACTAGACAAGATAACATTGATACCTGATAAAACATTTCATGGCCCAAGCGCCTTCAGGATACGTCTTTAAGCTTCTTCTACTTCTTCAGGAAGTCTGTCTACTCACGTATTCTCCTTCCCCCAAAAGGATATGTCTATCTGGACGCCTCTTCTTCAGGAGGGAGTGTCTATCAAGGCTCCTCTTTCTTCAGGACACTTTGTAATTTTACTTATTTTCATCTCCTGAAGGAGACTGCCCTGCTGCGACTTCTTTTCCCGGGTTTATAAAGGCCATTAACGCTAAATTTATAGCTGTCAGCGAGCCCTTATAAACCCAGGAGTAGATTTAAGATATATTTTTGTTGGGATTTTTTATTAATCGGAGGGTTAGATAGTAGGATAAACCCAGGCGTTAGGGAGGGTTAGCTAGCTAGGATAAACCCAGGGTTAGGGAGGGTTAGATAGCTGGATAACCAGGTGTTAGGGAAGGGTTCGCCAGTAGGATTAACCCAGGGTAGGGAGGGTTAGCAGCTCAGGATAACCCAGGGTTTAGCCAGCCAGGATAACCCAGGGTTGGGAGGGGTTTTAAAGGGGGGGGGGCCAGCAGGATAAACCAGGGTGTTGGGGGGTTAGGCCAGCCAGGATAACCCAGGTAGGGAGGGTTAGCCAAGCCAGGATAATCCAGGGTAGGGAGGGTTAGCAGCCAAGGATAACCCGGTTAGGGAATGTTAGCCCAGCCCAGGATAACCAGGGTAGGGAGGGTTAACCAACCAGGATACCAAGGGTAGGGAGGGTTAGCCAGCCAGGATAACTAGGGGTAGGGAAAGGTTAAAAAGCCAGCCAGGATAACCCAGGGTGGGAAGGTTAGCTTAGCTAGGATAAACCAGGGTTAGGGAGGGTTAGCCAGCTAGGATAAACCCAGGGGTAGGGAGGGTTAAACCAGCTAGGATAAACCCCGGGTTAGGGAGGTTAAACCAGCTAGGATAACCCAGGGTAGGGAGGCGTTAGCCAGCCAGGGATAACCCAGGGGGGGGTAGGGAGGGTTAGCCAGCAAGGGATAACCCAGGGTCGGGAGGGTTAGCCAGACAGGATAACCCTTTGTTGGGAGGGTTAGCCATCCGGATAACCCAGGGTAAGCGAGGGTTAGCTGCCAGGAAATAAACCGGGGTAGGAAGGTTAGCCAGGCCAGATAACCAGGGTAGGGAGGGTTTTCGCCAGCCAGGATAACACAGGAGTAGGGAAGTTGCAGCCAGGATAACCCGGGGTAGGAAGGTTAAAGCCAAGCCAGGATAAAAACAGGGTGGGCGGGTTAGCAGCCAGGATAACCAGGGTAGGGTGGGTTAGCCAGCCAGGATAACACCAGGTGTAGGGAGGTTAGCCATCCAGGATAACCCAGGGTAGGGAGGCGTTAGCCACTTAGGATAATCCAAGAAAATCAATGTCATCGAGGACTGTCGGTCATTTTTCCATTGTGGTCTTCAATCTTATTCTCCCACACCGTCTACTAACACGCAGGTACCTACTTGCTAGAGTGAACAGGACAACAGGTGTAAGGAACCGCGTCGATTGTTTTCTACCTGTGGGAATCGACCCGGACACTCAGCGTTTTGATGAAGCGAAAGCTTTGCCAGCCAGGTCACTGGGCCGCCCGTTTAGGCACCGTTACGCATAAGTGCCAGTTAATATATAGTGTAAATTAACTAGAGGTTACTCAAAAGTCAAAGTGATTATTTATATTCGTGTATTAAGCCTCTGTAGGCACAAGAAAACACATTCAGTACATTTACAGATGCCCGTGGCCTTGTGGCTGAAGCTTCGTTCCCCACAAGAGAGAGTGTCCGGGTTCGATTCGGTAGGGATTAGAAACATTGGGCGTGATTCCTTACACGGTTGTCTATGTTCCCCATATCAGTAAAATAGGTACCTGGGGTGTTAGTGGACTGATGTTGAGTCGCATTCTGGAGTTTACTGGAAACCAAAAAAACTTGGGGACCTAATTGCTGGTATGCTCCTGCATAACAAGGGGACAGTAAAGGTGAAGCTGGAGGTAGCTGTCCTGGGAGACATAATGGTGAGCTGAGGTGCTGTCCTGGGAGGACTGAAATGGTGAAGGTGGAAGATACTGTTGGGAGACAGAAATGGTGAAGTGGAGGTGCTGTCCTGGGAGGACAGAAATGGTGAACTGGGAGATACTGTCTGGGAGACAGTATGGTGAAAGCTGGAGGTGCTGTCCTGGGAGACAGAAATGGTTGAAGCTGGAGATACTGTCAGGGGGGGCGACAGAAATGGTGAAGCTGGAGATATTGTCCAGGGAGTCGGGAATATTACGCAGGGAAGGAATACATATAAATGACCTCATAGGGGAAGGAGCCATAGTAGGGAAACAAGTGTAGTCGAAGATAGATAAAACCAATATTGCCAAACTAGAAAATACGCAGGAAATAGCAAACAAGAGGACTCAATAGCAATATGAGGATAAATTACCAAAAAACAACTGGTGTGAGCTCCATTGTGGTTGTAGGGAGGATAGAAGTAAGACAGGGAAAACATGCACCAAAACAGGGTATACAGCACAGAAACCCAAGGCAAGCGGAAACCACGCCTTGCACATACTATGCACTTGGTTCTGCTGGACATGGGAAATCTGAAAAATCCAGATGGGACATGCAACTATGACCACCCTAGAAAATGCCATGCCATATGCAAAACAGGAAACTGCAAACTCCATTCCTGTAAGCTTTTTTCACCTGAAATGTGTTGTACCTCTTCAGTACAGGATAGACTGTGCTATAACTTAAATTGCCAGGCATACCATCTAAAGGGGACAAAAAGATACAAAAATCCAGGCAGGGGAAAACCTGGTTAGCCACAGCACTCAAGAGGGAGAGGTTTTTTAGTGCAGGAAGGGAAAAAAAACTGGCAGGAAAAGCAGATCGTACACCAAATCAAGTCATTCTGGAGAGGAACCCACAGTCGATGGCCTCCACTCCAAACCAAGATACAGTTTATAATGCCGGAAAAAAAAAATCCCCCCCCAGTACCAACAATAACCACCAGTCCGATAACATTCTTCTTTGCAAATATTACCAGGGTCTAAAGCCAGCTACAAACAACCAAATACCTTTATTCCGTGGACTGCTTGCAGAGGCAAGGCAATGTTTCGGGATTTCACTGAGACACAATAAAGGATCCTTGGACAACGAAGTATCGGATCCCAGGTTAAACCTATACAGATGTGACAAGAGCTGAACAGGCAAAAGGGGGGGGTTGGCTGTAAAATTGCAGAGTTCACTGTTTGACAGACCTGCTTAATGCCTCAAATGCGAGTGGAAGTATTTAGCAGTTACAGGTCGAGACCAAAAACCTAGTCAATTGGGTAGTCTACAAGCCTCCGGATGCAAATCCAGCAATTCCAGGAAAAAGCTGTTAAAAATTGTCCCTGTCTGGAAATCTTCCAGCTCCTGCACCCACATCTTGCTCCTGGGGGATTTCAACTTTAAGGAACCTAAAATGGAGGAATATAGCAAATAATATTGTTAGCCGACATAACACAAGAGGAGCTCTGATGAAAACTCACACTCACACGCGGCTATTAAATCTCTGCACAAAAATTCATTTAAACCAGCAAATAATAGAGCTACAAGACTGGAGTATACACTAGGACCTCATCTTCATAACAATGATGATCTGATAAGAAATGTCACCATATCCAAAAAACAACTATATCAGAATCATACAAATAATTGAGGTTCAGACATGTATGCATGGAGCCCCAGACGACAAAATGAGACTAAGTCTGAGGGAGCTCATTCACCAAATTCAACGTCAATAACAAAAACATTAAAGTGGGACCAAGTAAACCAAGTCCTAAACCGATATAAGCTGGGAGATATACTAAGCAACACCAGACCCAAACTTATGCCTAGAAACAGATTTTAACTCGGTGGTCACTCCGATGTATGCACAAGGCTTATCCTCTAAGAAAAAGGAGGAGTAGATGTAAAATAGAAAGAGACAGGCGCTCCCTTTACAGGCGACGGAAACTGAATAACAGAGCGGCTAAAAGAAGGTCAATATATCTGAAATGCGCAGGGGGAGACATGGTCAGAGAAATAGCAAGCATCGAAACATAAGCTAAAAGAATCCTTTAGGAGTAAGGGAATCGCGGGGGGAAGAATAAAAAGCCATAAATGAACTCGAAACGAAACCCAAAAGTATCTTCTTCTCCTATGGCCCAAATCAAAATCGAGAACAACGTCCAGTATGGGGCCCATACTTAAACAAGATGGGTCCTAACAGATGACAGCAAGGAAATGAGTGAGCTACTCAAGTCCCAATATGACTCAGTTTTTAGCAAGCCGCCCTAACCAGAATGAGAGTTCGAAGACCAAAATGAATTTTTTATGAGAGAGCCACAAAATTTGACTAACACTAGGCCTATACGATGTTATCCTGACGCAAATGACTTCGAACAGAGCGATATCAAAAGACAAGCCATGCAACTCTGCCCCAGGGCCAGATCATGGAATCTGTGTTCATCAAGAACTGCAAGAAGCCCCTATCACGAGCCTTTCCATCTATGGAGAGGGAGCATGGACACGGGGGGTGTCCCTCAGTTACTAAAAACAAACAGACATAGCCCCATCACAAAGGGGGCAGTAAAACGCAACAGACAAAAGAACTACAGACCAATAGCACTAACAATCCATTATCATAACGATCTTTGAAGGGTCCTATGAAGCAAGATCAACCACCCATCTAGAAAACCATCGTTTACACAAACCAGGGCGGCAAAATGGGTTTTAGAAAACAGGTCGCTCCTAGTCTGTTTCAACTATACTGGATACTACGACAGGTCCTAAATGCACTAGAAGACAAAAAGAATGCAGAATGTAATATATACAGGACTTTGCAAAACGGCTTTCGACAACGTGTGACCATGGCCGTAGTAATAGCGGCACAAAAATGCGCGCTAAGGAATAACAGGAAAGTCGGTCGATGGATCTATAATTTTCCACACTACAGAACAAGAGGAGTAGACGTCAACAGGAGTAAGTCCGAGGCAGGATACGTTGAAAAGCTCTGTCCCAAAGGCACCAGTACTAGCTACCTTCTTGTTCATCATCCTCATATCCGACTTAAGACAAGGAGTCAGCCAACAGCACCGTGTCTTCCTTTGCAGAGACACAGAATCTGCAGTGACAGTGTTTCCATTGCAGCACACTGCAAGGTCCAGGCGGAATTAACCAAATCTGTTCAGTGGGCTGCAGAAAACAATATGAAGTTCAACGATGAGAAATTTCAATTACTCAGATATGGTACACAACATGAGGAAATTAAATCTTAATCAGAGTACAATAACAAATTCTGGCCACAAAATAGAGCGACACACCAACGTAAAAGACTAGGAAGTGATTATGTCGGAGGATCTCAGCCTTCAAGGACCATTAACATTGTATCAATCGCATCTGCTAGAAAAATGACAGGCAGGATATGAGACCTTCAAAACTAGGGTGGCCAAGCCCATGATGAAACTCTTAGGTTCACTTGTTCTATCTAGGGGTGGAATATTGCTGCACTCTAACAGCACTTTCAAGGCAGGTGAAATTGCCCCCGACTAGAAAATGTACAGAGAACTTTCAACGGCGCGCATAACGGAGATAAAAACACCTCAATTAATGGGTGCGCTTGAGGTTTCTAAACCTGTATCCTGGAAGCGGAGGGGAGATACTTGATTATATACACCTGGAAAAATCTTAGGGACTAGTACCAACTTGCACACGAAATCCACACACTACGAAAGCAAAAGATTGGCAGGACGATGCACCATCCCCCCAATGGAAAAGAGGGGTGTCACTAGCCACGTTAGAGAGACCATACAATAAGTGTCAGGGGCCCGCGGTGGACTGTTCAACTGCCTCCCAGGCACACATAAGGGGGGATTACCAACAGGACCCCTTGCAGTCTTCAAGCTGGACTGGACAAGCACCTAAAGAAAGTTCTGATCAAGCCGGGACTGTGGCTAGTACGTTGGTTTGCGTGCAGCAGCAGCAACAGCATGTGATCAGGCTGCTGATCACCAGGTTGCCTGGTCACAGACGACCGCGGGGGCGTTGACCCCCGAAAACTTCTCCAGTTTAAACTCCAGGACTTTCTATATATTAGTATGTAATTGATGTCAGTATGGTCGTATACCTTGTACATGTACTTGAGAATAAGATATTGATTTTTATGTTACTTTAGGAATAGTACACCTGGAAATAAATCACTTAGACTACTTTACTCGAGTCATCTGGATGGTAATCTACACATAACATACAGTTACACGTAAATGTGTGTGTTGTACCTGAATAAGTTATTAACGAAAAGCTTCTAAAAACTATCTACTTGTATGACGACAAACAAAACTCATCTTCATATAGACAAAACCTACTTCATGGTGTTTGAAACGAAATCTTCGAAGCCCTAAAATCTGGAATACCCCTACCTGAGAACTCTAGAACTGCAGGACACATTCATCACCTTTCAAAACTACCTTAGAAACATCTGATCTCCTGATACACCCGTCAACTAATACACGCATACCCCTGGTGTTACACTTACATCATCATTCATTTGACCATAAACAGAATATTTAATCTAAATCTTAAAAATAATCGAATCCTATGATACTCAATACTGAAACTATGTACTGGGGCCAAAACATAAGCATTCACATTGCTAAAACTACACAAACTTGTATTTAGTCACTTAGCCATATACCAACTTACCTCATAATTTGTAATATTTTAAAATAAGAATTAAACTAAGTCTGCCCGGAAATGCCCTAGCCAGGCTAGGTGTTTCTAGTGGTACAATCTGTAATGCCTAGCATGGCTAGGTGTTATAGTGGTACACTCTGTAATTGCCTAGCCATGCTAGGTGTTCTACGTGGTACACTCTGTACATCATTATTTTACTACATGTAAACCACACAATAACCAAATTCTGTAAACTCCAACATGGTATCCTTATAGAGAATAAACTTCGCATTGAATTGAATGCAAACTTAACATTACTGATTATTAATGGTCCCCATACAAGACCACTGAAGCAGATTTTTAGTCTTCCACTGGACTGAACCCTAAATATCTTCCACATCCAACAGTAGGCATCCTTTTCAGATACGATACTAAAAAGCACAAATTAGGTCAGTTTGTCCCAGATGGACCCCACACAGTCGTCTAAAACACCCAGGATGTGACCCACCAGTCGATAACACCCAGGTACTTTTTTACTACTAGGTGAACAGGGACAGCAGGAGTAATGTGACTAAACATCAGGTTACTATTTTACTGCTAGGTGCACAGAGACAGGAGATGTTAAGCGGAGTATACCCAGGTACTTACTGCTAGGTGAAACAGTGATAGCAGATGTCTTAGGGAAACACGTACCTGAGTCGAACCACGGACCTCAATGTTTGTACAGAGGTGGATGACGTTTGATGTTCATGCAGAACACCATAGTCATGTAGACTTTCTGGCAAAGATTTTCCAGTGCCAAGAAACCAGGAGCCAAAACTGTTCCCATTTAGTTCGGGGACCTAGCGCTGAAGAGAGGGACTCCTTCACTCTTGCCAGAGTACAGCGTCCGGCTTCCATTAAAACCGTTTAAATATGTCCGGAGAGAGGGCAAACGAAGCCTAAGGATGAAACATTACTCTCCAGTTCAAGCTGACAGCGGACATTATGTATACCAGGTCCACGTACCTAAGCTTATTCCAGAAAAGGTATCCCAGTATGTATAACAACAGTCCACTGTTCTCCAGGTATCATGTATTTATATCCCAGTCCACTGTACCTCAGTGATCCCAAAAGTTCACAGGCCAGTGTGCTAACCACTTGTACAGCTGGCTCTCATAGGATTCACCCAACTATGTATATTTCTATACCTATAGGGAGGTTAGCATGGGCCACCACCGTAACCACACATGCACCTTTTTTTACAGACGAATCCACACTGCTTAGCGTGTCGTACTCTCGCTCATGGCCACCTCAAAGTCTCTATCCCATTCTGTGATTTGTGAGATGTAATAGCTTTGAACCTGGAACGATATTAACCTCCCCCATCCCACATGGATCGATACATTGTCTAGCAAAGGCCAAGTGGGCGGCCACGTGGCGAGTGGGGCTCACCAAGGGCCAGTCAGGGTTCGATGTATTTCTTGTAAATGTGAATGATTATGATTCAAAATTTACATAAAATATTTGACACTTGGGAGGAAAATGTATTGCAAATATCTCATAAATTTGCTTATTTGATTGTAAGGTACATCAGGAAACAAAGGACAAAACACAGACAAACACAGGACAAGGAGCAAATTTCGTGTAAAAACTACACAGTCACAACACAATCGGGGCCAGGAGCTATGGCTAACCCCGCAAACAGTACACCAGCAGAGTCGTCCTGGGCCTGATTAACATCTCATTAGCATAAAAAAATAATTTGTAAAGGCCTATAACACCACAGATAATCATTTACACAACTCATTTACGATTGCTAATATCCCCAATCCTTAAAATATAATACTGCCCCCATGGGAATATACAGAGTGGAATTGCCCACTACATTTCGCCACTTCCACTGGGCACTGCAGATTTAAACCCATGCAAAGGGACATGTGTCGAAATTGCCAAATATCTGCTGGAAGAAAGAAGCCTATGGAGGGGGGTGTTTAAGATTTACTAAGATGTTCGCCGCAGAGTCCCTTGGGAAGGGCAAAAACTTGGCGAAAATATAACGCCTTAAAAAACAGGGGAAACAGGGCTGCTCTGACCCCCTGGCTTTAAAATAAATGTTTCGCCCTTTTCGACTTCAGTGACTGTGGTTTCACCTCGGTGACTGCTCGTCTCGCTCGTTACCAACTATATTACTAAATCAGTTTTTTCTGATATCTTATTCTAAATCTAATTGATTATTAGAGGATACAAAAATCTAAGTTACAGCCTCGTTATGCACTTGTTCTTCTCCTGGTAAGTGATCAACCACGACACACACACACCACACTCACACACACCACACACACTAGGACTCGACCCCTGCAACCACAAATAGGTGAGTACACACACACACACACAAACACACACACCACACCACACACACAGGAGTGTGACTTGAACCCCCCGCACCCACTCTAGGTCAGTACAGGTGCTTAATCGTTGTCTTTCGGGGTTTAGACTTTTCATCCTAGAAAAAAATGAAAAAAAATATGATATAAATTTTTCATAAAATAATAATAATATTAATAAGAATTAATAATAATTAATATTAATTAATAATAATAAATAATAATAATTATTACAAAAACAGCATCAGAAATCTTAACATAGGAATCCCTCAGGATAAAACTAACTGTACACCAGGATTGATACCGAGTCCAACCATTGACATCCATGAAGGGTGCTAGCCAAGAAAGCTCCAGGGGCGCCACGATCACTGCGTTAGAAAAATATCAGAGGCTTCGAGCTTAGGTACATGTGAAAGACATGATTAAACGAGTGTGATGGCCTATGGTGGGTCTGGGAAAAGGCATCTACAGGTGGTGTATCTCGCTGATCTCTTGTTTACACGTCTCGATTCCCGGTAACCGGTTTAGCTGGTACCCGGTCCACGGCTCTTACCGGTTGGGGTGCGTTTACTCCATGCGTTCCGTAGCTGTCATTCCATTGATCTTTCATTACATAGTCCACTAGTCCACGGTAACCGGGTAACCGGTCCAAGATACTTACCGGTTACCTCCTATTGTCGTAGCTGATTTCATTGACTTTTAATACGTTTACGTTAAATTACTGTTTAATTAATGTTTTATCACTGATTTCATCATTGCTAAGTTAATCTTAAGTTAATTTTAATGCCAGCCCGTAATGCTATGCCATAGTACTAAGTTGCTTTTAGGCATGCTGCTTCTTATCGTAATTTTTTTTACCTCTGTTGTGTGCTCAATTTGGGAAATAAATAAATAAATAATAAAAAATAAACGTAGTAGCTACTAGTCCACGGTAACGCGTAACCGGTCCACGGTACTTAACTAGTCTACCTCTTATTGTCGTAGCTTTATCCATTGACCTTTTATTACGTAGTACATAAATAGTCCACGGTAAACCGGTAACCGGTCCGCAGTTACTTATTTGGGTGCGTCACACCTCCTGTAGTCGTAGTTATAGAGGAGATCTTGCCACTGGGACAATGTCTATTGAAGATCTTCCATTCGTTGACGTTCTCTGAAGCACTCGAAGTAATTCTACAGAGCACCTTCCTCTCTGTGGAGAGATGAAGAGATGCTGGGTGAGTGTGAGAAGGAGGAGAGGAGGAGGAGAGGGGGAGTGAGGAGGAGAGGAGGGAGGAGGAGGAGAAGGAGGACCAAGGAAAGGAAAGGAAGAGGAGGAAGGCCTTTAATCAGGAGCCCTATTCAGACGACATGACTAGGATGGGAAACTGGCAGTGAGCCTATACACGTCGTAAACACAGAAAAGTAGGACGGTTTGAGCCTTAATTTGGACAACGTTTCGCTCACGAATGAGAGAAGAAACGTTCTATAATATGGAGTGATCTGCAGGCACATGTCTTAACACTAACACTTATTTATATGTCTTATCTATATATATATATAATTATATATATATATATTATTTAATTAATTATATATATTTATATATATATATATTATATATATGTCGTGCCGAATATGTAAAAATGGGTCTATTAGCAAGAACTCTTTTTACAATTAAGTCCTTTCTAAAAATTTCTCTTATATGTTTAAGATATATTTTTTCATTAATTGATAATGTAAAAAATTTTTAATTTTACACAAAGAATCTTAGAAAAACTACCTAACCTTATTATAACAAGAACATTTATTTTAGCCTAACCCAACTAAATATAGTTTAGATTTGTTTACAAATTTAATACTAAAACAAACAGCAGGTGAAATATGTTTTTTTTCGTTAGCGATTCAGATTGATTTTGGCGAAATTATTGCTTACTCAATTTTCAATTGTCCTATATGGCAAGAGAACGATGATATTTAGCCAGATTCCCAGTTATGCCTATTCATCACGACACACACACACAACAACACACACACACGGGGCCAGGAGCTGAGTCTCGACCCCTGGCTACCACAATTAGGTGAGTACAACACACACACTATATATATATATATTATATATATAATCTATATATATTATATATATATTATATACAATTCTACCAGGGATCGTCGAACTCGGCCCCTCAGGAGGCGAGTCGAGTCCACTACCAACTGAGTCACTCAATCCGTATACACCCCTCCATCCCACTCACTTCAGCACAAAACCACCTAACCTCACTTTAGACCCACCTAAACCCTCCCCTACCAATGAATCCAACAATACCTAATAGACTGTCTATCACAAGACGTAGTCGATTTTTGCTGAATCCATTCTGTCACCCTGTCTTACCAAAGCAAATTATTGAAACAGTCGCTGATAATTCTAAATCAGGACGCTACGTTGCTAGGTATGACAGGAAGTCAGGTAATAGGTAACTTACATCTCAGGTAAGAAAGTATCCTGTATCACAGGTTACAGGTTGCGTTTGAACGGAGGAGTACAGGGCTCGGGTAGCCCCCCAAAAAAAATTTAACTCCTGAGAAACCTGTTTGCGTCTCCTAACACACCAGCAAGACTGGTTGGGGCTTCCTACTTGAGTAACAGTGCTTCAGTAACTCCTTGGAAGCCTCCAGGAATGTACTCCACCTACTGATATGATGTTACAGTGCGTCAGTAGCACACAAAAGCCTCCAGGAAGGCGCACAACTCGCCACTGAGGTAACAGTGCGTCATTAACACACAGAAGGCCTCCAGGAAGGTTCAGCACCCTCTGCCACTGATGTAAAGTGCGTCAGTAAAACTCACATAAGCCTCAGGAAGGCTCACAACCTCCGCCACTGGAGGTTAACAGTGCGTCAGTAACACACAGAATCCTTCCAGGAAGGCTCACAACCCTGACCACTGACGGTACAGTGCGTCGTAACTCACTGGAAGCCTCCAGGAAGGCTCTCAAACCTCTGCCATGAGGTAACAGTGCGTCAGTAGCACACAGAAGCCATCCAGGAAGGCTACACAACCTCTGCCACTGAGGTTAACCAGTGCGTCAAGTAACACACAGAAGACTCAGGTAAGCTTCACCAACTCTGCCACTGAGGTAACAGTTGCGTCAGTATAACACACAGAAACTCCAGGAGCCTCCAGGAAGGCTCACAACCTCGCACTGAAGGTAAAGTGGTCAGATAACACAAAGGAAGCCTCCAGGAAGGCTCACACCTCTGCCATGAGGTAACAGTGCGTTCAGTAACCAAGGAAAGCCTCCAGGAAAGGCTCACAAACTCTGCCACTGAGGTAACAGTGCGTCAGTAACACAAGGGAAAACTCCAGATGCCTCACCTCCATTATCTGTCCATAACAGTCAATCAACTTTAAGGGAATTTAGATTGTCTGGTGGAGCACATTCTGAAGTTCCTTCCCAGACAGGTTACGAAAGTTCACCTGACGACGGGGGGGTCAATTTCGCCTTTGGGACGGAGAGCTCACTTCCTGCTGAAGACGTTTCTAGTCCCCCATAACAGGTCGACGAAACCTTGGTATACCGGCATTTAAGCCGGTGGATGTTGTATGCATACCTGGAGTTTACCTGGAGAGAGTTCCGGGGTCAACGCCCCCGCGGAACCCCGGTCTGTGACCAGGCCTCCTGGTGGATTCAGAGCTGATCAACCAGGCTGTTGCGCTGGTTGACGCAAACCAACGAAACGATGCCACCGCCCGGTGATCAGGAAAACGACACTATTGGTGCTTGTCCAGTGCCAGCTTGAAGGACTGCCAGGGGTCTGTTGGTAATCCCCCTTATGTATTCTGGGAGGCAGTTGAACGAATGGGCCCTGAACTATTGTATGGTCTCTAAACGTGCTAGTTGACACCATGCTTTTCATTGGGGGATGTTGCATCGTCTGCAAAGTCTTTTGCTTTCGTAGTGAGTGATTTTCGTGTGCAGTTTTCGGTTACTAGTCCTCTAGGATTGTCCAGGTGTATTAATTCATGTATCTCTCCCGCCTGCGTTCCAGGGAATTCAGGATAGGAACATCAAGCGCTTCCCAGTAATTGAGGTGTTTTATCTCCGTTATGCGCGCCGTGAAGGTTCTCTGTACATTTCTAGGTCAGCAATTTCACCTGCCTATGAAGGTGTGTTAGTGTGCAGGAAATTATTCTAGCCTAGATTGAAACAAAGTGACTGAGAGTGATCATTCATTGGGCTTGGCCTCCCCTAGTTTTGAAGCGTTTCATTACAATCCTGTCATTTTTTAGCAGATGCGATCGATACAATGTTATGTCCTTGAAGGTGTGATCCTCCGACATGATCTCACAGGTCTTTGACGTTAGGTGTTTCGCTTCTTATTTTGTGGCCAGAATTTGTTTTGTACTGGATGATGATTTAATTTCCTCGTTGTTTACCAGATATGAGTAATTGACATTTCTCATCGTTGAACTTCTATTGTTTTGCAGACCACTGAACGATTTGCTTGATGTCGCATGGAGCCTTGCAGTGTCTGCAATGGAAGACACTGTCAGCAGATTCGGGTGTCATCTGCCAAGGAAGACACGGTGCTGTGGCTGACCATCCTTGTCTATGTCAGATATGAGGATGAGGAACATGATGGGAGCGAGTACTGTGCCTTGTGGAACAGAGCTTTTCTCCGTAGCGCCTCGGACTTACTAGGTTGACTATACTTCTCTGTGTTCTGTTAGTGGAGAGGAAATTATAGATCCATCGACCGACTTTTCCTGTTATTCCTTTTGCACGCATTTTGTGCGCTCTTACGCATGGTTCACCATTTGGTCCGAAGGCTTTGGCACAAGTCGGTATATATTACTTCTGCAAACTTTTTGTCTTCTAGTGCATCTAGGACCTTGTCGTTGTGATCCAATAGTTGAGACAGAAGGAGCCGACCTGTTCTAACCCATGTTGCCCTGGGTTGTGAATGATGGGTTTTAGAAGGGGATGGTAGTCTGCCTTCTTAGGGACCCTTTCAAAGATTTTCTATGAATATGGGATGGTTAGTGCTATTGGTCTGTAGTTCTTGCTGTTGCTTTACTGCCCCCTTTGTGGAGTGGGGCTAGTCTGTTGTTTTTAGTACTGGGAGAACCCGTGTCATCGCTCCCTCTCCATAGGATGGAAAAAAGGCTCGTGATAGGGGTTCTTGAAGTTCTTGATGACACGGAGTTCCATGAGGTCTATGGCCTGGGGCTGAGTGCATGGGCATTCATTTATCAGCCTGTTCGAGTCATTTGGTACGTAAGGAAGAAACATCAGATAGGCTTGTGTTTAATACACATTCTGTGGCTCTATATAATAATTAATTTTGATCTTCGAACTTCAGTCTGGTTAGTGGTTGCTAAAAACTGAGTCATTTTGGGACTTGAGTAGCTCATCATTTCCTTTGCCTGTCATCTGGAGTAGAACCATCTTGTTTAAGTAACGGGCCAAATACTGGACGTTGTTCTCGACTTTGATTTGGCCATAGGAAGAAAGAAATACTTTGGGTTTCTTTTCCGATTTTCATTTATGGCTATTTAGTTCTTCCCGCGATTCCTGACTCCTTAAGATTCCTTTAGCTTATGTTCGTGTTTGTATTTCTCTGACGAGTGTCTCCCTACGCATTTCAGATAGATTGACTCTTTTAGCCGCTCTGGTATTCTTTTCGTCGCTGTAAAGTGAGCGCATGATTTTTATTTTACATCTTACTCCTCCATTTTTCTTAGAGGAATAAGTTCTTGTGCATAATCGAGTGCACCAAAAGTAATTGTTCCAGGCATAAGTTGGGGTCAGTGATGCTTAGTATATCTTCCAGTTATATCGGTTAGGATTGGTTTACTTTGGTCCCACTTTATGTTTTTGATTATTGAAGTTGGATTTTGGTGAATGCTCCCTCGTGACTAATCTCCTTATGTCAGGTCTTGGGGCTCCGCGCATACATGTCTGAACCTCAATTATGTTGTGATCTGAGTATTTTGTTTTTGATATGGTGACATTTCTTATCAGATCATCATTGTTAGTGAAGATGAGGTCTAGTGTATTCTCCATTCTAGTAGGCTCTATTATTTGCTGGTTTAAATTGAATTTGTGCAGAGATTTAAAAGCTCGTGTGAGTGTGAGTTTTCATCAGAGCTGCCTCCTGGTGTTATTTCTGCAACAATATTATTTGCTATATTCCTCCATTTTAGGTGCTTAAGTTGAAATCCCCCAGGAGCAAGATTGGGTGCAGGAGCTGGAAGATTTTCCAACAGTGGTCAATTTTTAACAGTGTTCCTGGAATTGCTGGGATGTTGCATCCGGAGGCTTGTAGACTACCACAATGACTAGGTTTTGGTTCTCGACCTTACTGCTAAAACTTCCACTACATCATTTGAGGCATTAAGCAGTTCTGTGCAAACAAATGACTCTGCAATATACAAGCCAACCCCCCCCCTTTTTGCCTGTTCACTCTGTCACATCTGTATAGGTTGTAACCGGGGATCCATATTTCATTGTCCAAGTGATCCTTTATGTGGGCCCTCAGTGAAAGCCGCGAACATTCCCTTTCCTCTGCAAGCAGTCCACGGATGAAAGGTATTTTTTTGGTTTGTTGCTGGCTTTAGACCCTGTATATTTGCAAAGAAGAATGTCTTTCGGACTGTGGTATTGTTGGTACCGGGGGGGGGGGGGGGGGTTCCGGCATTAGTATCTGTATCTGTTGGTTTGGAGTGGAGGCCATCGACGTGGTTCCACTCCAGGAATGACTGGATTGGTGTAACGATTTCTGCCTTTTTCCTGCCAGTTTTTTTTCCTTCCTGGCACTAAAAAACCTCCCCCTCTTGAGTAGCTGTGGCTACCCAGGTTTTCCCATGGCCTGGATGTTTTGTATCTTTTTGTCCCCTTTAGATGATGTGTCTGGCAATTTAAGTTATGCACAGTCTTTCCTGTACTGAAGAGGTACACATTTCAGGGTGAAAAAGCTTACAGGAAGGGAGTTTGCATTTTCCTGTTGCATATGGGCAGGGGCATTTTCTAGGGTGGTCATAGTTGCACGTCCATCGTTTTTCCAGTTTTTCCCATGCCTGCAAATACCAAGTGCATAGTATGTGCACAGGCTTGGTTTCCGTTTCCCTTTGGGGTTTTTCTGTGACTGTATTCCCTGTTGGTGCATGTTTCCCTGTCTTATTCCTATCCTCCCTAGCACCAACAATGGAGCTCCCACCAGTTGTTTTTGGTAATATATCCTCACTATTGCTAGAGGAGTCCTCTTGTTTGCTATTTCCTGCGGTATTTCTAGTTTGCAATATTGGTTTTATCTTATCTTTGACTACACTTGTTTCCCCACTACGGCTCCTGTCCTATGAGGTCATTTACATGTATTCCTTCCTGCGTAAAATTCCCGACAAGTGTATATAAGTCATGCAGAAAACACTCGCAAAACAGTTTAAATGACTTACTTCCTCTCGGGTCCCTGTTACACCTACCACCATAATCTTTACACAGTAGAAATCACTATACTACAAACTATTTACTATTTAACAACATACTACTAATCTTACCTTAAAGGTAGTTCCGTCACAGAGGTTGTAGGTATCACAGTAAATACGTGAGATGAAATCTGACTTGGGTATGAGATTATTTTCTGAGCAGGGGACCTTGCCCTTCTCCGTCACGTTGATCAGCACTTGCTCCACGGCACCGCACAGAGTCTCCCTGTGTGCACGTACCAATTTTGATCAGATATAAACATGTAAACAGTGTTGGATTCGAAGCTATTGGCAAGTTCTAAAATTTGCAGGCCAGTGCATTAATACTGGGCCAAAGTCCTTTAACTAGGTGTATTTCTGTACGTATCTAATTAGAGCCAGATGGCCCAGTGGTTAACGCACTGGCCTGGAGTTTTCTAACTCACTTGCCTTGGGTTCGAACCCTCACCCGATTCCTGAAATTTTTTTACAATCGTATTATAAGACTATAAGAAAGGAGGCACACTGCAGCAGGCCTGCTGGCCCATACTAGGCAGGTCGTTTTTCAAGCCTATACCCACTAACAAAAATATTTTCAATTTCGTGAATTCAATACCATAGAAAGAACAACTTACGTGCTGGAGGTAGGGGACACTTTCTATCTTTCATGTCGTACAGGTACCCAGGTCCACACTGCAGGGGGAGGTGCCCTCAGAGGGCACTGAAGCTCTCTACACATATTTTTCTCTGATTTCTGTGGTTTACAGATTTTGAAAGTCTGGCAGGTGCCATCCACACCTATGCAGGGGATGGGATCAGTTTTGGGAGGAGGTGGGACCACTTGTCCACATGGGGGTGGAGCCAAGAATGGATGTACACACTGGTCCAGTCGTCACTGAAGACGGTCCCTGGTTCACACTCGAAGTAATAGGTCCAGTACATACCAACATGCATGCGGTCTACACATCTGAGAGAATAGGAAGGAGATTAATTAACAGGAGGAGAAGGAAGAGGAGGAGGAGATAGCTCCTCCTGGGCTCATAGCCTCGTCTTCCACCCTGACTTACAAACTTCAGCCCCCTATTATATAAACCTTAGGGGCTGCCCCTGATGATGTATACAGTAAATAACCCCTCCCAGGGGGGAAAAAAAAATATCTTTTTCCCCAGATGCTTTGCAGGTATATCACAAAAAGGGAAAAACTCATTAAAAGATAGTATAAATTTAATTTTGTTCACCCTCTCGGGAATCAGGTTTTAGGACCCAGCGGGGGGTCAGGTCGTAAAATAACGAGACTCTGGTCACAAGAACTGTGCATGCTTGGCCGCTCCTGTTGTTGTAGAATGCGGGGGATGGCCACACATGTGTTGTAGGAGGTCGGTATGGCCATTTGTGGGTGTGGAGTGGGTGTGGTCGTGTATGTTGCTGATAGGGAACATGGTGCTTTGTTGTGTCTACTGTGGCCTCATCCTTGTGTCTATTTGTTGGTTCAGTATTTTTGCTCCCCGTCTTCTCCCTCCCTGCCTCTCTCCCTGCCTCTCTCTCTCTGCCCCCCTCCCTGCCCCTCTCCCTCCTCCCTCCC